>JAPPVO010000240.1:0-28722 GCA_030407325.1 Camellia japonica
TTGAAGATCTCTTACGTTGATTGTTTTTCTTTCTTTTGTCTCGAATCTGTAACCGGGCTACGGCCCCTCCACTTGTACCTGCTTTTGATTTTAATGAAAAAATTCTTCAATACTTATTCCGGTTCTGTTCTTGTATGCGTGCACTTGTAATGAATTCAATACCTTCAATTGCCCAACTGTGATCTCGGTTAGCTATCTAACTTACTGGCCAACCACTCTTCAGCCGATATAACTACTTCGGCTGAAGAGTACAAGAGTTGTGGTTTAATCCAGCCAACCACTCTTCAGCCGATATAACTTACTTCGGCTGAAGAGTACAAAGTGTTGGTTTAATCCAGCCAACCACTCTTCAGCCGATATAACTTACTTCGGCTGAAGAGTACAAAGTGTTGGTTTAATCCAGCCAACCTCTCTTCAGCCGATATAACTTACTTCGGCTGAAGAGTACAAAGGTTGGTTTAATCCAGCCAACCACTCTTCAGCCGATATAACTTACTTCGGCTGAAGAGTACAAAGTGTTGGTTTAATCCAGCCAACCTCTCTTCAGCCACGCTTACTTCGGGAAGAAACAAAGTGTTGGTTTAATCCAGCCAACCTCTAAGTTGGTTTTTCCAGCCAACTTAGAATAAAGTGTTTGGTTATATCGACCAAACGTCCTGCAGCCTGGATCCTGATCCTGGGCTTAGGGGGTGTTGGTTTAATCCAGCCAACCTCTAAGTTGGTTTTTCCAGCCAACTTAGAATAAAGTGTTTGGTTTTCGACCAAACGTCCTGCAGCCTGGATCCTGATCCTGGGCTTAGGAGGGTGTTGGTTTAATCCAGCCAACCTCTAAGTTGGTTTTTCCAGCCAACTTAGAATAAAGTGTTTGGTTTTTCCGACCAAACGTCCTGCAGCCTTATCCTGGGCTTAGGAAGGAGTCATAGTTGGTTAATCCGGCCAACTATGTTTACAACGCTACTAACTTACTAAGGCTACTTTCTACGGAAAACAAATATACTGAAAAAGAATCGAATTGTTTTATTGAGAAAG
Source organism: Camellia japonica (assembly GCA_030407325.1). Taxonomy (NCBI): domain Eukaryota; kingdom Viridiplantae; phylum Streptophyta; class Magnoliopsida; order Ericales; family Theaceae; genus Camellia; species Camellia japonica. The sequence continues at coordinate 1,030 of JAPPVO010000240.1, forward strand.
TAAAAAATTACATATACGTAAAAGGAAAAAAGCTAAAAATAAAACAACTTGAGATTTGCTGTGTTCCATGGCCTGGGAATTGCTTTGCCGTCCTCATCTTCCAAGTGGTATGCCCCTTTGCCTGCTAATCCGACCACTTTGTAAGGTCCTTCCCAGTTAGGTCCTAGCTTGCCATCTCCTGGAACCAAGGTATTTCCCATCACTTTGCGCAGTACCCAATCTCCGATCTTGAATTGCCTTGGATGCACTGTTTTGTTATACTTTCTGGACAACTCTTGTTGGTAGGAGGCGATGTGAACTAATGCTCTGTCTCTTCTTTCTTCCGCAAGGTCAAGTTCCAATGCTATGGCTTCGCCATTTAAGTCTGGATCAAAGTTTTCGCTTCGAATTGTGGGGAGGCCAACTTCTAATGGGATGACTGCTTCCATGCCATAAGCTAAGGAGAATGGTGTTTCTCCTGTCGACGTCGAGGCGTGGTGCGGTAAGCCCATAACATGGGGAGCTCTTCTGCCCACTTGCCTTTGGCTTTTCTAACCTTTTCTTCAATCCATCCAAGACTACCTTGTTTGACGCCTCTGCCTGTCCATTTGCTTGGGATATGCCGGTGTAGAATTGTAGAACTCTATCTTGTACTCTTCGCAAAAGCCTCTGAAAATCCTACCATCGAATTGAGTGCCGTTGTCTGAGATCAGTGCCTTTGGTATGCCAAAGCGAGTAATGATGTTCTGCCAGACAAACTTCTTCACATCTTTTTCCTTGATTGACGCCAAGGCTTCTGCTTCCACCCACTTTGTGAAGTAGTCTGTTGCCGCAAGAAAGAACTTCCTGTTGCCTGGTGCTGTTGGAAGTGGACCTACTATGTCTAAGCCCCACATTGCGAAAGGCCATGGGCTAGTTAATGGTAGTAGTTCTCTGGCAGGTTGGTGTATTTGGTGCGCAAACTTCTGACACTTTTCGCATTTTTTGACATACTTCTCTGAATCTGCTTGCATGTATGGCCACCAGTATCCTTGTGAAATAGCTCGGTATGCCAATGATCTTCCTCCTTGATGGCTGCCACATACCCCTCATGTATTTCGAACAGGAATGCTTCCACTTTGCTGGGGTGAACACACTTAAGTAAGGTCCTGAGAACGACTTTTTGTATAATGCCAAGGATGGAGAGAGCCAAAATCTGCGACTTTGCTCTTATTCTGTTGGCTTCTTTCTTCTTCTGGTAAGGTGCCGTTTTCAGGAACAGTATGATGGGATCCATCCAAGAAGGGCCTAACTCTGCACAACATACCTCTTCTGCTTCTGGGTCTTCAATGCTTGGTCTAGGCAGGTAGTCGATCAATAGTGGTGAGGATGGAGGTGTCTGCCATTGAGGCGAAGCCTGCTAGTTCGTCTGCTCTGCTGTTCTCCTCCTGCCGATCTGTTCTATCTCACACTTCAAACTTTTTATCTCTGTTCTGACCAAGCTCTTGGTACTTGGCCATTCTATCATCCTTTGCCGTAGTCGCCAAATTTGGTTCACCACCAGCTGTGAGTCGCTGTAAACCATTAGCTCGGTGGCCTTCATGTAGAATGCTGACTTGAGACCTGCAAGAAGCGCTTCATACTCCGCTTCATTGTTGATGCTGGGAAGCCGAGGTTGATGCTTGTTCTACAACCAGGCCGTCTGGAGAGATGAGGACTATGCCAAGTCCTGCGCCATGTCGGTTGGATGCTCCATCCACAAAGAGCTTCCACATCTCCCCTACAAACAACTTCCAGCATATGGAGGGATCGGATGATGTTGTGGGGTCTGGAATGTCGCTGGAGTTTTCTTCATGATCCATAGTTGCAGTCTGCCCCTTGTCTCTGATGGGACCAAGTCATTAGTTGTTGGTGAGTTTTGACTTGGTGTAGCAAGGTCTGCTTCCTCCTTGCCTTCTCTACTCTGGTCTGCCTTGGGCTCTGGCTGAGTAACCTGCACTAGGGGTTGCGCTATTCCGGCGTCAATCTCCATCCCTAGTTCGGTTGTGTCAGTCAGGTCGATTGGGCAGACTTGGTGGCTTCCAGGAGTGAACTCCGCGACGAAGTCTGCCAAAGATTGGGCCTTTACTGCGGTTCTGGGTTGGAACTTGATGTCATATTGTCCCAATTCTACTGCCCACTTCAGAATTCGCCCAGAAAAGTTCGCCCTTTCAAATAAAGCCTTGAGTGGGAAGGCTGTGAGAACAACTATGGTGTGGGCGTGAAAGTAATGTGACAACTTCCTTGAGGCCATCATTAAGGCCAATGCCAGTTTCTCCAGTGGCAAATACCTCGTTTCGGCGCCTAACAATGTCTTGCTGACATAGAAGATTGGAAGATGCTGGATTCCTTCTGCTCGAACCAACACTGCACTTACCGCGTGCTGAGAGACTGCCAAGTAGAGGAAGAGTTCTTCTCCAGGTATTGGGGTGACAAGTAGTGGTGGAGAAGACATGTATTCCTTCAAACTCTCCAGAGCTCGGTCGCATTCTTCGTCCCACTCAAACTTAGCTTTTAATGACTGAAAGAATGGACGCAATCTGTCTGAAGACCGGCTGATGAATCGGTTAAGTGCTGCTGCCATGCCGGTGAGATGCTGCACTTCTTTCACTGAGTTAGGCCTCTCTAACTCCTGAATTGCTTTGATTTGGGAGGGGTCTGCCTCAATACCCCGGTTGGTCACCAGGAACCCAGAATTTGCCAGACCCTACACCGAATGCACACTTAGAAGCGTTAAGGCGCACTTATGTTTCTTCAGGATCTGGAACATCTCATCTAGGTCTTTAGATGGTCATCGCATCCTTGCTTTTGACCACCATGTCGTCGATGTAAGCCTCCATTGTTCTGCCTAACAATGGCTCGAACATCTTGTGACCATTCTCTGGAATGTCGCCCCTGCGTTCTTTAGGCCAAAGGGCATGACCTTGTAGCAGTATAGTCCTCTTGGAGTGGTGAAGGATGTTACTCCTGTCTGGTTCGTGCATGGCTATCTGTGGTAGCCTCTGTATGCGTCAAAAGCTAAGCCTGTGCCCTGCTGTTAGGTCACCAATTGATCTATCCTTGGTAGGGAAGCTATCTTTGGGCACGCTTTGTTGACCGTTTGTAGTCGACGCAGACGCCACTTGCCATTCTTTTGGCACCACGACTGTGTTGGAGATCCACTTGGGGTAATGTACCTCTCTGATTGCTCCTGCCTCCAGTAGGTTACCCACTTCTTCTGCCACTATCTCGGCGTGGTGGAGTGCCGATCTGCGTGTGCGTTGAATGACGGTCTGGCAGATGGGTGGACATTGAGTTGGTGGCAGATGAGGTTTGGATCAATGCCTGGCATGTCGTAAGGCGTCCAGGCAAACACTTCGATGTTGGAGGTCAGGAATTCCATAACCTCCAACCTCTCAGCGCTGGATAACGACGAACCAAGCAAAAGAACTTATCCGGGTTCTTTTCATCGATTCTTACCTCCACCAAGTCTTCCACGCTTTCTGATCAGCCGCTTTGCCAACCTCTGCGAACAGTTCATTACTCTCAGGTTCTTCAACCGAATGAACATATCCTTTGGCAGCGCGGCTGCCATTCGTTGTGACGAAGCATTGTTTGGACATAATCTGGTCCCCATATACTTCTTCAATTATTCCGGTGTCGTTGGGAAATCGCATCACTTGGTGGTAGGAGGATGCCACCGAGCGCATGGCATGCAGCCATGTTCTGCCCAAGATAACGTTGTAGGTGGAGGGGACCTTTATCACCCAAAACTCCACTTGTTTCGTCACACTCCCTGCTCTGACTGGGAGGATAATTTTGCCGACGGGCCATTCTGGCATGGAGTTGAATCCGATAAGGGGAGATACGGCAGGCGCCAAGTCTTTATCCTGCAACTTTAGTTGCTTGAAGGTTTCATAATACATGATTTCACACGAACTACCTTGGTCAATCAGAATCCGCTTGACGTCAAAATCCTTGACTCGAAGAGTGACGACCAAGGCATCGTTGTGAGGGCAATAAATCCTTGCCAAGTCTTTATCCGAGAAGGACATGACATTTGTGGCCTCTATCTTCCCCTTTTTGACGACTGGTTGGACACTTAGTACCTCTCTGAAGTGCTCAGCCTTTTTGATTGAACCTCTGAGCTCGCATACACGCTCAGGTTCAAAGACTCCATGTATTACGTTGATGACGCCTTGAGGTGGGGCGTCGTTCGGCATTCCATTGGGCATATTCTGGTCCTGGGGGGCTGGCTGTGCCCCTCCTTCTATGTATTTGTCCAGGTGACCCGCTGCCACCAACTCTTCCAGATGCTGCCTCAATGGTGTGCAATTCTCAGTGCGGTGCCCCTTTTCTTTGTGGAAGGTGCACCTCGATCTGTCATCGTAGTCCTTCTGAGCTTCGCCTAACTTAGCTGGCCACTTGACGAAAGGCTCGTCTCGAATTTCGCTAAGTATACGGTAGATCGGTTTCTTGAAGACCGTGGTGATGGCAGTGCGGACTCTCAACCATCTTTTGTCTTGGTCTTCTCCGTTGTCTCTTTTGCCACGTCCGTTTCTGTTCGGACGGTCTACTGCGTTGACCTTTGCTGAGGCCTTCTTCTCTGGTGCTGCGGCCGCGCCAGATTTTGCTTTGGCACGAGCGCCATCCTCTTCCACCCTGATGTGCTGATGCACTCTCTCCATCAGGGCCTCCATGGTGAGGGGTGGCGTCATGGTGATAGAGTCCCTCAGTCTGTTCCCGACTGGGAGGCCTCTTTATTGCGCAATGGCGAGATTGGTTGGGCAGTCCCCAATCTGGTTGAATGTCTCCCAGTAGCGACTGTTGTATGACCTCAGGGTCTCCTTATCACCCATGTCGATGGAGAGTAACTGGTCGATCTCCACCGGGGTTTTTGTGTTTGTTCTGAATCGCGTTACAAACGCCTCCGCCAGTTGCGCCCAGGAGGCTATGCTGCCCTCTGGAAGCTTCTCAAACCAAGTCAAGCCTAGGTCACCAAGGCTTGAAGGGAATAGGATGCACATCAAGGCCTCATTCCGCCGGTATACAGCCATGACCTGGCGAAAGTGGCTTAAGTGTGAGTAGGGGTCCGTCTTCCCCTCATATGTTGTGAATTTGGGCTGAGGAAGCCTGACGGTAGGGGCGCGTTCTCTATTGCTGGGACGAATGGTGAGGTCTGCAGCCTCGCCAATGCCTTGTCCGTTGGTTCGTAGGCCGGGCGCGGTATTGGCATTCCAACCTCGACGCTTCCATGCGTCCGAGGAGCCAACCGCTGTAAGGCAGAAACTCTGTGTGGATCGCGCCTGGCGTCCTCCTTCCATCGTGCTTTTCTTCTAGCACGGTTCGTAGGTCGGACGATCTGGGCAACTCTGTCTGCCTAGACCTTGTCTGGTGCGTATGCGAGGGCCAGTATGTGCTTCCTCGGTGTGACCTCTCAGACCTCGTCCTCTCAGACCTGGAGGATGAGTTCTGGAAGATCTGGATTGCGTGTCGCCTGTCCTGAGGCTCTTGTTCTCCCCTGTGAGGGTGTAGTATTCCTACTACGACTTTCCGAGTGGCGAGGGGGCGTCTTGTTGTGCGCCCCTCTCCTGTCGCCACTTCTTTTCCTTTCACCTGACGTTTCAGAGATTCCATGTCTGCTGCCATCCGACGGATAATTCGTCTTGTTCCTGACGCGATCTTCCAAAGTTTGAGGATCAATTCTGCGTCTTTGTCTTTCTGGGCTTTGCGAACGAGAGGGATGAGGGCTGTTATTCCGCCTTCGTCCCCTTGCATCCCTCCTGGAATTTTGTCTGTGTGGTTCCAGGTTCGCCATGGGAGTGACCACGGGTAGGCCTTCGCGCCTTGCACCCCCTTCTGGAGTTAGTCCGTCGACGGCGGACTGAGGTAATTCTTCGTTGTTCGCCATTGATTTTTTGGGAGAAAAAGCTTGATCAAGAGGTTGTTCTTGTCTGAGTTCCCACAGACGGCGCCAATTGTACGGGAAAGAAATATACCTTCTCGTATAATCCTGTTGATCAAGTCTGCGCTCCTCCGTACGACGTCGCTTGGTCACCTGAAAACACAAACGTGAGCTGGCCGGCGGGTGTGTGCCGGAAACCTCTCCGATGCCTAAGTCAGAAAGCAAGACAAGTAGGCAAAAGCTCAATGTAGTCAGGGAGCAAAGTTGCATTACCTCTCCAAAGGTGATATTGGTGAGCTTTTATAGGTTTCGCGTGGCACAATCCTGGTAGGACTCTTACTCCTCCATGTAGAGTCCTTCTAGGATTCATACTCCTGGAAGATAATGCTTATCCTCCAACACCCCCTCACTGCATGAACCAAGTGAGATGGTTTTACCATGGCCAAACTCCTTTACAGCCGAAGTAACCTATAATTCGACCCTTACCTTCCTATCTCTTACCCCGGCTTTCCCATGCTACGACCGAGCTAACCATAAGAGAATCGAGCCGAACTATGGCGTGGCCAAACCGGACTAACCCGGACAAACCGGTGTCAATGCACGACCGGTCTTTCCGATGAAGACCGAACTACCGACAACGCTTTCCCAACCGAAGTAGAATTAGGACCTTGGTAGACCGATCTAACTATTACGGTCTCCAAACCGGTCTAACTCCAAGGCTACCTTTCCATACCGGAGTAACTTATATGCCCATTCTACTCGGCCTCTCGTACTGCGGCCCATAACGGCCCAATAACCAGCTCGGCCCAATTTTGCACATAAATTACCCTCTCAAGTAGGGTTTGCAAGGGGTATCACATTGGAAAGCCATTACTGTGGCTGTGGTATGGTTCATCTGAAAACAGAGGTGAGAAGGTCTGGTGACCAGCAGTAGCATTTTGGTGGCAATATTTGGTGTGTTCTCAGTATTGCCCTTGTTCTGCTCTTGCCTAGACCAGTTCTCCATTTCTACTTTCAAATAAAGTTTTCTGGTGGGTTATATTTGGGGGATTTTATTGGCTGTTGTAAATCTATCATGCATAGCTCATATGAGTGCAGGTCTGATGTTGTATGCTGCTAATGTATGATGATGTGTGGCCTTCTATGCTGCCTGCTGATGTTGGCTACTGATTGAATTGTTGTTGGTCTGCTGGTGGACTAGCAGGGGAGAATGATGAATGTTGCTGTGTGGTGCAGGGGTAGGGGTGAAAGAAGATTTGTTGGTGGTGTAGCTCATATGAGTGCAGCTCTGATGTTGCATGATGCTAATGTATGATGCTATGTGGCCTGCTGATGTTGGCTGCTGGTTGCATTGCTGTTGATCTGTGGGATTGTGATCTACCTGCTGCTGTGTTCTGTGATGGCTACTGATGCTATGGATTGATGGTGTTCTGCTCCTGTTCTGCTGTTATGGATTGTTGTTTGTTTTGCTCTGGCCTGCTGCAGCTGTTTTTCTTTATTGATTGTCTTGTTTTTCTATCTATTTATTAGTTAAGGGTTGCATTTTTTGGTTTAGTTTTGGTTATCTTCTGCTTGGGTGAGGTTGGCTTCGGTGTTTGTGGTTGGTTACTCACCAACTCTTGATGGTGTGCTAGCATATGATTGGGCGGTCTTATCGATGCCAATCTAGTTGGGATTGATTTGGTTCGCTATGATGCTTTTTGCACCCATCATTCTCTTTTCTTTTATTGATGTAATTGTCTTCTAATTCATCAATAAAGTTCCTTTTTCTTTGCTGATCAAAAAAAAAAAAAACTCCTTAACGTGGGCAAACTCCAAAACACACCTTACAAATAACAATAATGAACAGCAGGCAAATGTGGAAGAAATAGGTTACAATACAAGTAATCAACCATACACACTTTACATTTCTAATTATAGCAAATTAGCAATTAATACTAGCATTTAATTATTTTGGTACTACACACTCAATTAAGTGGTTTATTGTTACACCAACTTCTTCATAGGTCACTGCAGTAAAACAAATCCATTAATTTCCTTTCAAAAGCAAACACTTGATGGATACCATACCATGTGCTCACTATATGCGCACACAGATTACAAAAACCACCACCCAAATACGTTACTTTGTTATGCATTATAAATAGACTATGAGTATGTGTTGCTTAACATTGTAGTCCCAAGAAATATTTCTAAACGAACTCCTATTCAGCTTTAAAGAAAGAAAAGATATGGCGATGAAGAAGATGATGGGTGAGTCTATATGTGTGCTAGGCTTGGTTATGGTGGTTTTGGCAGCGATTGCAAGCTCTATGACTGTAAATGCAGCAATTACATGCCAAGAAGCTATCACAAAGATGCTTCCATGCCAACAATACTTGGTGGGCAATAGTGGGATAACTGTACCGTGCTGTCAAGGGGTTCAAGCCTTGAACCAGATGGCTGCTTCTATAACAGATCGCCAAACTGTGTGTAGATGTTTTAAGCAAGTTGGACCCTCTTTAGGGGTTCAGGTTGATAAAGCTAAGCAACTTCCTAGTCTTTGCGAAATTGATATTCACGGAATACCTATTGACTATACTGTTGATTGCAGTAAAATTAAGTACGTAACACATCTCACTCATATTAAATATTTACTACTTTGATTTTCACAAATTAATATTGACATCTACCTGGTTATAGCAGTAGATATTCATTTTTTTAGGTTATCAACTCAACTCTTTTTTAATACTTTTTTGTTGTTGTTGCAATTACCATGTAATGGTTGTGTAAAGTTTTGTTTGTTTCTTTTTCTCATCTTGCAAAGTATTTATTTTTATTTAGTTATTTATTTTCTTGTTCCTATGCAGAGTTTGATGGATGGCTTATTGGAATTTGTGAGCAAGGGTGCACCATGCGTTAGCAGGACAAACCTTGGCCAGTGACAACAAAGAGTGTTGTTTATCTTTCAATTAGGCCAATTTAAAATTTATAGTATGGGCAGTAATAATATGAATAAATTGTCATGTTCCCTTCTCACATTTTTCCTTCCGATATTTGCACCCATACATATGTCTACATCAATTCGTTCATGGAGATGAAAACAAAAACAATGCGATCAAGATTCTAAAGAATTCGTGGTTCACTTGTGTAGAGGGAAAAATTCTTCACATAACTTATTTTATCAGCAAAATAGGGTAATATTATTGATAATTCCCAAAATGATATTACAAGGTAAGCAGACAAATAAACCACCCCATCCCCACCAGGTTGGCATAGTAAGGTAACTAAATCATATGCAAACACCAACCTAGAACCAGAATTATGAAGAGGTTCCAACGTAGAACCAAAACTCCCAACTAAACATATTGGAAGAAAAGAAAATCGTGAAATGAAAACTATGGAAACAACATGATCAGCAATGAACGAAACTAAAGCAACAACAAGATCAACAACAAAACATGAATGACTAACACCACCCTAACTTAAGAGAGAATGCAATGCAAGTCTTGCTTTCCATTTTCATCCCAGGATCAATAAGAGATTCCCCTAAGAAAAATAGATGCCATCGGAATTCCCAAAATTCCTCATAGCGCAATAATTGTTAAGCATCCATAATGTTCCTTGCCATTATGGTTCTTCTACATATCCTATCAAGGGTAGAGCCAAGACTCAGTCATTGGGAGAGGGGGTAGAAATGAGGCATCGAGGTAGGTTCAATTGGGTAGGTTGGACTGAGTTCAAATAGCTCAAAGAATTATTAAAATCAATCAAGTACTATTAAAGATAAGCATGTAAATAATTAGAACACAGACAAATTGTCTGATGGAGATGTTTTAATCGTTCATTAAGCTAGCTGAACCTAACAAATTTAATAAAGTCATGTTTGAAATTATATTTTCTTTTGATTTTCAGAATATAAAGCTTATTATTTGATTATTCATTCAACATAGTTTTTGTCATTTTATAGATGGAGAAACTAGTGAATGGTTCACTACACTTTACGATTTATTTTATTTTATTTGTTATTTTTTGTCTTCAAATTTTGTTATATCTTGAAATCTAGGTTCTTAGTTTTTTTATCTTCAAAACCAATAATGTTAGGATTATCATTTGTTTCTTACCAAAATTTATTTAGTACCTTACATGTCAAACCTTTTAAAATTCAAAAGATATTAACAAAGTATATGATATAAATTGTAATTCCACAATAAAAAGTAAACCTAAACAAGACAACACAGAGCAACGCACACAACAGAAACTAAAAGGCACCAGACAAAAAGTAAACCTAAAACAAAAGAAAAACAAAGAAGTGAAGAATACCCAGCCCAAGGAAGAGAGCCAAACAATGATGCCATCTACTAATAAGATCGACTAAATGGTGATTGAGAACGATTTTTTTCTCCCACTTAACCGACCAAGTACTCCCACCAACCTCATGAGATACAAGATCAATATTTCATTGGTGAAGCACACTCTTGGTGAGAAAGTTTGGTTGAAGAACAAATCTAATGGTTACTAATGGAAATTTTGTCAGTGAATGGTACTTTTGCCACAAAAATTATGGTCCGTAATTTTTTTACATTTCACAACTAAGATATTCAACAATAAAAATAGTTTGTTGAACCATTAGTTGGCAAACCTGTGGGGATATATTTTCTGAGTACCAACACGTGGCAAGGTGACGCCGACGTGTCAGCCGAGGTGCCACGTGTCCTGGTCATGACGCCGAGGTTATCTCGGCGAAGCCGAGGTTACCTCCGAAGATATCAGAATCCGAGATAAGCGGATAAGGGACAAGAGTCCTAGAATGAGGAAAAACTTCAAGATGGATAAGGATAATATTCTTAGGGAGTTTATCCTTTTCTCTTGAGGAGTCCAAAGTAAGTACTGAATGGAAGTCCATAGAAGTCAGGCTTCTATAGGGACTAGGATGGAGTTAACTATAAAAGAGAGGCACCCCCATGGGTCTAAGGTACGCAATTTATATTCTGAACAGTGAGTTTGCACTATTGATTATCTTTGAGAGATATACTGACTTGATCGTCGGAGTGCCCTCGGGTGGACGAACCACCAGCAGAATCTTCTCTTTCTATTGCAGGTTAGCCAGGTGTTATCTATTCTGCCAGTTCTCTCCAGCTGATAACTGAGTTGGCAGTGTGGTCAGAAAATCACTCACACAATTTGGCGCCGTCTGTGGGAAAGATAGGAGAATAGATGGCCAGCAACGGACAGAAGGAAAAGATTGGGGACGACACTCCTGCTGGGAGTGAGACCTATTGACCTTGATGTCATAGGAGATGAATGCAATGCAAAAACTCGTGACCAGAATCACGGAGTGAAAGACGTCGGCCAGACTGGCGACGCACCAAAGAAACCAGATCGAAGTGGCTACTACAACGAAGACGACCTCCAGGTATGGAAGGATAGATGCCTGCGGAAGGACAAAGAGGTAAAAGAGCTGGCAAACAAATTGGCAAACCTACAGTCGGTCGTCAATTTCATGATGCAAAATAACGTCATGCAGCCACCGTTCCCGCTGTAGGACACGCCGATTCCAGCGGCCAATGCCCAGAAGGGAGGGCAGAAAACAATCCTCGTAGCCCCTCAGCACAACGGCAGCAAAAGACACTCTCACCGACCTTCCAGGGAGGTCGGACGAAGGGAGTCAAGAAGAGAAGGATCACGGAGGACGTATCACACAAAGGAGGCAGACCCCAAAGGACATCGGCATGTTCAGGGGCAGGCGCTATGCTTCGACACAACTCATGGAGGGGTCGAAGAGGACTCACCACGAAGTTGAAAGTAGTGCGCCAAAAAGACTGAAAGCAGGAGATAGCCGAGCTCCTGGGAGGACAAGAGAGGACTTAAGAGATTACCTCAAGAGGAAGCAACAGAATGCCGACGCCGAGGTAACCTCCCCAGATAAGCTGAGGACACCATTCTCGGTGGAATTAGACAGGTTTGAGGCGCCAAAGAGATTCAGTATGCCGAGGTTTCAAATATAGGATGGTAAGTCAGACCTCAACTTCCACGTCGGATTATATTTGAATTCAATGGCATTGTATAGTGGGAACGAGCCGTTGCTCTGCAAAGTGTTCCCCTCATCCTTCGGGGAGATTGCATCAGATTGGTTCCACAAACTACCAAAGGAAAGCGTGAAGACTTGTGAAGACATGAGATACAGGATCAATATTTCATTGGTGAAGCACACTCTTGGTGAGAAAGTTTGGTTGAAGAACAAATCTAATGGTTACTAATGGAAATTTTGTCAGTGAATGGTACTTTTGCCACAAAAATTATGGTCCGTAAATTTTTTACATTTCACAACTAAGATATTCAACAATAAAAATAGTTTGTTGAACCATTAGTTGGCAAACCAATAGTTTTTTTTTTTTTTTTTTATCAGCAAACAAAACTCTTTATTGATGATAACAAAACAAAATAACATCTTGGTATACATCAACAAAGAGGAAAGACAAGAGCAAAAAGCATCATCACATACCTCCCTAATCCCAACTAGGTTGGCACCAAAAGACTGCACAATCATCTGCTAGCTCAAGCCAGGAGGTTGGAGAGAAACCAACCAAAGAAGGAACAAGCACAACAAAGACAGCAACCCAGTGCAAGAATAGATGCTGCTACAAAATCAACAACATGCACTGACGAAAAAACAACAGCAAAACCAACCACTGCATCACCCACACAGCAAACCAGTGCAAAGAACAACACCAAGTCATTGAGACTCCAACAGCAGCATTTAAACACAGCAGATGATCCCAAAAACACAGACAGATAGACACTCCAGCAGAATTAACCAGAAGACTAAGGCTTAAGAAGTGCATCTTTATCCAACTCAGCACAGAAAACTGCTGCAAAATCAACTCCCAATCCTAATACAATACCGGACCAGTAGTGCAGTAGAACAACAAAACCAGACTCTCGCAGCAATGCCTCACTCCATTTTGTAATCCAAATAATCACAGAAACAGATAACAGATCACTCAACAAAGAGACAGCATGAAAGAGACAGAGCAGAACAAAACAGATCAGCAATGATGCACAAAACAGATCAGCACAGGCTGTAGTACAGATCAGCAATAACAAGCTCTAGTATAAGCAGAAGAACAGCACAGCAAAAGCAAGGCCAATTTGTCACCATTCAAGAATCAAAAAATCAGCAATACCTCAATCCATTGTTTAGCCCAGATAAGCACAGAAACAGAACCTACAGAAACAGAACAAGACTCAACCAGATAAACACTCAAACCAGGTACACACTCAACCACCATTCCTGAGGCAAAACTTGACCTGCTGCAAATTGTAAACCAAATCAGTTACAGAAACTGCCATATGTAATGGTGATGCCTTAATCCACAAAGCTACTCTCACTTTCACTATTTCGCATAGAGCTTCAAAGTCTGGTTGAATTCCATTAAAAACACACTCGTTTCTATGCCTCCAGGTAGACCAAAGAGTTGCCAAAGGGATGACCATCCAGATTTTCTTCTCCAATTTTGACATTCTGCAACCATACCACCACTGCAGCAGCCCATCGACAGAACCTGGCATGACCCACTTAAAACCCCACCATCTTACAATGTTTGACCAGAGCCTCCAAACAAAAGGACAGACAAGAAGAATATGCTCCACAGTTTCAACATCATTATGGCAGAAAACACATTCAAGATTAACACTCCCATCAAGTATACCAATTCTATAAAGAAAACAGGAAGTTTTAACCTTACCAAGCCATGCCAACCACCCAAAAAATTACACTTTGGGAGGAGCAAAATTATTCCATATAGAGCCTACCATTGCCAGAACAGGACCAAGAAGGGATTCGCGCCACTTATAAACTAATGCTACACTAAACAGTCCAAATGAATCTGCTGACCATTTCAATACATCTGGTTTATCAATGCAAAGAGCTGGTGCACCCCTAAGCAAACATACTAATCTATGGACTTCCTCCTCCTCCCAAGCCAATAGATCCTTCTAAACTCTAGGTTCCAATCATCAACTGCACCCCTATTCTCAAAAAACACCCTTACCACCCCTTGCTTATCCATGGATAGAAAGAATAGTCTAGGGAATTCCTCCTTTAAACATACATTGCCAATCCACTTGTCCAACCAAAAGTGAGCTCTACTCCCATCCCCCAAAGCAATCTGAGAGTTATGAATATAGAAATTATGCAAGTCTTGATTCAACAGAACTACATTAAGTATATCAGTCCAGATCTTCGATCCCCTGCCGTCCAATGTTGGGAACCATTTTCCATCTTCAACATTATATTTTGCGCAAATCACTTCTTTCCAAAGTGTTTGATTCTCAGCTCCAAACCTCCACCACCATTTTAGCAACAGGCATTCATTGAATGTTCTAATCCCACTTAGATTCTTATTCTTTGCAATTACCTCCCAACGGACCAAATGTAATTTTCTTCTGAGATCGGATCCTCCCCACAAGAAAGCTGATTGTATTTGCTCAATCTCCTTAGCGACCCCAACAAGAATCTTGAACAATGATAGATAGTAAACAGGCGGATTGGACATAACAAACTTGATTAGAGTTAATCTCCCCGCAAAAGAAAGTAGTCTTCTCTTCGAAGTGGGCCAAGTTCACTTATCTCTGTTGAGCCTAAGGAAGTAGTGGAAGGAATTGACGTTGTTGAAAAGTCTTCTATTCCGGTAGAGAATGGCAATTCGGTCAAGAAAGAGGAATTATCTAGGAGTCATAAGGGTGGTGGTGTTCATAAGGTCTCAAACCCCAACAATGCTAGTCAAAGAAAAAAAAAAAGGAAGAATAAGTTACTGAAAGTATTAATGGTATTTCCAAAATTGAAGAGATTGAGTATTGGTTTGAGGTGATTGTTTGATATGAGGGTTCGAATTTGGAAGGTGTAGATGGACTGTTATGATCGGTGTTTTGGGTGTTGGGGGTGGTTTTATTTCCTTTGTTTTCTTGTTTGTTCGGTTGATTTCTCTCCAGTCATGGTGTAATGCTAGTAGATGATTGGTTTGCTTTTCGATCTCGACCTAGTTGGAATCGTCTAGTTTGCTTTGATACTTAAGCACTCGTCTCCCTTTATTAATGTTCATCTCTGTATTCTGTACATCTGATTTTCATCACTAAAGTTTCTTTTGCTGATAAAAAAAATAAGGGGCATTTACATACAAGTCCCATTTTGTGAACTTATACCCCATTAGGTCCTAGATAAAATTATTTGCTCCTTCAAGTCCCATTAATTTTTAATAGACCAATTTACCCATCCAAACCCCCTCATCTTCTTCCCCTGTTTCTTCGTCTTCACTCGAACTTGCCCAATACAGGTGACTTTGGGAGAAGAAGGCTCTGGGTTTTCGAAAGCACAGCCTCGTTTCTTGCCTCTGGTGGGGAACATGGGAGATTGGCCGCCTTTGAGGCTGCCGTTTGTTCTGAGTCGACGGCTGAGAGAGGTGGAGAGAGAGACGGGTGCGTCGCGAGCGCGGCTTGGGCTGAGGATTGACTTGGAAGAGATCTTCATGGACGGGGAAAAAGAAGAGAAGAGGCGAGAGGTGAAGCAGATGAAGAGTTCGCTGGTACAAATGAGGTGTGTGATTAGAACATGTATGGTGAGGGTTGTTAGTGCAGATAGATAGAAAGATACAGATGCAGTGATGAAGAGACACAAAGAGAGAGAGAGAAAGGTAAATAGAAGAATGCTGTTTGTCTTTACCCCAATGTAACGATTATTGTTGATGAGAGTTCCATTACACCATCTACACCCAAAAATCTAAATACAAATCTCAATTTTTTTTATTCTTTTTTTACTCGAAAAATAGACGGTGAAGAGATGCCTGCCCTGGCGTGTTGTGTAGTCGACGCTACCGCCGCCGCCTGGGATAGCTCTCTTCCCGCACCGGAGCCATTCTCCCTGACCCAGTTTGTATTACCATTGCTTCAATTAGAAGCTCCAGATTTTGTTTTTCAATCGGAGAGAGAAAGTGAATAGCTGAGACGAGAGAACCAATTAGGAGATTGAGAGAGAGAGAGAGAGAGAGAGAGAGAGAGAGTTTTTTAAAATTGAGAACCTTCTCAGTTTATAATATTCTCAATTTTAATCATGAAAAAATTGAGAAATTTCTCAAAATTGATAATTATAAATTTCTTAGAATATTCGCAGAATTATTTTTCTTTTCAATCTCATACTTTTCTCAGAAGCCAAACAGAAATTTTTTAATTTTGATAATTATATACTGAAATCATTCTCTGTCTGAAAATTGAGAATATTCTCAGTTTTGAAATTGAGAACATTCTCAGTTTTGGGATTAAAGGGCAAAACGTCTTTTTACCTATAAATGGGACTTATTGGTTCAAAAACTTTTTGACAGGACCTAAGTTACCACCAAATATGTAAACAGAACTTTTTGGTAATTAACTCAAAAAATAATAATAATAAATAATACATGTCTAACTTGGCCAGTACATTATAAATAGAAAAATCACTTTTGTTTGGTTTTAGAAAATTAAGCGCACTTTTTAGAAAATTAATTTTTTTATTTTGTGTTTTTTTGTTTTTAGTTAGAATTTTTAATATTTTATGATTTATTTATTTATTTTAGTTTTTGGATGCACTTCACCTAAATACACTTAAAAAGTATAATATTTATAGAAAAAATCTTCAAAAAATTCATCACACACAAAAAATATATAAAAATTCAGTACATTTTCGTATTCTTATATATTTATTGAATTGTTTAAATATAAATTCACAAATATTTTACTTTTTAATTACATCTAAGTTATTTGCATTTAGAAAGTAAAAAATTTACTTAAAAAATTAAAAAATTCACTAAAAAAAATTTCAATTTTCAAAAAATAAATCAAAACCAAACATTTTTTTTTTTTTTTTTATCAGCAAAAGAAAATTTTTATTAATGAAGAACCAAAAACAAGAGAAAACATACAACAATAAAACAAGGCTGTGCAAAACGAGCATCATAGCTAAACCTCTACAATCCCATCTAGGATGGCACCGGAGAGACAGCACAATCATATGCTAGCACAAGCCCGAGATTGGTGAGAGGCCAATCAACAACAACCCAAAAAACACAAAGAAACAAGAAGAACAAAACACCCCAAGCCTAAGTACACCCAACAACTATAACTGCACACCCAATTCAAAATACAAAGAATATGCAACAACCATAATAAAACCAGCAGCAGCTACCGACGCCTTAATCAAATCACCCAAGATCAATGAGCCAAAATTGCCTGCCATACCAGATTACTTCCCACCAGCAGTAGATTACCAATTAGCAGCAAAGCAAAATCAGCAATCCAGCATCAGCAGATTAACAATTAGCAAAACCAGCATCACAGTAGCAGCAGACAGCAGCACCCAGCAATCACCATAACAGCAACAATCAGCAACCAATTCACCCAACAAGCAGCAGCAACGAACAGATTGCCATCAAGCAGCAACACCGACAACAATATACAGCAGAACCAGTATCTAGACACTACCAAACCAGCAATAATCAGCCATCAAAACATCCAGCAAGCATCCATTACCAAGAAGCTAAGAGTGACCTCTGAACTGCTGAACGTTATTAACAATTTCCTGCATAGAGTAAAAACCATCACTAGAATGAGCCTTTACCCAAATGGCAATTCTGAATTTGATCAGATCGCACACTTTCTCCAGATGTGCTTGCTTACTTTGGAACACAACCTCATTCCTGAGCTTCCATAATGACCACAATACAGCCAATGGTATAGCCTGCCAAATCAAATTTGCAAACTTACCCCACCTAAAACCACTCCACCAGCCAAGAAGATCCTCCACATTCCGAGGTATAACCCAATGCAGCCCCCACCATTGCAGTAGACAAGACCACACCCTCCAAGCAAAAGGACACCACAACAAGATATGGGACACTGACTCCACCTCCCTCTTGCAAAATATGCACAGGACAGAAGCCTCAGGACCTAAAACCCCGATTCTTTGTAAAAATGAAAAAGTCTTAAGTCTCCCCTTCCACGCCAACCATCCAAGAAACTGCACTTTTGGGGGGTAAATATTGTTCCATAGTAACTTAGAAACCAAAAGAGGAGTGAAAGACATCAACAGGGAATACATGGAAGAGACCGAAAACTGCCCAGAAGAATTAGCCATCCACTGTAGACAGTCAGCACTATCAGAAAAACCAGTCCCAACAGAGATCAAAAAAGCCTCCAATCTAATCAACTCATCTGATTCCCAGCTCAGCAAGGTTCTTCTAAACCTGAGAAAGCCATCTGAGTGGGCGTCCCTCATATCCATCACCACTCTCAGAGTGATCTCCTTCTCTGATGATAGACTAAATAACCTAGGAAACAAAGACTTAATAGAAAGATTACCCGCCCAACTATCAGACCAAAAGTGGACTCTGTTTCCATTACCCACAAATAATTGAGAATTAACCATAAAAATATTGAAAAGATGAGAATTTGATTGACTAACCTTGAGAATATCACCCCAAATTTTTGAATAAGACCCAAAAACTTCTGGAAAAGGGTACCACCTCCCACCATTCAAAGAATACCTACAACAAATTACACGTTTCCACAATGATGAATCCTCCGCACCATACCGCCACCACCATTTAGCCAATAGGCAATCATTCACCTGTTGAACCCTCCTAATACCCAGACCCCCATTGTCTTTGCTTTTAGTTACTTCATCCCAACTAACAAGATGAACCTTCCTCTTCAGGTCAGATCCCCCCCCCCCAACAGAAAGTTTGCTCAGATTCTATCAAATGCCTTAGCCACAGAAGAGGGAATCTTAAAAAGAGATAAATAATACGAAGGCAGACTAGACAGCACCGACTTAATGAGTGCTAACCTTCCTCCAAAAAATAGAAGCTTCCTCTTCCAAGAAGCAAGTCTAGCTTTGCATTTATCAAGAATAGGCTTCCAAGTCTTCTTAAGCCTAGGGCTTGCCCCTAATTGTAACCCAAGATAGGACAGTGGTAATTTCTGAACCCTGCAGCATAATCTAGATGCAAACACCTCCATCTCATTCTCAGGCACACCTATACCACATATAGAGCTTTTATGAAAATTAATTTTCAAGTCAGAGACCAGTTCGAAGCACCTCAAAATCCTTTTAACTACCATTACCACTTCCAACTCAACCTCACAGAAAATAATCCTATCGTCCACGAACTGAAGATGTGATATCATAACATCATGACCCACCGTAGCCCCTGAAAGTAGACCCAAAGACCTGGCCCTGAGCATCAGCATATTAAGCCATTCCGCCACTATGTTAAACAGGAAGGGAGATAAAGGGTCACCTTGTCGAAGACCTTTACTAGACTTAAATTCATCTGTTGGAGATCCATTGACAAGAACAGAACATCTGGAAGATTGGAGGCACTCCCGAATCCAACCCCTCCACCTAACCCCAAAGCCAAACTCATTCATCATAGATAAGAGACAACCCCAATTAACTGAATCGTACGCCTTTTGGAAATCAAGCTTGAGAATCACTCCCTTCTTTCTATTAACCTTCCACCAATCAACAATCTCATTAGCTATTAAAACCCCGTCAAGTATATTCCTGCCGCCCAAAAACGCTGATTGTGCCTCGCCAATAACCCCTGGCACCACCTTCTTCAACCTATTAGCCAACACTTTGGCTAGAATCTTATATATAGACCCAATTAGACTTATTGGCCCGCAATCAAAATACTAATTGGACAATCAACCTTGGGTATAAGAGTAATAAAAGAGTTGTTTAACCCCGAAGCCAACTTCCCATTGTCATAAAACTCCTTGAAAAATTGCATAACCTCTGGCTTAAACACCCTCCAACAATTTTGGAAGCACGCCAAGTTAAATCCATCAGGTCCCGGAGCTCTATTCCCATCACTACTTTTAATAGCAGCCCAAACTTCATCTTCCGAAAAAACAGCATCCAAGCCATCCACAAGTTGATCTTGACCAATAGATCTAAATTGCCCTCTCAGTTGTGGTCTGCTCCCCCAATCTTCAGTAAACACTTGTTTAAAGTGCCTCAACACCTCTCCTTTCACCAGGTTTGGCTCCTCAAGACACTCACCATCAACTGACATTGAACTAAGGAAATTCCTGCACTGCCTACTCAAAGCTATAGTATGAAAAAACCTTGCATTTTTGTCACCTTTCAAGGTCCAATCTAATCTGGATTTCTGAAGCCACATCCATTCCTCCCTTTTAGAAAAAGACCATACTAGCTTCCTAACCTCTCTTCGCCTAGCTACTTCATCATCCCCCAATTCTCTGGATTCAGCCACCAAATCCAATTCATGCAACTCCTCTTGTGCCTTTTTTAATGAACAAGATACATTCCCAAACACCTCTCTATTCCACTTCTTCATAACCAATCTCAGATGTCTAAGCTTCATGACAATCACAAACCCCGCCCACCAACAAACTGTTGATTCCTCTCAAGACTTCTTAATAAATGACATAAAATCTGGATGTAAGAGCCAGGCATTGATAAACCTGAACGGTTTTGGTCCCCAATCCCTCCAATCCTTCATCAAAAGCAAAGGGCAGTGATCCGACACACCCCTAGGCAAGCCCCACAATTTCAACTTGAACTTCTCTATCCATTCAGAGGACAACAATACTCTGTCAATCCGACTCCACCTGCCCCCATCTTCTGAATTACTCCAAGTAAATTGTCTTCCATGCATTGGCACATCAAACAGTTCTAATTCTTCAATAAAGTTGTTAAACTCTAACATGCCTCTATCCCTTCTTGTACAACCTTTCCTTTCCCCTAAACTCCTAAACTCCTAATCTCATTAAAGTCACCCCCCAAACACCATGGGCCAGGAAATTCTGACCTTAAATTCTTAATGACATTCCATAAAAGGCCCCTCCGTGAAGCATCATTTGATGCGTAAATATTTATAAAGACACAATGAAAATCAGGGAAGACAATACCTGACAACAAAATGAAACACCTAGAGCTGTAGTAATGGGACATTACAAAAGCCTCCGGTCTCCATGCACACAGCAGCCCACCAGCCGAACCATCAGCATCCACACTCAAAAATTCAAAATTATCATCAGGCCAAACCGAACGTACCAACTCTCTAGACAAGCCACCCTTCTTAGTTTCTTGAAAAAACACTAGATCAACTCTGCGCTCCTTAAGTAACTCCCTAATTTTCCTTATTTTCCCTGGTTTCCCAAAACCCCTGATATTCCAAAACAGTAGCTTCATCTGAACACAAATCAAGACACAAAGGCCACCTGATAATGTTATTCAGTGGTGAATAACACCATCCTTCTGCGCCACCCTCCTCGTATCATCCTCCTCTAACTCCACGATTCTCTGCAATACCTCATGTTCATTGCTGCCGAAGTCAATCCCTAAGGATTTACTGTAACAACCCCATCACGTATAATGATTAGTACTTGATTAATTAAGAGGATTTGAAATTTAATTGCCGAGTATTATAATTTAAGTTGGGATTTATGAGAATTGTGGGATCTGACTCGTATATGATTCTATTAAAGATTTATTTTCGAAATTAGAAATTAAGGGTCCAAATGGCTTAAGGAAGTAAAATTGAGGAGTTGAATCAATTTAATTTTAATTACGGACCCATTTGGGAGTTTAATTAAATATTCGATTCAGTTTAGTAAAATTGAGATTCGATGAATTAGGTCCTAATTGGAGTTGATTAAGTCATGAGGATTGAGAATTGTGGTTATTATAAATTAAATTTAATTATGTGGTGCCTAATTTGAATATGTAATTTATTGACGAAATTTTGAGTCTGATCAGAAATTGAAGGATTAAATGATCTAAGAAACCAAAATTGAGGATGGAAATGAGTTTAATTTAATATTTGGAGCCTTTTGAGAGTTTGATTAAAAATCTGATTCAGATTGATAAATTTAAATATATTTAATTAGGCTCTAATGGAAGTCAAATAGATTAATTAAATTATGAGAGATTTATGATTTGTTATAATTAATTTAATTATGTGTTGATTAAGATTTATTAAGATTAAGTGATGCTTAATTAAATTAATCTAAACATAAATTAATTTATGGAGAATCTAGAACTAAGGGTGCTAATTAGTGGGTGTGTGTGCATGTAAGTGTTGAGTTGGACTTCAAAGAGGTGTGCACGTGTGCTGTGAGTTACCAAGAGGTGTAGGGTGTGTTTGTGTATGTGTGTTAGTGAATTCTTGAATATTCATTTGGGGTTTATAGAGTTAAATACATACATGTTCCTTGAACAAATGTGAAAAGTTTCAAAATGTTCATGCGAAGTTGATGATCGTCGACACGAGGCATTTTGAGCTTAAGTACTTCAAGGTGTTTTGCTGTGTAGATGAAATTTTAGCAATACAAAAAATTTTGTTGAAAATTCAATAAAATAATAAAATATTGAGTGAGTGACTTAACCTACTTTATGAATGGTTGAACCGCGCTTGTATTGAATAAGATGTACGGATGAGCTTGTACCCAATAAGTATTATCAAGATAAAAGCTTGTGTTTTCACCAATAGCATGAACCCAAATTATCAGCACCACTATAGTTCTCACGGGTCGACTAGATTTGGTTTCCACATCATTGAGATATTGTGCACAAAAATTCATGCATTTTTCCATAAGATATCCTTTAGCAATTGATCCTTCAGATGAGCTCTATTACGCACGTATTGCTTCAAAGTAAGAAGATACCTCTCAATTGGATACATCCATCAAACTGAATCGCTCCACCCAATAAGGCTTCATCAGCTAGATGGATAGGCAAGTGCTCCATTATATCAAAAAAACTCGGAGGAAATATTTTCTCTAGATGACAAAGTGTTATAGCGATACGATCTTGAATATATTGTGCAAATCCGTCGCACGTTCACTTTCGAACACAATTGTCTAAAGAAATTGCTCAATTCAATCAAGGGTTCAATTACATTCTTCGTAACGATCTTCGAATAGCCAATGGAATAAGTTGTTGCATCAGAATATGACTATCGTGGCTCTTAAAACCCCCAATGCTTCTATCATGTGAGCGCACACGACGTGATATATTGGATGAATACCCGTCGGGAACTCTTACTTCCTTCAACACTTTCAAGAACAAATCTTTCTCATCCTTGGTCATCGTGAATTGTGCTGGTGGTAAATAGGCTTTATTCGACCTCTTAACTGCAAATGTAGGGGTTTTCTAATATTCATATCTTGTAAATCACGCCGAGCATTAACACCATCCTTCGATTTTCCTGCAACCCCTAATATTGTCCACAACACATTGTCACAAACATTCTTCTCTATATGCATCACATCGAGGTTGTGTCTTATTAGATTGTGCTCCCAATATGGCAATTCATAAAAGATACTCTTTTTCTTCCAACTATGGGTGCGATGTCCAGCTTTCTCCTTCTCTACCTGTCTCCTATGCCTCTCCTTAAGGTCATCCCTCTTGTATTGGGTTAAAATACCCTCAGATTCTAATTGTAGCAACATCTCAGTTCCAGACAACAATTTTGGTTTGAGTCTGACTTCCCGACTACCATCAAATGATACTTTATCCTTCCGGAATTTATGGCCAGTAGGTAAAATCTGCGATGACCCAAGTATGATTGTTTCCTACTATGCTTCAACCAACACGATGTAGTTTCCTTATTGCAACAAGGACATGCATATTCGCCTTTAGTGCTCCATCCTGACAAGTTTGCGTATGCAGGAAAATCACTAATTGTCCACAGTAAAGCTGCATGCATTTGAAACATTTGATTTGTTGATGCATCAAATGTTGACACACCCTCATTCCATAGTTCTTTCAACTCCTCAATCAACGGTTGCATATACACATCAATCTTGTCACCAGGTCCTTTCGGGCCGTCAATAAGCACGGATAAAATTAGAAATGGTTGCTTCATGCACATCCATGGCGGCAAGTTGTATGGAATGAGCACAACAGGCCAAGTGCTATGAACATGTTCATCGTCCTGAATGGGTTAAAACCATCAGATGCTAAGCCAAGCCTTACACTTCGGCAATCATTACTAAAGTCAATATTCCGATGGTCAAAATCTTTCCATGCAAGGGAGTCAGCAGGATGCCTGAAGACACCATCATCAGTTCGTTCCTCTGCATGCCATCTCATGAACTTGGCCGTCTTGGATGACATAAACAACCTCTGCAACCTTGGCTTTAAAGGAAAATACCTCATCTGTTTTGCAGCTATTTGTTTGCCACCTTTGTTAGGACCATTTGAACCACCATCACCATTTGATTTCCATCTAGAACTGTTGCATATGACACATTTATCAAGATTGGCGTCCTCGTTTCGAAACAACATGCAACTGTTGGGACATGCATCCCACGTCTTCATACGTGAAGCCCAAATCTGTTGTGACCTTTTGAGCTTTATAATATGAGTTCGGGAGTTTCACACCCAACGGGAACGCCTCATTCAATAACTCAAGCAACATGTCAACAGACTTGTCTGTCCACTAATTAAGCACCTTCAAATGTAGAAGTCGAACAATGAATGACAAAGATGTGAACTTCTGACAACCCGGATACAATTCACTTTGTGCATCTTGAAGAAGTTTGAAATACTTTGCAGTCTCTGCATTTGGACCGAGCTGGGGTTCAGATGCATGGGGATCAGGCCCCTGTGGTTCATCACCCTCAACACTTGTACCGGCATGTGGATTTCCCATAGCCCCTTGTATCATTCCAATCATATCATCCCCAATGTCTAAATTAGCTAATGTTTCATTCTCTCGATTACCATGCAGAGATACGTAAGATTCCCATGATTAATCCAATGTTTGTATTTTTTAAAAAAACCATTCAAAATCAGATGCTCCCGTACACCCTCTCGTACAAAATAGTATCGATTCTCACACTTCCTACACGGACAACTGATCATCGAACCTTCAACCCTATTGGTGTAGGCAAACACAAGGAATTCATCAATCCCATTAATGTATTCGCTCGACATCCTATTTGGCAAATCAATCCAACTCTTATCCATCATCTGTACACATCCACAAAAATATCTCACCAAAGTAACTCTAAATATAATACCTACGCAAACCAAGTAAATGATATCATTCCTCTCCGCAAACCAAGAAAGAGGGAAGACAATAAACCAAAATCAAATTCCTACATTAAACAATGCTTAAATGGATTAACCCTTTCTTTTTACTTCTTTATTCGAGGTGGGAAGAGAATACCACATCTCCAACTTAAAACTTTGTTGATAAATACCATAAGCATCTCCCAAAACTACTCTTTATTTCAAAGTCTAATAAAAATATTTCAAAGTCTAATCGCATCTCTAGAACTAAAATTTTAATTAATTGCTTACATCTGACAATATGTTTTTCTTGTTTTTTCAAAAGTGAAAATATTTTTTACCCAAATAAATATATTTTTTATTGATTACAAAAAATAAATAAATAAATTGTCATATTAAACGTCAAAAAATACAAAAAAAAAACCCTAATAAACAGAATAAATAAGTGAAAATATTTCAAAGTCTAACCACATCTCCATAACTAAAATTTTAATTAATCGCTTACATTTACAATTTGTTTGGCTTTTCTTATGCGTAGAAAATTTGTAAGATTTTAATTTTTTTTTAAAAAACTTGATTTTCACCTTTAAAGTGAAAAATGGGCGGAAAAATATTTTATATTCAAATTAACTTAATTTCTATTAACAACAAATCGAACTTTTTTTTTCCATCATACCAAAAACATTTCCACTAAAACAAACAGTGTGGAGCATAGCATAGCATACAACTATACAAATTAGTTTTTGAATTGATCAATGACTAAAAAGCTTACCCTTTTATATATGTATATCAGATTTGCCATGGAAGTTCTTATCATTTTCTGTTTTCATTTTTTGAAAAATACAAAACTTGTTTAATGAATTGTTTTTAAAATAAATTTCTGTTAACAAACCACTTTCTAAGAAACCTCCAAAAAATTGCTTTCAAATTTTCAAACACATTTATTTATTCGAGTTATTTATTTGTCGTTTACTTTTTAGGTCTCTATAAAAAAAATTATCTACAGATTTATGTATATATATAAAAAAAAATTCATCTACAGATTTATCTACAGATTTATTTGCAAATTATATACAAATTTATCTACAGGGAGTTATCTACAGATTTATGTATATATATATATAAATTATATCACATTTATTTGCAAATTATCTATAAAAAAAATTCCATATATATATCTACAGATTTATTTATCAATATACATTCATCTATATATATATATACAGAGAGAGAGAGAGAGAGAGAGAGAGAGAGAGCATACGCAGAGAGAGAGAGACTCGTCGCCGGACCACCGCTACCTGTCGTCGTCACCGCCCGCACCACCGCTAGCCTGCTCGCCGTTCGTCCAGAGAGAGCTTTCCGCCTTCGTAGCTCGTTTGAGGAATTTGGGGGAAGATGAAAGGGATTTGGATTTGGATGAAGATAGGGATTTGGATGAAAAGATCGAGCGGCAAGATGAAAGGAAGAGCGGGGGAATTTTTTTTTTACTTTTTGCGACGGTATGTTTTAGACCGTCGCAAATGGTAGTCAATTGTTCATAAAACGGCGCCATTTTAATTAATCCTTTTTTGCGACGGAAACTTGCCGTCGCAAATGGGCCACTGTTTGCGACAGCAAACATATGCCGTCTCAAAAGAAGTTTTTTGCGACGGGAAAAAAAAGTCATCGCTAATACTTCCGCATTTCCGACCCTATCCGCGTAGTTTTATTACCGACGGGACAGCGCCGTCGCTGAAGCCTTTATTTGTGACGGTTGAAGTTGCCGTCGCAAAAAACCATTTTTTGCGACGGGAGGCGCGCCGTCGCTAATTCTTCCGTGTTTTTTACTATCTTTTCTTGTAGTGACTACAAAATCAAATCAAAACAATTAATTTTCAAATTAATTTCCACCACTATGAGTCTACTTAATTTCTTACTTAAAACCTTATTTCTTACAAAATCCATGAGACTAATTCCATAACTTTCTTAATTCATGATGCATGTAACTCATTTTATGTTTAAAACCCAATTTCATCCTAATTCCATGAATTTAATCTCAAATCTCAAGTATTATAGGATGATTCTACAAAACCAAGCCAAAGATAATTAATTTCTAACTTAACTCTCATAAACTTGATTTTAACTCCAATTCATCATTTTCTTATCAATTTCCTTCTAATCTCATAAAATTGATTTATAACTCTTTTCTACTCTCCTTAATTTATGAAATTGAGATTATAAAACTCTTAGAAAGTATTTGCATGTGTGAACTTATAATCAAAATCAAACCATCTACATCAAAATCCCTTTAATTCAAAATTAAGCTCAAAATGTTCATGAATTTATAATTTACCAACTTGTTCTTCTTATATCAAAACATGAAATTAATTCTTCAAATCTCTTAAATTTCATTGATGCATGTAAAGATGAAGTCCAAATCCATGAGGAATAACACAAATTAAACTCACTTGAAGTTTTCCAAATTAATCTCTTAGTTCTTGACCTTAATTCTTTTCTTTTCATCATATGTAAATTACATGCAATTAGATTCTATTTCTTCTTGGTTTGGGAGGTAGGGGAAGATTTACTACAAGATTAGAGTTAGAAATCTTAAATTTTGAATGATCTTTCTTTCTTTTCTTTCTTTTCTTTTTTTCCTTAATTTTTCTTCTCCATTTCCAGCAGGTATAGAAGCTGATGAACTCTCTTATATTTCACTCCCTCTCTCTCTTTCGGTGCTTTCTCTTTCTTTCTTTTACAAAATTTTTTTGAGCCG
>JAPPVO010000241.1:0-27743 GCA_030407325.1 Camellia japonica
TAGAATAAAAGAGATTCATAGTGAGGAGATTATGTAAAATTGTGTTTATTTTGATGATAGTTGTTAGCGTAACAATTGTTAAATTATTTTTATATAAAATAATAAAATAAATAAAAAATACAAAAAATTAAACATTAATGTTCAAAAAAAATGCCCAACATGTAAAAAATAAAAAATTTCTAGCCCGGCAAACTATTTTTCTAATACTACATCCACCTCCTCCATCCCAATCCCCCTTCCAACCTCCATCGTAATCCTCTCATCTGTCTCAATCTCTTCCCCAACTCTACAAACAAACACAATACTAAATGAGTCCCACCTCCATCCTATTCCCATCCCACCCTATACACCCCAAAACAAACAAGGCCTAATGACTCGTGATAACACGCAAAATTGCAAACACCTCTTCTAAATTTACAAATTAATTGCATGTTTTATGTAGAGAAAAAAAAAATTTAAATGCAAGTAATTGATAAGAGTAATCTATTAACAGTGTAGTCATGACTTTGCTAAGTAAATTAATTTTGACTAAATAAAATGTCAAGAAAAAAAAAATTAAATGCAAGCAACGGATAAGAATGATATATTGACAACATACTTTGTCAAGTATTTTATTTTCAATGAATAAAATGTTAAACACACTTGATTATTATATTTTAGGGGCTTGTAACTTTCTATGTTTAAAATCTATTTATTCTCTTATTTCAAAATACTCATGATGTTAAATTAAAAAATGTCCAATATGTAAAAAATAAAAAATTTAGTCCGGCAGACTATTTTTCTAATACTACCTCCGCCTCCTCTATCCCAATCCCCCTTCCAACCTCCATCCTAACCCTCTCTTCCATCTCAATCCCTTTCCCAACTCTACAAACAAACACAACACTAAATGAGTCCCACCTTTATCCTAATCCTATCCCACTCTATACACCCCAAAACAAACGGGGCCTAATGACTCGTGATAACACGCAAAATTGCAAACACCTCTTCTAAATTTACAAATTAATTGCATGTTTTAGGTAGAGAAAAAAAATAAAATAAATGCAAGTAATTGATAAGAGTAATCTATTAACAGTGCAGTCATGACTTTGCTAGGTAAATTAATTTTGACTGAATAAAATGTCAAGAAAAAAAAAATAAATGCAATCAACGGATAAGAATGATATATTGACAACATAGTCATGACTTTGTCAAGTATTTTATTTTTAATAAATAAAATGTTAAATACACTTAGATTATTATATTTTAGCGGCTTAACTTTCTATGTCTAAGATCTATTTATTCTCTATAAGAGGGGTTAACTTGAACCCACTAATTAATTGGGCCCAATCGAAGCCCAATCGAAAAGCCCAACATTTGGTAAGCTTGGAGAAATTATTGCCAAATGGGACCAAGTATGGGCCCAAGTGAATTCTATTGAATGAGTCTATTAAATGAATCCATAAGAAAGCCAACAAATTAGGTCGAGAAAGACCTATCGAGAGCATATATCTCTAAAGAGAGTCTAACAAGCCCATCCAAGGAGGCTCAGAACATACGAGTATCCGAGGAGGTTAACCGTTGTTGTCAGAAGAGATGAAACCCTTAGGAGGAGATCCATTCTCTGAGGTATTGGCTTAGTCTCGAAAGGGTTCGGAACCATGAACCTAGAGACCTATTTGAACACACTAAATTAATTAGGCCCAATAGTCCAAGGTTGGTGAGCCCGAATTTATCACAAGTCCAATATTGGTGGGCCTGGATTTATCGCCATCAGACAGGCTGAATCACTCTAAGCCTCGAAACACATTGTGGAAGTAATGTACCTAGCCAAAACACATATTATCAATTACATAGCAAGCCTAAACACTATTTTGGAATACAAATAGTCCATTCATAAGCAATGTAGCAATCAAGGTAATGACAAGCCACTTTTATCATGCACGATAACGTTGAACAGCCCTCTAATTATGCAACCTCATTGACACATTCTTCTAGTACTGTAACCTTATCCACTAACTTCGGCAACACTTGTCTACCACAAGCACATGTGGGTGGATCGTACCAGGAAAAGAAACCACAAGCCCCATTTTTCTATAATTGCAATCAAATATAAACAAATGAGCAATTGTTTTTGGGTGAATCTTCCATATAGTTATTATCTTCTTCAAATTGAACATATTACTTTATTCTCAATTTTCTATAAATACTGAAAAATTGCTAACTGACTTTACTGGAAAATTGTATACACTTACTCCATAATTAGGACAACCCAAGAACCTCCTAGTAGGATTAGCATGAGTCCACCAAGTTCTGATCTTCGCTCTTAACCCACAACTGCAACAAGTCAACTCACCTTAATTGTTCCCACCCGAGCTATTACCTTCACTCATATTTGTCTTTCACTTTGATGGAATAGAAAACAGTTTGCATGACTATGAAGAGAAAAAGAAGGTCAACAATGCAGACAAAACAAAGTTAACAATGGAGAGAAAAATAAGGTCAACAAGGGAGAAAAAACGAAGAGGAAAACTAGTATAAAACAACCAAAACGAACCCATTTCTTACCTCTGTCTCAGAGTCCAAAGCTTTTTGGAAAATCAATTATGAAATTATTGTCTTCCTTCGATGCGTGGCTTCAATTGCAGGTTGAATCACCAGGTGGGTTGCATGGAGCTGTAAATCACAATGGAGGGGTGTCTTTTGCCCTAAATCATGAAGATTAGGGCAATTTTGGCGCCCAAATCAGTCTTCGTTAACTAATAGTGACGAAAATGGATGGGGGGATTGGATTGCAACACGGGTGGCATGGTGGGGTACAAATTATCACAATTTGAAACCTGGGGTTTAATTTGAAAAGGTGCTAAACCTTAGGGTTTTTTGTGTAATTTCCCCTTAATTAATTAATTAAAAGCAAACACATAACACTTAAAAACTGAGGTGATACCCATTGCTAATACCTACCAACTTCAAACTTATAAGGGAGACTCCAAATTGCATATCTAGCAACTAATCTGAACCTTTCTCAAAGCCTTTTCAAAGCTTCCATTGAGGGAATTTTGTATCTAGAGAATGACAAAAAATGTACAAAACCACAAGAGGCTTCTCGTTTACACTTTATTTGATCAATAACATCACAGGAAACTAAAGACTT
This sequence comes from Camellia japonica, assembly GCA_030407325.1. Lineage (NCBI taxonomy): Eukaryota > Viridiplantae > Streptophyta > Magnoliopsida > Ericales > Theaceae > Camellia > Camellia japonica. The sequence goes on from JAPPVO010000241.1 coordinate 3,134, forward strand.
GCCTGGTGTCAAAAAAATTGTAGATATATATGCCAAAGTCCTTTTGGAGCCACAATATATCATGATCCATTACCCTCCCTATGTTGTTAAAATAGACAAGGAATTGTAAAAAAACAAAAAAAAAATGGAAATTCTTGAATATATAAATATATATAACAAAAGGATTTGAAAAGGAAAATCACTGTAATTTATTTATTTTTTCACTTTTGAAGTTGTTCTTCTACAATCCCTTTGGAATTGACCAGGTTTTCTAGCAATCAAACAAAGCCATACAAAGGCAAAAAAGAAAATGAGGTAGAGATTTCAAGAATGCCAAAGTTAGAGAACAAAAACTTTATGAGATCTATGAGCCACATTTGCATTTGCACAGCTTGACTAAGAAAAGACCAACAAACTACAATTACCTTGACATGTCCTAACAAAGTTACAAATTTCATAATACACAAACATTTACTTGTGCTCAAAATGGCTCTTGCTCTGGTTTTCAACCACTCTCAATGATTAAGCAAATAAATTATCATCATGTCATTAAAAAGGTTATTTATCGGTCTTGACCCATCCACATTTGAGTATACCTGACAGACATCTCAGTTTTTTTTGCAACAGTACATTAATTATGGTACAAGTAATGAAAATAATGTCTAGTAAAAAATTGAAACTCCATACTTATTTATACGATAGTGCTGTCCCCTAAAAGGCTTTCATAGACTTTTTTTGCAAGCTGCTTGAAAATTGAACCATATTGAAAAAACAAACAATCAAGAAATCTAGCTAGGAAAAAGAAAGCATATATCACACATGCTCAACCTGAATTGCTCCACGGGATTCCTCCAGCTCCGCATAAGCATACTTTAGCATTTCTGAATCTAACCATGAAAAAGCAAAAATAAGAAATAAAGGAGAGAAGAAAATGAAAGCAAACAGAAGCTACTCTAGCCTTGCTAGAAGAAAAGTAATGAGCTAGTAAATTGTTAAACCAATATTAAATTAGGAATGTTAGGATAAAGTTCTATGAATGGACAATAAAAAACCAACAAATGATTAGAAAGTCTATCCACCAAAGATAAAGTAGAGAATTATCAATTATCAATACCAGGAAGAGCCTTCAAGCTCGTTGAAATACTTTGATTGTAGAGTATACTGCACCACGTTTTGCATGTCATGTAGCATAATTGTACCAAATAGTGGACTTTGATTCTCCTTATTTCATATATGTAATAGAGTTTTTTCATTCAATATTTAATGATTAATGATTCCAAAGAATATGTACTTGGAAACAACAAATGGTATCAAATGCCACATATTTTACAGAACAACATCAAATTCCAAAAGAAATAAGAGAAGTAACCCATGATAAAGATGGTGAGACAACTGACAAGTAAGATGAGAATGGCCAGGCATATAAATAAAATTATTCCTTAGCATTTGGATTGAGCACCAACAGATAAAAAAACAGAGAATAAAAATAAATGAATTAAAATAGTGAGATGGGTTGGAAACAAATACTATTTTGCCGCTAGAAGCATATGGATCGATTTTCCTATAAAAATTCTCCTTTTGAATGATGTTTTCTATGAAAAAATAATTAAGAGTGACTCATTATCTATTACATTTTTTACAGGAAACATATATTTTGGCAAGATCTTAAATAATTTCCCCAATTCTTAATAAAAAAAGGATAAATTACCAATATGTCTTATTTTTTGAACTTATTACCCATTAAGTCCTATTGATAAATTTATCAATCTTTCTTGTTTTTATGAATCAATTTACAATAATAAATTTATCAGTCAGGACTGTATATAAATAGGTCTAATTAATGGAATTGATTGGTAAGTGCCCAAAAAAAATGCATTGAAAGAAAAAATCGCTTCATATGAAAATTTTCCCCACCAAACTTTCCAAGAACCCCCTCATTTCGAAGGGACACAACTTTCTTAATTTCAAGAACTCTCACTACATAATGCATGAGTGAAAGGCATTACCTCCAAATGTATTCAAAGCCTAAAATTCATCTAGTGCAAGTGTAATATCATGGCAATATAAGGGAGATTGGTTATGGTTCTTACTTTTTGAATGCTAGAAACGTTTTCCAAGTCATCCACTGCAGTTCTTCCAATAGGAGCACAATAATAGATTACATTTTTCCACTAATGTAAACAATTAAGGATGTATAATTGTCTTTGTGGTATGAACATGTTAAAAAAATTGTCTTTGTGGTATGAACATGTTAAAAAAATATGAAGCAATGTGCTCCTTGAAAGCTTTCCAATATATTACCTTATACCCATAACAAAAAGTGGACAAGTGGGTATATTACCTTAGACCCAGCTCCAACCATTTTGGCAAATCAATATCAAATGAAGGGAGAGTTAAATTTTTCATCAAATCAAAGGAGTTTCATCAAATTTTATATGTGGCTATTGGGCCGAACGTCTTCCTGGAAAACCGGGGTTTCTTTATATAAATGTCAATTTTCACTCATGGCCGAACGTCCTCTCGGACAATCGGAGCTTATAGTAAGATTTGATGAAAATTTTAAATACACCATTGGATTGCATCATATTAGATCAAACTTTTTATCAAATTTGTACTCAAATTTGATGAAGCATTGGAGATGCTCTAATATTGTCAAATTTGCAGGTCAATAGTTCTCTTATTTACATACAACACACTTGTGTAGACAAATCAATTTTAAAAAAATAATAGAGCAAATTACATTGGTATCCCTTGTATCATTTTGGTCCTTACACTTTCAATTGACTCAATTTTAATCCTTAATTTTAGATTTTGTATCAATTTGGTCTAATTAATAATGTTTTAGTTAAGTTTAAAAGCCTTTAAAAATATCACAAATACCAATTATAAAAATGCTAAGAGTTGAATTAATTGAACTAAATTAAGACAAAGTTATAAATCCAAGGTTAAACTCGAGCTAATTGAAATTATAAAGACCAAAATGACACAATGACCAAAATACAGGACTACCGTCGTAATTAATCCAACATAATATCATAATTTAAATGGAAAAGAGAGAATATTTTTCTTGCAAAATTTCTCAGTGCTCTGAAAAAAGGAAAAAAAGAAAAGAAAACAACAAACTTTGAAGCAAGAACCTGCAAGTACAATAAATGACTAAGACAACATATTCTAATAGGAGACTAATATCAACAATGTTGGTGAATAATTTTAAACAAAATTTGTACAAAGAAGCAAAGAATTCTGTTATAAGAATCAGATGGTAGTACAACAAGCATATTCTAATCAATTTCACCAACATATTTCTTTAGTTAATCGAACAAAATTAAGCTAATTGAATGTAAATCATATACATATTCAGATTGCTATTGTGCAGTCATAGAAATCTCTAAATCTCGAGTGAACTCTACTAGTCTGGATTGAAAAGTCCTTTCTAAGAAATCTAGAAACCCATCTAACTGGATGGATGAAAATCAAAGGAGATCGAACAATCTCGAAGAAAAAACACTTGTGGAAGATGGAGAGTTTGTGATAAATAAAAAAAAAAAAATAAAAACGATAACAATTACTAAGATTTTAATTAATTGACAAAATGAAGTATTGTAAAGACAGAACGGTGCTAGAGAAACGATATATGGTGGCACTTAGATCAAAACGATGCTAATTTGCGGCGTTTTCAAGCAAACGCCTTAATCTAACATTGTAAATTGTAATAGATCATTTTTCTTGTAGTGAATTATCGGAGTATGCTATGTTCATCACATTTGTAGTTAAAACTTTCTCTCCCTGACCAATGACCATCATGAATTCGAATACCCTAGAGTGATTTTCTGTGAGGTGATCTTAAAGTGCGTTTTTTAAATGATTGAGATTTTAATTGTTCAAAAATCAAAAGTATAATAGTACAAAAGTTGGGGTATAACTGATAATCACAATAAAAAAAATCTCAACCATTCAAAAAAAGGTCATCACTATCTATATGGATAGGGAAGATAAAAATAGTAGTTAATTAGTAATATTGTTGAAACAGTTAAACCCCCATTAGTATAATATTGTCCATTTTGAGCGTACCCTTACAGCTTGAGCGATGTGGAATGACACCTATTGAGCTCCTACATAGGTCCTAGTTGACTGGCTTCCTATAAGGGAGTTCCCACAGACACTCATTAGGCTCCTACATAGGTCACTAGTTGACTGGCTTCCTGAAAAGGAAGTTCCCACAGACACTTATTGGGCTCTCACATATGTCCCCAATTAACTAGCTTCTTGAGAAGAGAGTTCCCACAGACATCCATTGGGCTCCCACATAAGTCTCTAGTTGACTGGCTTCCTGATAAGGGAGTTCCCACAGACAACGCCAAATGAAGCAGCCAACCCCCCATTAGCACAATATTGTTCGCTTTGGGCATAGCCTCACGACTTTGTGCTAATTTGAACAAGTTAGTTAACTTATGTAGTGGAGTGTGATTTTCTCACGAAACGATGTGGAATGGACACTCATTGGGCTTCCATAATTGTGTACATGGTTGTCAGAGGCAAGACATTACTGTGTGGCTCTAGCAAATTAGGAAAGGAACTGGCTTTCCTCCAATCTCAAATCAGATTAAAAGGTACGTTGAGCCTATGGAGGCCCACCACGAGTGCTGTTTCGATAATTCGAACCATTCAATGTATAGAACTTGTCGAGTACTATATACTTATAAAAAATCACATTGATCGAATATTGATATCTATTTTATCGGATCAAATTTCTGTCAACCGTTTATTTTTTCACTATCTATTTTTTTAATACAAAACTGATTTGATCACGTAACTATTGATATTCGATCAACGTGATTTTTTATAGATATATAGTACTCGATGAGTTTTACACATTCACGGTTCAGATTATTGAAACGGGACCTGTGGTAGGCTTGGATTGAAGGGAAGCCAGACCCATTATGAAAATGCAAATGTTGTATTGTGAGAAATAGAATTTTCTAACTGTTCCTTTTTTTTATACCTTTTTTTTTGTCTTACTTTTTTTTTTTTTCTTTCTATTCCTAACTGTTACTTGTGTGTGTGTGTGTGCGCGCGTGTGCGTGTGTGTGTTAGGGGGGGGGGGGGGGGGGGGGGGGGGGGGGTGTGTTGGGTTGGTCAAAAATAAGAAAGAAAGATGGATCAAATGTCTGATGTCCAGACTATAAAATTTCAAAGTTTTCAATTTTTTTGCTATTAAAAAAACAAACAAATGGCTATTCCATTAGTAGAAATATGATATGGCATAGCCCAATAAGAACCAAGATAACGAACACAACCCATGGTGCAGAACAAACCGACCAATCCATAACAAATTGCAGGGTGGAGGATTGAGGTAGAAACCTAACCCTAGCTTTTCGGGTAGAGATAAAAACGAAATTTAATCAAAAATTTTTCATAATAAAATTTTAATACATTAAGGATAAGTACAAAAAGAATTTCATTGAAAAGTCTAACACATTCCACTATTACTAAAATATTAAACTTTAAAATAATATAATTTTTGATCAAGATGTCGATTTTTAATAAAATTAATATTTTTATAGTCTTATCAAATAAGATCCATGTTGACTATGAAATTTTAAAATTATATATATATTATTATTATGTTACTCCATTTAATATTAACATATTACCCTGATAATATTGTCTAATAAAAAAAAAGATATTTTGCTTTGTTCTTACTTAAATGTCCCTCCTCCATAGGGGTTTACGAAGCAAAATAAACTGAGCTTTCTTTTTCACTAAACAATGGTCTAATGGAGGAGTTTGGCTAAATTTTCTAAGATAAAATCAATAACACTTGATACATAAAAGGAAAAGACTATGCTCCGCATCCCTCAAATGATGTACCATATGCACTTCATAACTAAAAAAGAAAATGACAAAAATTCATATTTTTGAGTTATAACTATAAAAAATAAAAATAAAAATCATAACCAAACACCACATGAGGCATAAGTAAGATCTTATGAGTCATAACTAAAATAATATTATAACTAAACAAGAAAATTGGTCATAACTAAAAAAGAAAATGACACAATTAAGAATGCATATAATACACTTCTTTCAAAGGGTGTGTACAAGGGGTGTGCACAGTAGAATTTCTCTACGTAACACTTTAAAAAAAAAAAAAAGAAGATATACAGATTCACTTTTTAAACCGAATGATGTGTAAATAATATAATTGATTAATTATTAGAAAAGATATAAGAGAATGTTACCTTTAATATTCTAATTATTATTAAACTTAAAAAATAAATTTAATTTTTAATCTTAAATAGCAATGTTCTTCATAGTGTTACTCATCAATCCTCTATTCCACCCATCTAAAAATAAAATTAAAAATTAAAAAATGGCAAATTTCACTTTATCTTCCCTATTTTGGGTTATGTACGGTTTACCGCTTAATGTTGGGAATGACCATAAAACCTCTTGTGTTTTGTGAACTAAAATGTTCTGTTAGGTCCGTTAACAATTTAATGAAAAAGATTAAAACACTCTTATATTTTTGTCATTTATTTGGAAGGTAAAGTGTACTTTAACCCCATATGCTTTATTCTATGTGTGATTTACCTATTTAAAATTTAAAAATAAGCATATAACTTTCTTAACCTGTCATGTATTTCACAATTATTATTAAATTAAATGAAATATTTGATAATATATTTCAATTCACAAACTATATAAAAATTATGTGATCATTTTAAAATATTAAGATTAATTGCACATGGCCAATTTACGAACGGTGAGGTGAAATTTGTCACGATAAATAAATAATAACAAAAAAAAAAAAAAAAGTCCTCAATTCCATTTCTTATGCTTGTGCACACGAAAATCAAGGCTATAATCATGTGAAGACACTAATGAAGTTTACAACAACGATAACATCCTTGGACTGTTCTAATAAATAAATAAATAATAATAAAATTCCTTGGACCACAACAAACCCGAAAATCAATTGTAAAAGCGGATATCTTTTGACCAAAAAAATTAATTTTAGAGTTTTACTTTTATAATAAAATAAGTTTTTAATTTTTAAAATTTAAATCTTAGTTTTTAAATTTATTTTTAATTTAAATTGTTTGTCTATTTTTCTAAGTAAAACTAATAAAAAAATAATATTTTAGTTACTAAACACAATGAAAAAATATATCTAGATATTTTATGTACAAATTGAGTTTGATGATTAATTTTTTTTTTCTTTCCGTTGGGTAGATGAATGATTTAAATTAAAAGATTAAATTTAAATTGATAAAATTAAAATGTAAAATTAAAAATTTATTTTATTACAAAAGTCAAATCTTGATTTTTATTTATTTTTTGTGTGTAATTTCTTCACCCAAAAAAATAAATAAATTAGATAATACACTTTACTTCTTATTATGAACTTGTAAATTTTAACATCAATTATAAAAATAAAAATAAAAATTTATTTGAGACACTTAATTTATCACTCTTAAAAATCATCATTAATGATGTGTCTAACGAGTTTTAAATTTTGATTTATCAAACATTCCATCATGTCGAATCTAACTTTAATACCACATCATTAAGGATCATTTAGGGATAATAAATTAAGAAAATGTAGCATTGTTATTATAAAAATATACCACTTTCACTAGCTTCAGACTGTCTCTAAATATGATTTTCATAATTAAGAATTTAATATGTACATATTCATAAATAAAAATTAAAATAATATTCATTAATAATTTAGAGGGTCAGCGTAATTAATCCAAAATATTATCACTTGTACTTTTTTTTGTGATTATATACAAAGTTAATATATGTGTATATATATAATCTTCTGCAATGTCTTCATCAGTTATGTTTCTCTCTTTGATCAAACAACTGAAACCTCCTAACCGAACAAATTAATACCCTGAATCAAACAAAATATAAAGAACTATAAAGTATTAACACCAAACTAACAAAACTGAATTGAATGGATAATATCCGCAACTCTCTTTCTCTCTCCAATCAACACCTAACTCTTTCTATCTCTTTAGATGCTGACTGTGTAGGTTGTGTTGGTGATGCCACTTGTCGCCTAGAAGTTTTGCCGACTCATCCCCACATGGATGGAGAGGGAGTGGATTTTTGTTAATTATGAATCAGTACAATCTAGTGAATGCATTTATACAAGTGGAGAATATACAATTATTATTTGTATATCAAAATAATGCTAAAGTTACAACCTCACCTCTACTCAGATTAGTTTATTTTAGGGGCACAAAATATTCTGTGTTTTAAATCTGATTGTTTTTTTTATCTCAAAATATTTATACAGCAATGATTTAGAATATTAATTTTTGTACTTTAATGAAGCACTAATGACATAATAAGGAGAAAAAAAAAAAAAAAACTAAAACATCACATCACAGTGGGTGGGAGCCACTGCCAGCTCATTAGAGCTGGCTTTAGAGCTCAAAAATTAAAACTCCAAAGCATTTTTCATATTTATATTTGTTAAATTATGGCTAGAGGGGTTTTGTTTGGTTGGTTTTCATAGTTTGTTTTTAGAAAAAAAAAAATTCAAAACTAGTTTTGTAAAAAAAAATTATTATGGTATAGTTTTCTCTTTTTAAGGATAGAACTAATTTTAAATATTTTTCATATTTATTTGTATCAAAGTAGTTTCTAATTTGTTAGAAAAATTCTAAAAATTCAACCAATTAAGATTTATTTAATAACTATAAGTGTTTTTAGACAAAAAAAACACACAGAAATTTAGGAACAAGACAACTTTAGTCTAGTTTAAACTCTTCCTACTTTGTCTCACTATATTGTTTAATCTACAAAAGTAGTGGTTAGGAGACATTAGAAAGAGTTGATAGAAAAAATTATATATAAAAAAAAAAAACTCACTTTTTTAGTGAAAGTTGAAAGGGAAATAATGGACCCTATGATTTGTATGATAAGAGGGTCATGGAATCCTTTTTGGTTTGAATAAGGTTTTAATTTATGAGTACATTTCAATGGACAACAATGTTCTAGGCTTTTTAAGAAATGTTATCTGAAGTATAGCTCACATGAAAGTGATACATTAGTCACAACTTGTAAATGTTGTAAATTTTTACTTTTTATTTTTTAAATGAAGTAACATTACAACTTATATGGGAACAACCAACTATCAAAAGATATAGGCAGAATTAAATCATAACAATATATCTAAAGTATTTATATGGGTATTGGTTATTTTTGTGAAACTTTCATTTTTTTCCCTATAGTTTAGTTTTATGTAATTTGAAATACTGATAAATTAGTTATGAGTATTGATTATTTTTGTGAAACTTTCATTTTTTTCCCTATGGCTTAGTTTTATGTAATTTGAAATATTGATAAATTAGTTCTGGCTTCAAAAATAGAATGGAAAAGATTCACAATAAAGGGATTAATACCCTGAATCAAACAAAATATGAAGAACTATAAAGTATTAACACCAAACTAACAAAACTGAATTGAATGGATAATATCCACAACTCTCTTTCTCTCTCCAATCAACACCAAACTCTTTCTATCTCTTTACATGCTGACTGTGTAAGTTGTGTTGGTGATGCCACTTGTCGCCTAGAGGTTTTGCTGACTCATCCCCACATGGATGGAGAGGGAGTGGATTTTTGTTAATTATGAATCAGTGTCATCTAGTGAATGCATTTATACAAGTGGAGAATATACGATTATTATTTATATATCAAAATGATGCTAAAGTTACAACCTCACCTGTTCTACTTAGATTACTTTATTTTAGGCGCACAAAATATTCTGTGTTTTATCTGATTGTTTTTTATCTCAAAATATTTATGCAGTAATGATTCAGAGTATTAATTTTGGTACTCTATTGAAGCACTAATTACATAACAAAGAGGACATAAAAAAAAAACCAAAATCAAAACCAAAACCAAAATCAAAACATCACATCACATCACAGTGAGCCACTGCCAGCTCATTGAAGCTGGCTTTAGAGCTCAAAAATTAGAACTCAAAAGCATTTTTCATATTTATATTGGTTAAATTATGGCTAGAGGGGTTCTGTTTGGTTGGTTTTCATAGTTTGTTTTTAGAAAAAAAATTCAAAACTAGTTTTGTAAAAAAAAAAATTTATTATTATATAGTTTTCTCTTTTTAAGGATAGAACTAATTTTAAATATTTTTCATATTTATTTGTATCAAACTAGTTTCTAATTTGTCCGAAATAAGATTTATTTAATAACTATAAGTGTTTTTAGACAGAAAAAACATAGAGAAATTTAGGAACAAAACAACTTTAGTCTAGTTTAAACTATTCCTACTTTTTTTTTTTTTGAACCAGAAACTATTCCTACTTTGTCTCACTATATTGTTTAATCTACAAAAGTAGTGGTTAGGAGACATCAGAAAGAGTTGATAGAAAAAAAAAATTATATATATATAAAAAAAAAAAAGACTCACTTTTTTAGTGAAAGTTGAAAGGGAAATAATGGACCCTATGATTTGTATAATAAGAGGGTCATGAATCCTTTTTGGTTTGAATAAGGTTTTAATTTATGAGTACATTTCAATGGACAACAATGTTCTAGGCTTTTTAAGAAATGTTATCTGAAGTATAGCTCACATGAAAGTGATACATTGATCACAACTTGTAAACGTTGTAAATTTTTATTTTTTATTTTTCAAATGAAGTAACATTACAACTTATATGGGAACAACCAACTATTAAAGGATATAGGCAGAACTAAATCATAACAAAATATCTAAAGTATTTATATGGGTATTGGTTATTTTTGTGAAACTTTTATTTTTTCCCCTATGGTTTAGTTTTATGTACTTTGAAATACTGATAAACTAGTTTTCGCTATTACTCATAAACTAGTTTTGGCTGTTACTCTAATGACTCATGATAACACGCAAAATTGCAAACACCTCTTCTCCTAAATTTACAAATTAATTGCATGTTTTAGGTAGAGAAAAAAAAAATTAAATGCAAGTAATTGATAAGAGTAATCTATTAACAGTGCAGTCATGACTTTGCTAGGTAAATTAATTTTGACTGAATAAAATGTCAAGAAAAAAAAAATTAAATGCAAGCAACGGATAAGAATGATATATTGACAACATAGTCATGACTTTGTCAAGTATTTTATTTTCAATGAATAAAATGTTAAATACACTTAGATTATTATATTTTAGGGGCTTATAACTTTCTATGTTTAAGATCTATTTATTCTCTTATTTCAAAATACTCATGATGTTAAATTATTTTTTCAAGAACATAGAATTCTCTCATGTATTGTGATTCTTACATAATTTATTGACCGTTAAGATTCTAAGATAAAAGATGGAGAATTTAACAGCAAAAAAATCTCATCTATTCTAAACTATTCTTACTTTTTCTGAGTATATTGTTTAATCTAGAAAATTAGTGGTTAAGAGGAAGATTAAACTAGAAACAGTTTAGTTGATAAAATAAATAAATAAATACTTTTTTTAGTGAAAGGAAAAAGTAAAAATTGAAAGGGCAATAATGGACCCTATGATTTGTACAAGATCCCTATGTGGGTCATGGAAGCATTTTGTTTTGGACAAGGCCTTAAATTGATGAATCAATTTCAATGGACAATAAGTTTCCTAGGCTGCAATCAAAAAGAAAATAAAATAAAATAAAATTTGTTTCCAAGGTTTTTAAGGAATGTTGTCTAAAGTACAGTTCACAAAAAAAACATGAAAGTGTAACATTATTGTAGGTGTTAATATTTGACTACACAACCAAACGGGAGTTCAGCTGAAGAGTACCGGCAGAATAGATTAAACCTAACAACCTGCACAAGAAGATGAGAATCCGACATTGGTTTATCCACTCGGGGGCACTCCGACGATCAAGTCAGCAATCAATATCTCTCAAAGATAGCAAAAATACTCAAAACTCACTAGAAAAGAACTTACTTTATATCCATGAGGGTGCCTTGCTTTTATAACCAGCAGTGGCCTGATCTCTTTGGAAGCTTCACTTCAGTGGACTCCGGCTCAATGCTCATCCTGAACTCTCGGCTAGATAAGGATAAATTCTCCTTGAGCCTTATCCTTATCCTAACTGAGGCCTTCCCTTATTCTAGGACTCTTGTCCCTTATCTGCTCATCTCAAATTTCGGTATCTTCGCAGATAACCTCGGCTTAGCTGAGATCACCCCGGCATTAGGACCTGGCCACGTGGCAGCTCAGCTGGCACTTTGGTGTCACCTTGGCCACGTGTTGTCATTCACAAAATATGTCCCCACAACTACCCTTTAGGTTCTATTACCTCGGCATCCTGAAGTGATGGAACCTACATCGTTTGTTCAAATACTATGTTGGCTAAAAATTCATTCCTTCCCCTCGACCGAGATCATTACTCGTCGGCTTCAAGTACCCAGCACTTAGCTGTCCATTTTTATTAGGGAACAAGAACCAAGAACCAAGTTTTTTGAGTATCTTAACCGAGATCGTTCCTCTAACCGAGGTTTTTGCTTCATTAAATTAAGAACTCTAAGAGTTTTATCTGCGCTTGAACTGTCACGCACGGTCTTTTCAACCCTTTCCTCTGTAACAATCTAAATTTTTAATTATTCTGTAAAATTTATACTAATATTATTTAATCACAGTTAGAAAAATATACGATTTATTTTGTATTAGTATATGTAATTTTGTAAAATAATATAATTATTAAGAATTTAGAGGTCAAAGTATAAATAAATAATAATAATGGGTGTGGTAGTAAAATAAATAATTAATTTTCTGTAGGTATATGATAAAATATAATTTAATTATGAATTAATTATGTTTATATAATTATATTAAGAATTAGGGTCAAAATGTAATTATCTTAATTATTTATATAAGATAAGGATCAATCCATGACATTTATGAACAAATCTCATAATAAGGATTCGGACTGTCACGTGATTGGCTCAGGAGGCTTCTCACCTGAGAAAGAAAAGAAAGAAAAGGAAAGGAAGGAAAAAAAGAAAAGAAAGAAGAGAGAAAGGAAGGAGAAAGGAAATAGAGAAGGAATGAAGGAAAAAATAATAAAAGTTAAGACGGTCTTTGGTAGTAGAAAGAAAGAGTGAAATATTAAAATTAAGGTGAATTATATTATATCTTGAGTTATTCTTATATATTTTACGTATATTTTGACTTACCATATTTATTTTATACAAGTTATGTTTTATAAACTATTATAAATTATATAAATATTTCAGTTACGTGATTTAATTTCTGACTCATATTTGCTAAAATGAAACTTATGGATATGTTTGTTAATATTTTAAAGAATATTTGACTATAACCTTATAAATAATTATGTTTTGTAAGTACCACCACGGGAGTCTCACGCCTTAGGGACTTAAATAACCATTGGCCTCTGTTTGATCACTTTGTGGTCCTCTGTTTGTCATGAATCCATTGACCTCTGTTCTGTGAGGAGCAAAGTGCTGTACGGAGTTAAGTGCTACACTATTGTGGGAGCCACCTTTAGAGTTCGTACGAGCCACCTCTTGAATCTGTACCTCTGTTCTGACTGTCACTTTTGTGATCTCTGTTCTGTTCTGTTTAGTACCGTGGTTATGGTTATATATTTACATAATTTTTGTATTTCAGTTTCTACCACTTAAATGATTTGTTTACTAATGATTTATTCGCCAAACTGAGTTATGTAGATGTTTTGGCCTAACTAACTATCTATAGTTGTTTCGTGTCCCTTATATTCTTGGTATAATATTTCTCACTCTGCCATGTGCTTATACTTGTTTACTAATTTTCAGGAAACAATGCAATTCAGAAATAGCTTTTGGAAAGTCTTAGATGCGGGACTACGGAATAGACACACACAACACTTTTATGATATTTTTATATATAAATATTGACCTTTTGGGTCAATAAATTTTGTAATAAAAATAGAAGCTCCAATGATTATTTTGGTACGCTCACTTAAATATTACTTCCGCTCGCGTTTATTGATTTGTTTAAGAATTGGCCGGAGGTAACCTCAGTTACTGGCCATCACGATGCTTAACCCTTAGATACGGGGAGCGGGTCATGACAAATGGTATCAGAGCCAGGTTTATAAAAAATCATTAGAGCATAGAACACACGCACATTTGAGAAGTAGAATAGCGGGTAATTAGTACCTAAATATTATATTTTGTTAATCGATTTAATTATATTATAATTTTATATGATTTTATATATATATATATTAATTTTTTTTTGTGTGCATAATTGGTGAAGGATGATAGATATAATTTATATTTGTTATAGCAAAAGAAGGAAAAGAAACAAAGGATGTCGGACTCAAGCATCTACCAAAATTATAATATAATTAAATACATATAATTTTCAGTTCGGTATTCAAAAAAAAAAAATTTATTTCGATTTTTTTTAAAAGTGGGTTCAAATTTTAAAAATATTAATTTTGAAACTATTTTCCATCAGTGAAAAGTTTACAGATAAAAGAAATGGGAGTTCATCTCAAATTTTTTTTCAACTTTTGCATATGATTCTGTCATTGTGTTCTCATTTTATTTTTTATTTATTTTTATCATAAATAAAACAAGTGAAATTTTTTTTAAAGTCACCCATTATTTCTCATTTTGGCCCAAACTAATTTTTGACAACTAGATAGTAAGTTGTTTTTGGTAAAGTTTTTTTTTTTTTTGAGGTAATATTTTCTATCAGATTAATCATCTAATATATATTTATCAGAGTGCGCAGCGGATAACTTACACCTATGACAAATTTCGAGGACGAAATTTAAAGGGGGGAAGATTGTAACAACCCAGATTTTTAATTATTCTGTAAAATTTATACTAATATTATTTAATCACAGTTAGAAAAATATATGATTTATTTTGTATTAGTATGTGTAATTTTGTAAAATAATATAATTATTAAGAATTTAGGGATCAAAGTATAAATAAATAATAATAATGAGTGTGGAAGTAAAATAAATAATTAATTTTCTGTAAGTATACGATAAAGTATAATTTAATTATGAATTAATTATGTTTATATAATTATATTAAGAATTATGGCCAAAATATAATTATCTTAATTATTTATATAAGATAAGGATCAATCCATGACATTTATGAACAAATCTGAAAAGAAGGATTCGGACTGCCACATGATTGGCTCAGGAGGCTTCTATCTCCTTATAAATAGGTGATTCACCTGGGAAAGAAAAGAAAGAAGGGAAGAAAGAAAAGAAAGAAGAGAGAAAGGAATAAGAAAGAAAAGAGAGAATGAAGGAAAAAATAATGAAAGTTAAGAGTGTCTTTGGTAGTAGAAAGAAAGAGTGAAGTATTAAGTTAAGGTGAATTATATTATATCTTGAGTTATTCTTATACATTTTACATATATTTTGACTCACCATATTTATTTTATACAAGTTATGTTTTATAAACTATTATAAATTATATAAATATTTCAGTTACGTGGTTTAATTTCTGAACCCTATTTACTAAAATGAAACCCATGGATATGTTTGTTTATATTTTAAAGAATATTTGACTATAACCTTATAAACAATTATGTTTTGTAAGTACCACCACGGGAGTCCCATACCTTAGGGGACTTAAATAACCATTGATCTCTGTTTGACCACTTTGTGGTCCTCTGTTTGTCATGGATCCATTGACCTCTGTTCTGTGCGAAGCAAAGTGCTATACGAAACTAAGTGCTACACTATTATGGGAGCCACCTCTAGAATTCGTACGAGCCACTTCTTGAATCCATACCTCTATTCTGACTGTCACTTCTGTTCTGTTCTGTTCAGTTCAGTATCGTGGTTATGGTTATATATTTACATAATTTCTGTATTTCAATTTCTGCCACTTAAATGATTTGTTTACCAATGATTTATTCACCAAACTGAGTTATGTAGATGTTTTGGCCTAACTAACTATCCATGGTTATTTCGTGTCTCTTATACTCTTGGTATAATATTTCTCACTCTGCCATGTGCTTATAGTTGTTTACTAATTTTCAGGAAACAATGCAATTTAGAAATAGCTTTTAGAAAGTCTTAGATGCAGGGTGGCGGAATAGACACACATAACACTTTTATGATATTTTTATATGTAAATATTGACCTTTTGGGTCAATAAATTTTGTAATGAAAATAGAAGATTCAATGATTATTTTGGTACCCTCACTTAAATATTACTTCCGCTCGCGTTTATTGATTTGTTTAAGAATTGGCCGGAGGTAACCTCAGTTACTGGCCATTACAATACTTAATCCTTGGGTACGAGAAGCGGGTCGTGACATTCTCCACGCGTCTCCTTCTTATTGGTTCATACCAGACACGCACTATCAAGTCATGTCGCCTCTGCACATGCCACCTGATAGGCACGTCGTCCAAGGCTAATTAATTATGTTTTGTCGCCTTTTCGATTTTTAACAAAACTCTCTCTCTCTCTCTCTCTCTCTCTCTCTATTCGTCTTCTCACTTTGTGTTCTTGCATTCCCTCTGTACTCAAGATTTTCTCTCTCTAACAATTCTCCAACCTCCATTATTGTTTTTTCTCTGCAACTGCTTGAATCACCTCCTCCGGCAAGCTTTCAACCATTTTGTTCTGAATACTCACGTCGTCTGACTCTGGCAATCTTCACTCTGGCATTTGTTTCGTCAATCTCAACTGGTAAGTCACTAATTTCTTCTTCCTTTATTCAATCTTGTATTGTTTTCTTAATGTACTGCTTCTCTAAACTTGTCTTATGCTCTTTTCGCTGCATTCATTGTCAATGAATCTTTTATTCACAGCTGTATTATGAATCAATTTTCTTGTTTCTTGAATCTTTTTTATGTGTCACAATCTGTCCCTGAGGTCTAGAGTGCTTGTATTGCTTATGGTTGTTGCACATTGCCCTGGACACACTTATTCAATGTTCATGAACTCTATTTGCTCTGTGCGTGTAAATCTTATTTGTCGCTCTCTATTCCATTCTTGATTTCTGAATCATGCTTTCTTTCCTGTTTTTCTTGATTATTTTTAGATCTGTTGCTTTTGAGCCTTGCTTTGACATAGTTTTGATTCTGGGTTTTGCTAGAAATTACATATTTTAGGAAAATTGAAACTCAAAATCTCCCCTAGGCAGGAAAACCATCACCCTAGTACCTTTTAGGCCCTAACCGAGGTTCTCAAACCTTCACCAGTGTCTTTTTTTTGAAATCCATCACAATACACCCTAAGCCAAGATCATAGATATGTTTAGGTAGAGAGTAGACACCCCGACCAAACTAGAGTACTTCCGCCAAGAATTCTTCATCCCAGCCGACGTTTAAATTAGGTTGGCTAGGAAGAAGGACTCTATCATGTCTGATGGAAACTCTATGCCCTTCCTTGTAGTTGCGTTTATGGAGTGTGAACTTTGATTCCCTCTAGACATCCTATTTAGGGAAGTACTTCACTTCTACAAACTTAACTCTATGCAACTAGCCATCAATTCTTTTTGGATATTTAATGGCATCATCGCCCTGGCAAGCTGACAAAATGCCAGAATTACCCTTTCTAATATCTAATATTGCTACACCATGTGTAGCCTCAAAACAAACAACGGCTACACATGCTATCTCAAGCCAAGATCTACACAATACAAGTTGATAGTTGATATCCCAGACTCAAATAAAGGCGCGGGGGACGACTACCTCCATCTTTTCCCTTTGCACTGGGAAGTATTTAGGGATGACAAGGGTAAGGGCTTAGTCCCCCCAAATTCCCTTCTTTAAATTATTTTAACATTCTTCTTGATACTCTGTTATAATGTTCTCTCTTTATTTTTGCAGCCCTTCCTCAGCCGGAAAAGAACTTTCGCCAGTATTACATGTCGAGCAAAAACTTGGTTCGCCTTCTCAGCTTACCAATCGAGGCACGCAATGCTCCTCTTCTTCTCAACTACATCCCTACCTACTACAGTCCCTTGCCCAACATCCCGAAAAGAAGTCAAACTCCACCTTCTACTACAACTTCTCCAACAGCCTTATCTCCAAGACCAGATCAGGCCTCCACCTCTGACCCAGCAGACCGGCCATCCACTTCTGCCCTCCAGTTGATTCCTCCAGCTCAGCACTAGCATCGACGCTGAGCTCTACCAAACGTCTTTGCCGGTAGAACTAGAAGTAGAAGACGCCGAGGTCTTGACTTCTTGGAGACTGACCCTTCTAACCCTCCTATCGCCTTGCCAGCCATTCATTTTGGTCCCAAAGTTACTATTGCCGCTACTGCCGACGAAATGGGTCGCGCAAAAATTGTTCCTGTTAGCCGAAATCCCTAATGTGGTGTCAGTTCATTCTTCTTCTCCATCCCAATCCCAACAAAAGCCCAAGGCAAAGAAGGTAGAAAGGGCTAAGGCCAAAGCCACAGCCACAGAAGTTGAGTCAGAAGATACAGTGCCAATTTCTAAATTGGCTGAAATAGAGAAGAGCTCTACTGCTGCTGAGAAGAGACCTGCCAAGGCCGAGATGTCTGATCAGTAGCGATCCAAGAAGCTGAGGTTTGGGAGGGCTTCTACGCCCTCTGTTTTTCGTGTCGATGAACACTGGACCCCGTTTGTCAAGGTCGGAGACCGATCTCTTCTAGCCGAGGACAATACGCTCGATAATCTGGAAGTGGGTGCCGCCCTTTCCACCGCCGTTCTCCTTTCGACCGACATTAATCAGATGGCCGATCTCTTTGAGTACGAAAACCATGCAATGATAATGCAGCACTGCGTTTTGGTAAGTTGTAACACTTGTAACCTTTAGTCCAATTTCAACTTTGGTTCCTATACTTGATGAATTTTCTTTCCATTCTTGCAGGCTATCCAGCAGGGTCACTCCCTCATAGTCAAAATCGAGAAGTTTAAAAAGAAACTGACCAACAAGACAAAGGAGGCAGCCAAGCTCCTGTCTTCACTAAACAAGGTCGAGGCTCACATCCAAAGCTTGCAGGACCAGGCGAAAGCTACCCAACTGGCCCAAAGCAAAGCCAAGGATCGCGCTGAAGCCATTGAAAATGTTGCCAGGTCGCCAAGGCCGAGACAAAAGAAGCTAAAGAGAAGGAGTCTCAAGCCCAGACTAAGCTCCAAACAGCACTTGCCACCAAAGCGGCCGAAATAAAGGCGTACGCCGAAGGGGCAGCTAACGTCCGCGACGCATATAAGAAGCAAGTCAATGAGGTATGCAACAAGGGTTATATCCTTGGATGGATGTCGGTATTTAAGGAATTGGTCATCCCCGATGACTCGCCTCTCTGCAATGCCAACCGACTTACTCTTCTATTCTCATCCACTTCAAGCCAACCCGAGGATGAGGCTGAGAAGAAAGAAGAAGTTGAGGCCGACAAGGACATAGTCGTCGATGTTGTTAAAAAGATTGAAGCTGCTGGGGCCAAGTCCCCAACTTTGAATGAGTAAGTCCTAGACTTGACTCAGGACAACGAGGACAAGGTTCCCAAGACCATTTCTGAAGCTAAGGTTGAGACCGCCAAGAAGAGCCTTGATAAGGCTCTTCTTGAGATCGACTGTGATACCCCTATTCTGTATTGTGCTAAACTGGTCCTTAATTTGTTTATAGTTATGTGTTTAGCATGATTTTGTGTGCCAATATGTGATTTTGGATTCATATCTGTTCGCCGTAGGAATATCTGTTTGAATAGTCCCCTTCGGGGATTAAATTGAGGGCCTTATCGGCCACAGGACCCAAAATTGATTACGCCATTGTAATTGGCATAATTTTTAAAGCCTACGGTGAAATTTAATTGAAAATTGATTCTGGTCAATTTAAACTGATTGAATTGATTAATTAAGTACCCCATTATTCTATATTAAAATATTTGCTAGTGGGGGCTTTTGTGTATTGGCATTGCACTCTCCTTTAGCTCTCTAAGAACTCAAAATCTGAGTTAGACATTGAGAGAGAGGGAGATTCGGCTCTAGTGAGAGATAGGGGGAGGAGTTGTGCAAATTTAACTCAAAGCTTGGGAACCTTGAAGATTAATCAAGATTTGATCATAGATTGTGAGAATCAAGCTCCTTGGTAAGTAATCCATGAGTTTAATGGGCAATTTTGTGTATTCAAAGTTGATTTATGGTCAAGAATGAGGATTGAAAGGAAATTGAATTGTATGTGTTGGATTGAAGGTCAATGTTTACATGCATGTATGTATTTGCTTTGAATTTTCATGGTTGAACACTAAATCCATGATCTATGTGAGTTTTTAGTTGAAGAACATGTTCTTGACCATCTCTTCATCACATAAGTTGAGATTGAGAGTAATGTACCACATGCATGTACAGATTATAAGAGTACAAAGGTTAAATGCATGAACTGGTTGTGTTGATAATGGGTTTGGAGCAATTTGAGCCATGCATGTATCCATTTTGAGAAATTGAGCTTCCTAATGTTGTAAATTGGTATTGGTATCATGTTAGTATGTGTATATGTGATATTTGGGCTTTTGTATGCAAGAAATGTGGTTGAATGTCGAGTTTGGAGCTCAAGAACACATTCTGGGTTTTCCAGAATTTTGAGGTTCGCTCGAGCGGGGATACTGCCGCTCGAGCGGAGAAATCGAGCTCCCAGCATATTTTTCTGCAGACATGATGCCCGCTCGAGCGGGTAAGTTGGCGCTCGAGCGGGGAGCTATGTGACATGAAGTCCGCTCGAGCGGAAGAATGCACGCTCGAGCGGGGAAATTGAGGCAACCAGTACTTTTGCAGACCTAAGGGTCCGCTCGAGCGGGGAAGTCCACGCTCGAGCGGGGACCCTGTTTTCAGAAATTCTATTTTTGCGTTCTGTGTTCCGTTTTCCGTTCTCTCTCACTTGTGAACACTCTTAGGCATATGTTAAGCATTGTAAATGAGTTAACGAGATAATAATAAAGCCTAAAGAGGAAAATGTGAATTTTGAACGGATTGAATTGTTAATGACCCTCTTATGTTCATGGCATGTGTAGGGTCGAGTTCCAGGGCGAACCAGTCAACCGATCACTGTGAGTAATATCTTAATAAGATATTTGAAGTATACCGTTGTCCAATTGTTTACTTGTATGTAAGTTTTGTAATTCCATGATTTTGATTGGGAGACAACGATTGATATAAATGAATGGGCCAAAGGCCGATGGATATGACCGATTGATATAAATGAATGGGCCCAAGGCCGATGGATATGACCGATTGATATAAATGAATGGGCCAAAGGCCGATGGATATGACCGATTGATACAAATGATTGGGCCAAAGGCCGATTGAAATGAATAATTGGGCCAAAGGCCGATGGAAATGAATGGTTGGGCTAAAGGCCGATGGAAATGGATGATTGGGCCAAAGGCCGATTGACATGAATGAGTGGGCCCAAGGCCGATTGACATGAATGACTGGGCCCAAGGCCGATTGACATGAATGACTGGGCCGAAGGCCGATTGTTGCAATGTTCCAATAATTGCTTACGTAACTTGTTTATTTGATATTATTCACTGGGCATTCGCTCACGCTCATTCATATAATTGTAGGTGAGCCAAGTGAGGTCCAACCCCAGCCCCAGTGAAGTTAGCCAGGAACAGCAGGAGTTTTGGGAGAGTCAGCCTTGTGTCTCACGCACGAGACCAACCTTGCCATTTTGTTACGTATTTACATTCTGTTCTTGTTGGCAAGGATCTTGTATATTTTTACCTATAGTTTGCTGTGAGTTGACTCAGTTTAGATGATCCTGTCTGTAAAGAAGCTTATACTATTACACTTTTGATGTGGGTTATTAACGTATATGTGTATGGTTTGTTTTGGTGTGCACATAAGCACAGCTCTATGGACAAAGTTTAAAATTTTACTTCCGTTTGGCCCCCTTTACTCTGATAAATTATGTCTGTTTTGTATGGAGGCCGTAGGTAATCTCGGGATTACTGGCCGGTTATGTCCTTAACCCTTGGGGGCGGGTTCGGGTCATGACATCGACGCTGAGATCCAGGCTGAGAAGGCAGCCGAGAAGACTACTCAGCTATGTGCCGAGGCTGAGACACCATCAATCGCCGAGGCAAAGCAGTCTGTAGAGAATCCTCAATGATCCTAGCACTCAAAATTTTTTCCTTTACTTGTTATTTTGAACTGCCACGAACAATGTAATCTTCTGTTTTGTTTTAACTAATGTTGGTTTTCATCTGGCCGACGTTCCTTCTTTTGTCTTTGTAAATGAACAAGTTCTCTTTGAATGCATGTCTTCCTTTCTTTTAAATGTTTTTGCATTTCTTCAAAGTAGACCTTAACTGTGTAATCACTTCGGGTTAGAGTACCTCGAATATAAACCTTGACTGTTTGTCTCGGCTAATAATTGGAATACCTCGGCTAACACTTAAAAATATTTTGAAATATTCTTACAAGTGCTGTTTCTTAAAACTTATTTAGTCAAGTATTACTTCTTTGCTTCCACTTGCTGTCTTCCATTAAGACTTCACCTTTCCAACCTTACCAAGCTTGACAACCTGGTTGGTCATCTCGGGTAATATGTACCTCGGATACTTCTTTCATCATTACCTCGGCTAACTCCAACTTGTAAATTGTTTTGAAATTTCAACAAGTGTCAAGCCCATTCTAACTTGTAAATTTTTCTAAAAATTTCAACAAGTCCCAAGCTCTCAAGTTTATTTATCATTCTTGCTCCTTGCCCCCTAATGTGAACCTAAGTACCACTTAAGTTCACATTATGCATTTATGGTCTTTCGCCGAAGTCAGATTTAAACAAAGACTAGCCGAGGTGTTCAACCTTGGTTTCTCTATTAATCCAACTAAAACAAATTTAACCATTTTGAGTTTAACTCTGCTTACATGGCAAGTCTAGGTTAATTTAACTTAGTTCACCTCTATTATATGTAAGTATAATTCAACTCTGCTATATAATAAGTCTAAGTTATTCGTCATGTTTCATTCAGAAGCATTGCTAACTTAGTTCAACTCTACTATATGCAAGTATAATTCAACTCTGTCATATAATAAGTCTAAGTTATTCGTCATGTTTCATTCAGAAACATCGCCAACTTAGTTCAACTATATTATATGTAAGTATAATTCAACTTTGCCATATAATAAGTCTAAGTTATTCATCATGTTTCATTTAGAAACATCGTCATAGGACTGGTCAGTCTTATCACACAAATTTTAAATTTATAAAAATCAAATTAGAATTTTATTATTACTTCAGCTAATAAAATTATGACATAAACTTCGAAAAACAAAAAACTAATGATAAAAAAAACTTCAAATTGCAAGTGTTCAAGGGTCTAGACAACTCTTTGCCATTAGTGTCTTCAAGCCAATATGCCCCACTGCCGGCAACGGAGATGATTCTATAAGGCCCTTCATAGTTTGGGCCAAGCTTGCCCTCCCTAGAATCCTTTTTGTTGCCAACAACTTTCCTCAAGATGAGGTCCCTAACTTTGAACTCTCTTGGGTTGACCTTCTTGTTATAAGCTCTAGCAAACTGCTGCTGGTATGCCCCCAGCCGAATTGCTACTCTCTCTCTTCTTTTTTTTAATAGATCCAGATCTCGAGCTAAGAATGCTTTATTGGTCCCATCTTCCACTCCCTTTGATTCTAGGGATGCCGACTTCTAGTGGAATAACTGCTTCAATGCCTTAAGTCATGGCAAAAGGAGACTCCCCAGTTGATCTTCTTGGCATAGTTCGATATGCCCAGAGCACATTGGGTAACTCTTCCACCACTTCCCTTTTGCTACTTCTAACCTCTTCTTAATCCCATCCAAGATAGTCTTATTGGATCCTTCTGCCTGACCATTGCTCTGAGGGATACTTGGAGTGGAGTAGTAGTTCTTCATTTTGTACTTTGTACAGAAATTTTTGATTCGCTTACTGTCAAACTGTGTACCATTATCTTCTATTATTACCTTTGGGATGCCAAACGTGGTGATGATGTTCTTCCATATGAAGTTCTTCACATCAATATCTCAAATCTTCGCAAGGGTTCAGCTCTACCCACTTGGTAAAATAGTCAGTTGCTACCAACAAAACTTCCTTTGCCCAGTCGCTTGGGACAGTTGTCTAACCAGATCCATGACCCACTGGGCAAATGGCCAAGGGTTGGATACTGGGTTCAAATCAGCTGTTGGTTGATGTATCAAAGGTGCAAACCTTTAACACTTCTTGCACTTTTTGATGTAGGCTTCAGCATCCTTCTACATGTAAGACCATCAGTATTCCTGAGTGATGGCCCTATGAGCAAGTGATTTGCCTCCAGCATGGCTTCTACAGACTTCTTCATGGATCTCATAGAAAAAGTCCTCAACTTGGGAGGGATATACACATCTCAAAAGGGGTCTAGTGAAGGATCTCCTGTAGAGATGGCCATCTGCTGTTAGGCTAAACCTAGTCGACTTCAATCTGGTCTTGTGTGCCTTTTTTTGGTCGTCTGGCAGCTTGCCATCCCTGAGGAACATTACTATTGCATCCATCCAGCTTGATCCCATCTCTACATACATTGTTTCGTACTCTGTGATCTGGGGCTCCACACTTGGGCCTAGAAAATAATCAACCATTATGGTCCTTGTCTCACCTGATTTCATTGCACTAACCAGGTTTGCCAAGGCATTGGCGCGACTGTTGTCATCTCGGCT
>JAPPVO010000242.1:0-15952 GCA_030407325.1 Camellia japonica
TCCATCAGCAGCCAAGCAAGCCAAACCCAACCCAACCGCGGAGATGAAGCATAACAGCAAAACCCAACCCAATCTTTGATTTAAAAGCCATGTTTAGTTATATCTTCATAATAAAACTCCTGTAATCAAATTTTGAGTCAATTTTTTTGACAAAGTCAGATCTTGTGCTAATTTGCCACATTAGTAAGGGACAATCATGAGCAGTAGATGTTTTTGAAAAACAAATCTAATAACAAAAAAATAATAAAGAAGTTGACTGCATCAAAATAACATGAAAACTAAAAATGAATTTTTACACTCATAAAGCCATTTGAGAAGATTCACTTTATATAAATTATGAAGCAGTTGGATTGTGGATTGCTAGAGAAACCAAGTGCACCATTAATCATTGTATATGAACATAGAGGGAGGCACCAAGAGCCACAATAGCCTTTATGTACTCAATGCCCTAGCCAAAAAGGTAGTCGGCATTTTCTCATTGGTGGGTCTGTTCAATTATATGTAATCGTGAGGTCTGATTATGCATATTTTTCATGTGAAAAAAATGGGGAGAGGAGTCCCTGTTGAGCTGCTGCTGTGATGTGAGGGCTCGAGTCAGTTCATCCGAAGTCTCTTTCAATAATTAAATTTTTTTTTTCTTTTTTTGTGTGTGTAGAATGTATTAAGAAAATTATTTATATAAAAATTAAATTGATCAGATATTAATCATCATATAATCAAGATTAATAGTTCAGATTAGTAAGGCAAGTTTAGACTGCCCCCACCTAAGCATTACAACTGCCCGAACAAATGTATGGATTAGTTTCTTTTAATTTCTTCGTTTTGTAGAATTGGTATTTTAAATTTTTTTTTACCATTGACATAATCTTAATCCATTTATTGAATTAATAATTAACTACCAGCAGCAAAAATAAATGGTAAAGATTTGAAATATTGCGGATGGCCTCATGGAGTCAATCGTATTTTTCATTAAAAAAATTATAATTTACTCAAAATAAGTAAATTAAGAAAATTATATTCATACAAAAATGTTGTTAAGAATGATGTGACAATATCATTATGTAAATAAATTCATAATAAATCACATCATTATGTATGAATATTTTATTTGTATAATATTAATTATTTAATGATATTAGAGCATTTTTTTCATACTATTTATTTCTCAAAAATACAACAAAACGTATTGCATCTCATTATTTTATCTAATAAATATCATATTGGAATACCAGGTTAATTTGTCCTAGGATAAGGCCTTGTTTGGAAATAAAGTATTTTTTTAATTTTTTGGTTAAAATATGAGATAAAAAAATTAGTATTTTTATAGTGATTCTTTAATTTTTATAAAAAATATAAAAAAATAGAGAGAATTAAAAATCTTTAATTTTTTAATATAAGTCATTAATTTTTTAATTTTTTAATGACTTATTAATTTTTAGACTAAAATAATAAATTGCCAAACAAGTAGTAAATAAAGAAAAAAATCTCCAAGAAATATATAATGATTAGTAACCAGTTAATTCGACGTCAGCTATTCAGGCACGATAACGAAGGTTGAATCAAACGGCTAATATTTGGTTAGTTATGAGTTAAAGAGTATAATTCCACGTCACATTTACGGCGCCCGATAACAAAGGTGCAATCAAACGGCTAATCAAAGAGTAAAATCAAAACTCTGTGGTCTGTCTGATGCACGGTGTTTGAACAGTGTCAAGTTCCTTCGCGTGAGCCCACTTGGTAATAGTCCTTTACCAGTCATGTCTAGACACGTGTCAGGGGCAAAGATACTGTAGAAGTCGACGCCGACGAAACAGTCCGACAACTGAATATGATTCACTGTCAATAGTCTGTTTTAAACTTGTTACTGTATATCCACGCAATCAGACGCCGACACGTCACTTCTTGTTTAGTGTTTGACAGTATACAATTTTTGGAAGCTCTAGACGAACAGACAAAATACACGGGGGACACAACGGAGTTGCCGGGACACGTGTTTTATGCTGCCACAGATTTTTCTAGGTTACATGAAGATGGTTTTCATATATCATACATAAATAATTTTAGACCATTAGATCTAAAAGTAAAATAAATCTAATTATTAATTGGTAATAATTAAAATCAAGTTAAGAAATCTATGTAGTTTCGTAAAAAATAAGGTGGTTTTCAATGGTTTTGAAACCAAAAAGTGGTTTTCAACTTACCACAATAACTAAGTATACTTAGGCCAAGTTTGGCATTTATTAAATAATACAAAAAGTCAAAAAGTCACTATCATATTTAAGTCACATCATCTTATTTAAATCACATCAAACTTAATCCAAACCCAACCCATATAAGCCAATAAGTCAAAAAGTGCACTTTTTTAGAACATCCCAAACCAACCCTTACTATTTGATGTAATTATACTTACTATTTTTAATAACTATACTTACCATTCAATTATTGATAAAATACACTTAACCTGCTATTCAGGTAACAGGTAAACTTAAAAAATTAAGTTATAATAAATTTTCAAAATCTCTAAATAAATATAAAATTCATAAAATAGAATTTAAGAAAAAAATATACAAAATAAATTTGAATTCTAAACATTTTATTATAATTTATTACATTTTTAGAAATATGATTTTTATTATTTATCTACTGAATAGCAATAAATGAAACCTAATTTCCTTTTCATTTATCACACTTGAAAATAATAAATGCAATTAATGAAGAAATATAATTAATAAAATATAGAAATTTTATAATTTATTGAGGATTCCATGAACAAATTTTATGTTTATTTTAAATTTTGAATATTTGAAGATTTAAATATAAGACTGTTATAGATTTGGAACTCCTTAGATAAGAATCTATATTCTCTATCTCTTTTTTTACATTAACTTTCCATGATATTTTGAATTTATAATTTTAATATTATGTGGAATAACATTTTACCTAGTTAAAAAAAATATATATGAGATTTAAGTGGTAAAAAAAAAAAAATCAAGTTTGATGAAATAGTAAGTGCGATCTTAAGTTTAGTTTAAATGATTAATTAATCGAGTCTACTAAAATTGTAAGTAGAGTTCCATGAGTAGTAAGTATTGTTTAAATGATGAGTCAAGTTTGATAAAGTAGTAAGTAGAGTCTAATTGAGTAGTAAGTGTTGTTTAAGTGATGAGTCAAGTTTAATAAAGTAGTAAGTAGAGTCTCATTGAGTAGTAAGTGTTATTTAAATGAGTAGTAAGTCAAGTCTGATAAAGTTATAAGTAGAGTCTCATTGAGTAGTAAGGTGTGTTTGTTTGGACGGACTGGATAGGGGGGATTGTAATCCATCGGACTGTTAGTCCTGGGATACATTGTCCCGGGACTATTTGGTTGGATTGGATTTGTATCCTATGTTTGTTTAGTCATGGGATTAGATGTCTGGATTGGACTATTTTTAGTGAATCCAATGTTTGGTTAGACGGACTAGATAAGGATAAATGTTCAAAAGACTATTTTACCCTTATAATCTATAATTTATAATTTAACAACACTAAAAAAATTTAATTTATAAGGCCACAATTTTTAATTTATTATTTTCAATTAAATTAAATTTATAATTATATTTTATATTTTATATTTTATTTAATATATATTTAAATAACGAAAATAAAAAATAATTTTATTTAATATATAAATTAAATTTTCAACAACACTAAAAAAATTTAATTTATAAGGTCATAATTTATAATTTATTATTTTTAAATAAATTTAATTTAATATTATATTTTTTATTTAATATATAATTTTAAATTAACAATACTAAAAAAAAATTTATTTAATATGTAAATTTAATTTTTTAACAACACTAAAAAAATTTAATTTATAAGGCCATAATTTATAATTATTATTTTTAATTAAATTTAATTTATAATTTATAATTTATAATTTAAATTTTTTATTTAATATATAGTTTTAAATTAACAACACTAAAAAATAATTTATAAATGTTCAAAAGACTAATTTACCCTTTTCTAATTGTTTACTAAGTAATAGCACGGAGGGTAAAATGGACATTTCACAAAATAATCCCATGGATACCAATCCCATGGTTTCTATCCCACACCCCCCCATGGGATAGGATAGTCCTAAGTTTGTGGGACTAATAGTCCCGGGGGACTATTAGTCCGGAGCAAAAATTTTCAAACAAACAATGGACTATTAGTCCGGTGGGACTAATAGTCCAATCCCGCCCTCTTATCCCTCAAAACAAACATGCTCTAAATGTGGTTTAAATGAGTGGTAAGTATGGTTTAAATGAGTGGTTTTCAATTTATTACAATAACAAAACACATTTACTACTTGATATAGTTGTAATTATTCCACATAACTACACTTACCATTCAAACATTAATAAAATGCACCTAACCTCTAAAATAAATATAAAATTTATAAAATAGAATGTAAACAAAAAAATACATATATATACAAATAAATTTGAAATTTATAAATTTTATTATAATTTTTTATATTTTATGGAATATGATTTTTTATTTATGTACTTAATGGCAATGAATGGCAATAAATGAAACCTACTATCTTTTTCATCTACCACAATAAATGCAATTAATGAGAAATATGATTAACAAAATATATAAAATTTTCAAATTCATTTGAGAATTCCTAAACAAAATTTGATGTTCATTTCTAACACTTTCAAAGAGTTTAAGATAAAATTGTTGTTGATTTGGAACTCCTTAGGTAAGTCTCTCTTTTTACTTTCACTTCCATTATATTTTGAATTTATAAATTTTTATGTTTTGTTGGAATAACATTTCACCTAATTAAAAGAAAAATTATGAGATTCAAGTAGTAAGAAAAAAAAATAAAATCAAGTTTGAAGAAATAGTAAATGTAGTCTTAAATTTAGTTTAAATGATTGATAAGTCAAGTCTAATAAAGCAGTAAGTAGAGTCTCACTGAGTAAGTATTGTTTAAATGAGTGATAAGTCAAGTTTAGTAGTAAGTATAATCTCATTGGGTAGTAAGTATGGCTTAAATGAGTAGTAAGCCAAGTCTGATAAAGTAGTAAGGATAGTCTTATTGAGTAGTAAGTGTTATTCAAATGAGTAGTAAGTAAAGTCTGATGAAATAGTAAGTCCAGTCTCATTGACTAGTAAGTGTGGTTTAAATGGCTGATAAGTCAAGTTTGATAAGTAGTAAGTAGAGTTTCATTGAGCAGTAAGTGTGGTTTAAATGAGTTAAGTCTGATAAAATAATAAGTAGAGTCTTATTAAGTAGTAAGTGTTGTTTAAATGACTGATAAGTCAAGTTTGATAAAGTAGTAAGTAGAGTCTCATTGAGTAGAAAGTGTAATTCAAATGAGTGGTAAGTCAAGTCTGATAAAATAGTAAGTACAGTCTCATTGCTTTAAATGGCTGATAAGTCAAGTTTGATAAAGTAGTAAGTGTAATTCTAATAAAGTAGTAAGTATAGTCTCATTGAATAGTAAGTGTGGTTTAAATGAGTTAAGGTTGATAAAATAATAAGTAGAGTCTTATTAAGTAGTAAGTGTTGTTTAAATAACTGATAAGTCAAGTTGATAAAGTAAGTAGAGTCTTATTGAGTAGTAGTGTGATTCAAATGAGTGGTAAGTCAAGTTTGATAAAGTTGTAAGTACAGTCTAATTGAGTAGTAAGTATGGTTTAAATGAGTGGTAAGTCAAGTCTGATGAAATAGTAAGTACAGTCTCATTGACTAGTAAGTGCGGTTTAAATGGCTGATAAGTCAAGTTTGATAAAGTAGTAAGTAGAGTCTCATTGAGTAGTAAGTGTAATTCTGATAAAGTAGTAAGTACAGTCTCATTGAGTAGTAAGTGTGGTTTAAATGAGTTTAATTATCATTCAAAAACACAACACTTGCCATTCCTTTTCATTCTACTAGCAACTCTTTGTGACTCAACTTACCACTTACCATTATTTTACCACCTAGTTTTACTTACCATTTTCTACTTGCTTTTTCTTAATTAATTTGTTTATGCTTATTGCAGATGGAAGACAACACTGAGCAACACAAGAATAACATTATATATGAACTAGATGATGATGACGGTAATGATGGTGAGTATAATATTCATAATGAAGATGATATCGTCAATTCTAATAATATTCCAACCGAAAGAGATATTAAGCGTCTAGATGAATTAACTGAAAAGGATGTGTTTGAAATGACATTTGATTCAGAAGAAAACGGAGAAAGATTTTATGATTCATATGCTAAGGTGAAAGGCTTTAGTATTCGAAGGGATCAATTGTATAAGGACAAGAATAATATGGTTATATCAAGGAGTTGGGTATGTTCAAAAGAAGGATACAGACAATCCGAATACCTTGACGTTGAAGAACGTAAAAGATAACCAAAACAATTAACTAGAGTTGGTTGTCGTGCTTGTTTTCGTATCAAATACAATCGGAATACTTCCAAATATGAAGTGAATGAATTTTTCAAGGAGCACAATCATTCCATGATAGGGCCTCTTGGTGTTCAATTTCTTCGCTCACACCGGAATGTTACGAGTGCCGACAAGGCACAAGGCAATGCAATGCATCATATTGGTATGAGGACAAGTCACATTATGGACTTTGCTGCACAACAAGCAGGTGGCTATGAGAATGTTGGGTTCATACAGAAGGACATGTACAACCATTTTGGGACTGAGCGTAGAGCGCAAGTTGTCGATGGTGACGCAAAAGGTGCTTTGGCCTACTTATGTGTAAAGAAGAGCAAGATCCAATGTTTTATTATAAATATGATGTAGATGAAGAAAATCGATTAAATAATTTGTTTTGGACTGATGGTGGATCTCGAACAGATTATCTGTATTTTGGTGATGTGTTGATGTTTGATACTACGTATCGGACAAATGCGTACAACAAACCTTTTGTGATACTGCAAGGTGTGAGCAACCACTTTCAAACGACTGTTTTTGGGTGTGCACTGTTAGCTTCCGAGACAGTAGAGACATACATATGGGTGTTAGAGAAATTTCTTGATGCGATGGATCACAAGATGCCTCTGTCTGTAATCACTGACAGGGATAAGGCCATGTGTAGAGCAATCAAAACAGTTATGCCTACTGCTCGACATTGATTATGTAAATGGCATCTTAAAATGAATGCTCTGTCCAATATCCACATAGAGGGATTTCTTCATAGCTTTGAAAAATGCATGTCAATGCAATGTACACAAGAAATGTTTGAATTAGAGTGGAAGAACCTTGTAGACAAGTATGCCTTCATAATAACAAGTGGATTGCAGATGTATATTCCAAGCGTACTCTATGGGCTGAAGCATACCTCCATGGACATTTCTTTGCTGGTGCAAAAAGCACGCAACGTTGTGAGAGTATGAATGCATTTTTGAATCGATTCCTAAAGGTGCGCCTAAGGCTCTTTGAATTTGTAAGGGCATATGATAGAGCACTTGCAAGACTTCCCATAACGAAGATAAGGCACAATCCGAAACTGAGAATACCACTCCTATTCTTTCTACAGGTATGAAAAGGATTGAAAGACATGCAGCTGATATATTTACTCGTGCCATATTTTTCAAATTTCGCGAACAAATAAAATCCGAGCAAGTGTTTTATGTCAGGAAAACTGATATAGAAGATATTCACGTATACTATTTGTCTATGTATACACATCCAGAATCCACATGGAATGTACAATATCGGCCAAGTGATCATGCCATGAAATGTTCTTGTTTGTATTTTGAATCATGTGGAATACCATGTTCCCATATGGTATCAATCATGAAAATGGAGCATTCGAAAGAAATTCCCTCTAGCTGTATATTACAAAGGTGGACAAAAAATGTCAAGTCTTCCACTTTACTTGGTAAGACCCTGTAGACACCCCATTTTTGACCACCCACAGGACTTGGGCACTACTGATGGTTTACTTGGTGGAGAAAGGTGTGCAGGGCGCAGGTTCAGTTTCTTCGGCAAGGAGAGAGGCGAATCTCAACTTCACACCCCATTTTGAACCAAAATTATTTTGGATGGTTTTGAGACCTTAAAACCCTCTCTTTCAAAACGTTTTGGAAATAAAATTCCCACGATGTTCCGACGCTCGCATTTCGGTAAATGGTGCGCTCTTCGGTAAACCGAGCAAGGACAAAGTGGAGATGAATGAAAGAGAGATGAAATCTTTAAAAAATCCTTCAAAACACCTTACTTCGGGGTTTGAAGTTGAAGAGGAGAGGAGAAGAGGGGAGAAAACAAGTTGGAGAAGAGGTTCGGCATGAATCTGGGTAGAAGAAAGTCAAGCAGTCCTCGCTAAATCAAGCTCATCTATCTATACACTTGGAGTTAAGCTATGAGGCCATAACCATTGGAAAGAAGACTTCGGGGGTTCATTTTGCACTCAAGAATCTCTCAAAACCAAGTCCGGTGGGGGAGGTATGATTGGTTGAAGTTGGGCATCATCCCGGTTGGATCGAGTCTGCGCGGCTTCACCAAAAAGGGCATAACTTTTTCCACAGAAGGAATTTTAATGCAAGGTTTGCGCCATTGGAAAGATAACTTCCGGGGCTTCAATCTGGACATCCACCGGCACTTTTTGACCTCATCAGCCACTCATCGACACTCTATTTAGCCGATCGGCCAGTACAAATTGCAGGTTGGCAATTTATTGTGCCGACCGGCAATTTATTTGGCCGATGACCTCTTTTCATGGCCGATTTGACCCTTTTGACTCTTGCAGGCATGGTGCATGCCAGCTGTGCCAGCTGGGATGCACAGACCTGACCCCCCATGCATATATGTGGCTATTTTGCACCCTTTTGAGCCTTTTGACCCCCCTTTTGCTTCTAGAAGCTTGAACCCTTTGGCCAAGCTTCTTGGAGAAGCTTGGCCAGCTATTTAAGCTTCTCCAAGAAGCCTTGAGCCATTTGCACCCTTTGACCCTTTCATTTAGCTTGTCTTAGAAGCCTAGAACCTTTTCCATTGCCTATTTAAAGAGCTCTCCTCCTCCATTGTAGAGGGTTGGAGTTTTTGAGCAAAAAACCAGAGAGTAGACATATATATCTACAACCCTCTATATCTATCTTATCCAAGCCTCCAAACACCTTTGTTCTTGCATCATTTGCCCTACAACACCTAGCACAGCACCTCCATCCTCCATTCCAGCACTTTGGAGGCCATTTGCAGAGGTTAGAAGCTCAGAAACTTGGACCAAGGGCTGCTGGTTTCCTGCTCTTCAAGGGAAGTTTCTGCCGACCGGCAACATTCAGTGCCGACCGCCATTTATTTAGTGCCGATAGCCTTATCTCCAGCCGATGGATATTGTACACGGCCGGTGGATATTCTATTCCGATGGTGTTCTAAAGCGTGCAGGGAACCAGTTCCAGAACTTTGGCATTTTTAAGAGAAGCAGGCAGTAAAAACAGAGGCAACAGTGACATGGTGCGGGTTTTCGGGCAAGACGGATCGAGCATGCATCATTCGCGCATCCCGAAGCGGGGGCTGTGGCCATCTTTTCTATTCTGCATTTATTTGATAATTAGAGTTTTGTAATATTTTATTTGGTATTTGGACTGTATTATTTGGGACTGTATATTCTTTTGGTCCCTCTGTGTGAGGGCATATTTTTAATAAGTGTGGGTGTGTGTGTATGTCTTCCAACCCCCATTTCTTTCTTCCCTTTTATTTATCTACTTATGATGGTAGATTAGGGCATTTTTTTAAATTAGCATACCTTATGCAATGCATGCGTGCATCCATGCATTTGTTGACATGCATCGGGCTCGGTACATCATACAAACTGCATTGTTTTTTTCGATTTCCAAATTGAATACATGCTATTTGCAGCATTTCACATGCCATCTTTAGGATAGCCGAGCCTATTGTAGTTGCATCCCGCATGTGTTGCATTAGCCATCTTAACATGAACTATGATCATACATATGATTACTAACTAGTTTCTGTTTTGGCTTGGAGTACTAGGTAAGCTTTTATGCTTTAGCATATCGCATGCGTGTGCATGTTGCCATAATAGCATGATTACCATGCGACTAAATGCTTATATGAGATAAATTGTTTGAATGCCTGTGGGTGGAGGTTGGATTGCTTGAGTTGGAAAAACTCGTTGAAATCCGTGTTTTAGCCTATTTGCCAGTAGCAAATTCCAAAACACTTTCAAAACGAACAGATATGCAATGCTTATTTCCAAATTAGGCAATCTAGTCTATACTGTTTGCTGTGCGCATAACATAGTAATTCTAGGCTAATAACCGGAATAAGAACACATAACGTTTTCAAAATCGGATATCACGGTCAGTAGAGGCCGGTCTTCGGACCGGGCGAAAGGGGGTGCTCATAGCTGACCTTCCTCGATCGTACCCAAGCTCCCGAGCCGAGACATTTGGTGATGACGGACACGTGGCCTTCGGCACCGAGTCAGGGTTTCCTAAATATCCCATTTTAAAATATTTAGGTGGCGACTCTGTATCTGGTAAAGCAGTCCATGTTTGGCACTTCTTTTCAAAATCTGTTTTTCTTCAAAATGATTTGCCAAAGTTGGACTCTTTGGTTCAAGATTAAGATCCGTGACATTTGAGTCCTTGAACTATAGTGACCCCAATATGAACGGAACGGGACTTAACCCTCCCGGGGCGTTCGGGGACGTCTACAGACCCCTTTTCCAGAATGGGTTACGCAAACAACACGGTTCGGTGCATTGTCAAGTGCATGTACTGAGATGTGCTATTATGCTTCGCACTTAACCAATGGATACGAAGAAGCTAGAGATGCAGTGACAAAGTTAACATGTCGAATGAAAGATTTGTACGTCCAACATGTTGAAGAAAAAGGAACAAAAGGAAAAGCCAATGTTGAAGGGACATGTTTACATTTTGGTGTGGTGATCCTCCCTTTGCAAAGACGAAGGGGAGTCGTTCTGTTGCAAAGGATAAGTTTTCAAAGCCAAGAAAATGTGGTCATTGCAGGTATCTAACAATTTAATTTATCTAGTAAGTGTACTGAATTATAATTAAATTTATATCCTAAGTGTAATGTGTTTTGTTACAGAGGTACTGGTCATACGAGGAATAAGTGTCCAAAACTAGAAAATGAGAATATTGATTCTTTTCCTACACAAGATACTTATGTATCAGGGGCAAGCATGTTGCACCAAGAAGGTGGTTTCAATGTCGACCTTACTTTTACTAATAGTGACTACAATATAATGGATATGGTTCCAGTGGGCACCCTACTTTTGTTGGAACTGATTACAATATATATGGGATGCGATTCCAATATCTATCCTAACTTTGCGGTAATAATTTTTATTTAACTTTTATTCACAAAATTTATGTTTCAGAATTTATTAATTATTAGTTACATTATGTAGGTACATACATGCTCAGAAACTCTTGACAACATTTATGGCCATGTCGTAGGAGGGACAATTGACTTGTCAAAGTGATTGTAACAATCTTCTGTAAACATAAATTTTAGAACATAAACCTTACACTTCGGATCATTTACCATGTGTATTATCAAGAAATCAAGACAAAATGACATACCTGAATCCATTGATGAACGGTTAAACGGAAGCGTGATTATCAATAAACTCTTTGTTATTGATTATGTTATTGCCTTCTAATCCTTTCCCCTTTGGTGCCTTATGTTTCTCCTTGAGAGGATTACAAAAATGGCAGTGTTCTTTTTTACCACTTGGGAAGGAATAGGGACCATAACCTTTTAAAGGTTGTAATTGATTTTCAAAACTGAAAGGTTGTGGAAGTTCAAAAGGAATGAAAACCAACTTTAACCATTATTGGTTTTAATTTCTATTTATTGGTTTTCAAAACTAAAAGGTTGTGGAAGTTCAAAATGAATGAAAACCAACTTTAACCAATATGTTTTAATTTCTATTTCTGGCCCTCATAGAAATAGAAATTATACAACTAGTATCTACACATTAGGTCCATAACACATATACCCTTAAGCCTATTAACTAAATTGAATCACTTAAATTGTAGGCTTCTTATAAATGATAACACCACATTTAATTATGTGGTCCCATTGAGACATTATCTAACAATCTCCACTGGACCACATATGTATCCTGAAAAATGTGCTTAACTTTAGTGAGCTCAGAAATTTGTTATCATAACTTGAGGGTATCCAAACAATCTTGTCCATTAACTATATTAATATAGGATCAAAGCGGTCTTCGTTACATCAATCGTAACTCGACCCACCAATGGTCACGTATACTAATACAGCTAAATGACATAGATCAATCATGGATGCGTAGCATGGAAATTACATGTGATGTGATCCATACATGCCTATTTCCAACTGGTCCTACTTAACTTTATTGAGATCAATACTTCACAATACGTAACAGAGCGTAATAAACTGAATATTTCATTTCTGCAGAAATTAATCTAATTACATAGATAAAACTCAAGGCTGACATAAAGCAGTAATATAAATACAAACTCCCACTAAACCAGAATGTTCTCAAATAGAACAACACCCATCTGAGCAGTGTGCTCATGAAAGACCTTGGGTGGTAGTCCCTTCGTAAGTGGATCCGCTATCATGGAGTTTGTCCCAATGTGCTCTATGGAAATCTGTCCACTCTGCACTCTTTCTTTTACAACTAGGAACTTGATATCAATATGCTTTGATTTTGTCGAGCTCCTGTTGTTATTGGAATATAAAACTGCAGACTTATTGTCACAATATAACTTAAGTGGTCTTTCAGTGCCTTCCAAAATACGCAACCCAGTGACAAAATTCCGCAGCCATATCCCTTGGTTTGATGCCTCATAACATGCTACAAATTCTGCGGCCATGGTGGATGAAGCTATGAGCGTCTGCTTTGCAGACCTCCAAGAAATTGCTCCGCCAGCTAACAGATAAATATAGCCTGATGTGGATTTCCTACTGTCTTGGCATCCAGCAAAATCGGAGTCGGAATATCCAATGACCTCTAACTTATCCGATCTCCTATATGTGAGCATATATTCCTTTGTTATCTGTAAATATCGCATAACACGCTTGACTGCTTTCCAATGATCCATGCCAGGATTACTTAAATATCTGCCTAACATGCCAACTATAAACGCAATATCCGGACGCGTACATACTTGAGCATACATTAGACTCCCTACAGCCGAGGCATAAGGAATCTTCTGCATTTCTTGAATTTCAAGACTGTTCTTCGGGCATTGGCTGAGACTAAACTTGTCTCCCTTAGCAACGGGGTTTCACCTGATTTACAATTTTGCATGCCAAATCTATTGAGTACTTTTTCGATATAGCTCCTTTGTGATAATCCCAGAATACCCCGAGAACGATCTCGGTGTATTTCGATTCCTAATACAAAGGAAGCATCACCAAGATCTTTCATTTCAAAATTCTTAGATAGAAATCTCTTGGTGTCATGCAATAAGTTTATATCGTTTGTGGCAAGCAATATGTCGTCAACATATAAAACCAAAAATATTTGTTTACTCCCACTGAACTTGTGATACACACATTCATCAACAACATTAGTTTCAAAACCATACGAAGTGAGAACTTGATGAAATTTGAAGTACCACTGACGAGAAGCTTGTTTGAGTCCATAGATGGATTTAGTCAATTTGCAAACCATATTCTTTGGGTCTCCTGACACAAAGTTTTCTGGCTGCACCATATAAATTGTTTTTTTAATGTCACCATTAAGAAAAGCTGTTTTGACATCCATCTGATGCAACTCAAGATCAAAATATGCAACAAGCGCCATAATTGTCCTAAAAGAATCTTTCGAAGAAACTGGAGAGAAAGTTTCTTTAAAGTCAATTCCTTCTTTTTGAGTAAAGCCTTTGGCTACAAGACGTGCCTTATACCTCTCCACATTACCATTTGAATCCCTTTTGGTTTTAAATATCCATTCACAACCTACGGGCTTCGCACCAACTGGTAATGAGACAAGTTCCCAAACTTTATTGTCTTGCATAGACTTATATTCTTCATTCATGGCTTCTATCCACTTATGAGAGTTGGAACTTTCCATGGCTTGACGAAAGTTGATTGGATCATCTTTCGACATTCCATTTTCTACCTCATGTTCCTGGAGATATACAATATAATCATCTGAAAGTGCAAATCTCCTTTCTCTTGTGGATCGCCTTAATGGCACAGATTCTTGAGGTTGAGGTTGTAGAGTTTGTTCCTCAGGAACAATTACCTCATCTTGAATGGGGTTTGAACTATATTATCTTGAACAACATTGTCTGGTTAAGGATCCAAAATTACTTCTCGAGCAATGACAGGTATAGGAACCTGTGATTGGTCAAAAGTAGTAGTAGGAAGTGGGATTACTCCTGCTTCCTCCTCAAAGACAATGTCTCTAACTGGATTTCTCCCCCCAAACTCAACATCCTCAAAAAATGTTGCAATAACAGATAAGAAAAGAAAAGGAATAAACAATTATGCTCACATTAAGTTACCAAACAGATAATCTCTAAATAAATTAATTTAATGACAACATCTCAAGATACCTAGCACAACATTAATACCAAGCCTTTGGGTAGTGATATTAACTGTAAGTGGTATTCTTGTTGTAATGATCAAACATTGACAATAAGTTATGTCAAATAACAATCTATCTTTTGATGGATTTATTATTCACATTAGGTTTTCTTGACAATTGGCACATGTTTATCACCACAAAATGTGTGTGTAATTCTGCCAAGTCTTAATCATGTCTTTGGACCAATAAATACCGCATGAGATACACAGACATGAACATCAAAACATTCCATATAAAATAATCTAGACAAAAGAGATCACTTTTGTGACATCTTGTTTGAATTGACTTATATTGAGAATGTTAGAAAATTAAATTTCTGAGACGTTGTATGAAATTACATTAAATTTAAAGATTTCTAAATTTGTGACCCCGTATATGTTATATAATCTGCAGCAATCCCAATTATATACATACATATATAAATAGAATTGACGGGTCCAAAAACAAATAGTTTTTTTTTTTATGATGTTCAAAATTAAACCGATCAAATCGCAAGATATATCTATATATATATATTATATAAATACATGATGTTCATCCATTTGAGAGAAAAAAAAACTGCCCACCGAATCATTTTACAATTCCAGAAAAACAGATTGCCATTTTCGCAGAACAAAACAGGAAAAAACAGAATTTACATCCATAAGAAAATTCAGAATCTGATTCCAGGAAACTAAATAGAATGAATAAAGCATATCAATTCTGATAAGACACATGATATGCAAGCTCTGATACCAATTATAAACATAAATTTCAGAACATAAACCTTACACTTCGGATCATTTACCATGTGTATTATCAAGAAATCAAGACAAAATGACATACCTGAATCATTGATGACGGTTAAACGGAAGCGTGATTATCAATAAACTCTTTGTTATTGATTATGTTATTGCCTTCTAATCCTTTCCCCTTTGGTGCCTTATGTTTCTCCTTGAGAGGATTTAGAAAAATGGCAGTGTTCTTTTTTACCACTTGGGAAGGAATAGGGACCATAACCTTTTAAAGGTTGTAATTGGTTTTCAAAACTGAAAGGTTGTGGAAGTTCAAAAGGAATGAAAACCAACTTTAACCATTATTGGTTTTAATTTCTATTTATTGGTTTTCAAAACTGAAAGGTTGTGGAAGTTCAAAATGAATGAAAACCAACTTTAACCAATATGTTTTAATTTCTATTTCTGCCCCTCATAGAAATAGAAATTATACAACTAGTATCTACACATTAGGTCCATAACACATATACCCTTAAGCCTATTAACTAAATTGAATCACTTAAATTGTAGGCTTCTTATAAATGATAACACCACATTTAATTATGTGGTCCCATTGAGACATTATCTAACAATTTCGAGACAATCAAAGAAATCAGCCTTATTTTTTTTTTGTGT
>JAPPVO010000243.1:0-21891 GCA_030407325.1 Camellia japonica
CCACTCATTCATTATTCTTCAATTTTGGATCAAATTATAGTTTGTTTAGTACATTAGAACATTTTGAATATTGTAATTTTCAAAATTAGAGGTGACTTCTGTGTTTTGGTATATCATAGTTTTGAGATCAAAGCATTTTATTACTAATATTTCAATATTGTAATTTTTTTCATATATTTGACAGATTGGCAATGGATGGAACATAATTCGGGAAGCGTTAGAGAATTATATTTTAAAATTTTGGATTATTGTCATAGGATTTTGTAGTTTGGAAGTTTTTTAGAATCATTATGTACATGTTTGAAGTTTCTGATTGTGAGGAATTTACTTATGTTGGATGTTTTGGATATGTTTAATATGCTAGTACTACTTTTGATTAAGTTTATAATTTGGATGCTTTGAACAATGTCTTAATTTTTTTTTTAATTGCATGTGTAGAAATGATGTACAGGAAAAGTAAAATTTGGATTTGGATTTGAATTATTTTTTTATAGATTTATGAACTGAACAGGAAATTGTTAAAAAAAACAAAGAAATAATGAATTTTTTTATGACAAGTTTTTTAGTTGTTAACTACTTTTTGGTGACAATTTATTTTTGGTTGCCAAAAGTCTATGTGAAATAGTATATGAATTTTTAGCAACCAAAAACTTGGTTGGTCGCCAAAAGATTTGGCATTCGACAACTAATTTGTTTCGTCACTGAAGGATGTTTTGGCGATGCGTTCGTACATCGCTAAAACCTAACATGGCATTGTTTAAGGTTACTTTTAACGACTAAATGTTAATTTATGGCAACGAATTTTTTGGTGTTCGGCGATTAAATTTTTTGGTCATTGATTCTTTTATAAGCGCGACCATAATTTATTTAATCGTCAAATCATTTAGTGACATGGCTTTGGTGACTTTTTTTTGAGTAGTTGATACTTTTAGCGATGAAAAATACATGTCGCTAAAAGTGTAAATTGTTGTAATTTTTTAAATTTTAATTTATTCAATTGAGGATGACTATTTTTTCCCTTCTCCACTCCCCCCTACATCCCCCGTCTTGACTACATTGGGTTTTCTTGCCTCATTTATATTTGTTAAGTATATTTATATAATACATATAATTTAACATTTTTTAATATGATAAAATTAAAATGCAGTAAATTACACTTACTATTATTTCATTAATTTCTTTTCATTTTACATCTTTTGACTTTCATTAATTATGAATTACCATTTGATAATATATTATATTATTTGTCTTATCCTTATACGATACAAGGTAAGGGCGGAGAATGACAAATTTGGCCCTTGGCCATCTCTACTCTCAATTCAAATCAATTATCTATTCATACTCTATATTCGACTACGGGGTGCATTCGGAAAAAAATAAAAAATTCAAAATTTAAAATTCAAAATTCAAAACATTAAAATTAAGATTTAATTAGGACATATGATACACTGTGTATAATACAGAAGAAGCTGATGGAATTGCACAGAGAGGGTGAGAATAAAATAATTGTGTTGCTAGAAATTAGAAATTAACTCGTACCTGGTATATTGATTTACTTTATCTACCAAATTTGACCTCTTGTGTTTATATAATTCACAACCCTTAAGCAAGAAGTGACTGTTGACCAAACCAGTAACACCAAGAAAAAAAGTAAAACAAAAAATAAAATGAAATAAAGTCAAAATCAATAACAAAAAGATTAAATTTTTATTAAATATTTAGATATGTAAGAAAACAAGATTGATAGTTCTTCACACCTTTTTCTTTGTAAAGCATAATCTGAAAGGGAAAAAAAAAAAAAAACTAGTTCTGAATTATATCGTGCTCTTTTAATTAGAGAATGGCACGTAAATATGCGACCCACCTAATAACTAAATAGTAACGATGGAAACTTATATAACCTAATTCAAAACAAAAAAACACCTCAACTTAAATTCTAACAGTACCAACTGGTTACTCTTGTGCCTTTTCTGGCTATAAAGCCTCACCAACTCCTCCACCACCCCATCTATATCCTCCTCCCCTTTGATGTTTAGGGTTTCACTCAACTCCCTTGCTTTGCTCCTCACACCTCCCCACCATCGTCAACCACCACCTTCTGAATCACCTCGGCCACATTTTTCGATCAACCCCATTCTTTCCCTCACAGCCTCCATGCCAACCCTATCTCCTCCACCACCTGCATTTACAGGCTGATCAAGGTGCATTGGTAGGGCTATGATTGGACTTCCAAACTTCATTCCCTCCATCACTGAGCTCCACCCACAGTGACTCACAAAACCACCAATGCTTGGATGCAGCAAAATCTTCACTTGAGGAGCCCAGCCTTCCACCACCATGCCTCTCTCTCCTCCTACCCTCTCAACAACCCTCTAGGCATTGCCTTCTCAACCTTGTATTTGCTCCCATTGGAAACCTCACAACCCATACAAAATTAACACCAGAAATCTCCAATCC
Organism: Camellia japonica; assembly: GCA_030407325.1. Classification (NCBI taxonomy): domain Eukaryota; kingdom Viridiplantae; phylum Streptophyta; class Magnoliopsida; order Ericales; family Theaceae; genus Camellia; species Camellia japonica. Next base: position 2,458 of record JAPPVO010000243.1, read on the forward strand.
ATAAGCTATCTCTTCAATCTCATCCTCCGATAGAAAATACTCGGTGCCAAAACAAACAAACACTGTGGACCGCCGCTCCTTCTTCTTCAGCCACCCAATAATCCCGCTCTCATCGTTGTCATCGACGCAGTCTTGGACAAGAGGGACAGGCATAATCTTCTTCCCACCAAACCAGAGAGATAATCAATGTACTTTCCTTCAACTCTTTAAAAGTTTTGATCAGAACAATCTCTGATGATCGATCAAGGCACTCGAAACAGCGAGTCTTGTCCTTGTCGAGGTTTTTCGAAGGATTGAGCAAATGGGATACCTACTTTGTCATAATCACGAAGATAAATCGATGGAAAAGGAAAAGTGATAAGTGGGTCTTTATAGAGTGGTGCATGAAGGCGGTCATGGTGGCGCTGCTAGTGATGAAGTCCACCGCTGGAATACCATACTCGGCGGCGACCACAGGAGCCCAAGGCTGAAGAAAATCATAGATGAGGAGGTCTGGTTTGTGGGTCTTTGAGGAGGAGAGAGAAGTTGGATTCGGCGGAGTCGAAGGCCTTTTTGAGGGTGGGCATGAGGTGGGGAGGGAGGTCTTTGGTGGTGGTACGGCGGAGGGAGGTCAGGAAATGGTGGTACATGGAGTTCAATTAGTTGGATTGAGTTTGAGTACTTTTCAGAGAGTTTTCTTTTGATGGAAGTGAGGTTGACTGGGGTGAACATAGGTATATCTTGAAGTTTCTTGTTGAGAGCTTTTTGGCTAGCTCTAAGTAGGTGAGATGTGGCCATGTGCTAGCCATGGGAACATAAAAATTGAGATGGTGCTTTGTTTTGCTTCCATGATCTCTCTCTCTCTCTCTCAGGCTCTTACTGCAACTTTGGTTGTGATATCCCTTGTATATATAGAGAGAATGACCCGTGAGATATGAGATTCCTACATTACCTAAAGGTTGTAACTATTTTGGGACAAAAAGACAGTAATTTTTTTGAAACTTTCTACCTTTAAGGAACAATAATCAAGTAACAATGGAAAAGATCAACAAGACAATAAATGGTAATTAAAATTGGCTTAATTTGTTAAGTTTGATTTCCGTTTTTTCATTGATGGTTCCCTACAAGCTAGGAGAAAATCAACTCGAGGATTTTCTTGGGTCAAAAAGAAAAATGGAATGTTTGTATGCATATTTAACCTTTCTTCATCAATACACCATGCTTCTTATTTTTCCTTCCTAATGGAATTTTAAGCTCCCAAAATTCTCATAGGAATAATTGGGTCTCTGTATTCTTTAATAATATTATTTTTGGAATGATTATATAAACCCCAAACCCAAAAAAGAAGAAAAACAGATTTTTCATATGATTTTTTTACTATTAGACACAAGTGTTTAGTGGAACCCATATTTTTGGGTATTAAATAAAAAATTCATTTATATATATCTGTACATCATGGAGAAAATTAAAAGTGCATGCACAAAATCATTAAGTTAAAAAAAATCATGGCGGCAATTATGAATTTTTTAAGTTTGATATAAACTTAATTTAATTTCCCCCCCCTAAAGTTCTGAAAAAAAATAAAGGAACATGAATAAAAACAAGCACAACAATCCCTAAAATGAATGAAATCATTTTTGCCATTGTGAGTCTTTAACAGAATTCGAAGCTTAAAAATTTCCCAGAGTAATAATCGGATCTTTAATGCTTAATATTGGAGTGGAATTATGTCACACGATATGTCAAAAGTAATTAATTTTTAATGAAGAATTGGCACAACTAATTAATTTTTAATCGTGAATTAGAGTGTGTTTGAAAATGGAGACAAAAGATCTCTGTTTAGTTTTGGTAAGATTTGTCAAGGTTGCCTTTCAAACTCCATATTTTTTTCCATAAATAACAGTTCACATTCCCATCTTTTGATGTAATTAGTAACGGTTAAAAAAAATAGTAGTTTTCCTTGAAATTTCTACAATGCCTTTTTAATAAGATACCAATTATGGCTTGAAAATATATATAGGTTTCGTTTGGAGCCACTTTTCAAAATCCTTCCTAAGTATAAAAATTCTTTTGAAATACTTTTTTATTTTTTATTTTTACGTTTGATAAAATTATCGAAATGCATTCCTTCAAAAGTCACAAGTTGTGAAAGTCTATTTCAAAGGTTCTACGCAGAGGGGATTTTGAAATTCTATTCAAATCCACTTCTTACAAATTGAGCCAGATCACTAACAGAAAATTCAAAACTATTTTTCATTTATTTAAAAAAGAAAAAGAAAAAGAAAAAAGTACACTCTTTGTTTATCTAGCCATTTTTTTTTTTATTTCATATATTTTAACATTACTTTTTATTTTACCAATTCATCCGACCAAACTATTGCATTAACTATTAGAACAAATAAATAAAATGAGACTAGTTATAATAATTAACCGCTATCTTTTAAAATTTGTTAAAGATGCTTTCAATAGATTCCATCAGTTTCCATGGAATCTCATTTGTTGTAACAATGGTGGAATGTGCAGTGGGGATGTATCAATTGTGATAGAGACTTCCAAACATACATGACCTCTACTTTCATCCTAACCACTCATAATGTGTATCATTTGGATAGACTTCCTCCAAACATACATGACCTCTACTTTCATCCTAACCACTCATAATGTGAACCACTCATAATGTAGGGTCTACACATACATAAGTGAACTCCACACACACATCAAGAGCCAAGATTAAATTAGGAGCCAAGATTAAATTAGGAATCATGGAACCCCTAAAAAAAGGGGTCCCAAACATTTCTCTTGCTCCTAAAATGGAATAGGTTTTGGGGTTTAAAACTCTTAAAGAGTGGACTGGACCAGGGCAACTATGCTGAGACACCTTTGGCCAATAAGTAAAAATAAAGGTTGATTCTTGGACTATGTCAAGAAGATTGTAAGTTATATGGGACTTGGGTCTGCCTTTGATTAGGCATAAAATTGGTTGGATAATTGGCATCTTTATACGAAAAATAAGACTCAACAAATTTATTTTTAAAATTTAAATTATAATTTAAAATTTATTTTTTATTTTAAATAGTTATCTCTTTAAATACACTATCCATTACACTTCTATTACAAACTTCTATTCTAACTCTATGAATAGTACCTAAAAAAAAAAAAGTCAAAAGTGGAGCTAAATTTATCCAAAAAAAAAAAAAAAATGATAAATTATTAAATAGCCAATGAACTAGCTCAACAAATTTGTTAAGGTATCTGGAACTATAGGAGAGTAAAAATCATAAAGTTGGGTTGACTGGAATAGGCCCGAACAAGATCAAAATTAAATTTTTTTTTTTTATTTTTTTATTTATTTTGTTACTGCATTACAGAAAAGAATCTTGGAACAATGCACTGAGAAAATACATGTTTTAGTTGAGAAAAATGATGTACAAATAGAATTTAAAACCAGAATAATGTGATAATAGTATTCTTATAATTATGAACCATGATAGACATTTTAACTTACAAATGAGTATAAATATAAACGTGACATATCATACTGAATGAAATTCTTATATACAAAACTGAATGAATTCTTATATATACAATTTTGTTTATATAACTGTACTTTTGAAAGAACAAATTCAAGGAGAGGAGTATTATAATGATTATTGACATTAATGGAATGGGCCAAAGATGTTTGAGGAAGAAACCATCTTTGAGATCTCTCTATTAATAGTGTGTTGAAATTGGATCATTGGTCGAGCTGGTATTAGTATTGCACCATTTGATCTCTCTTTGTCTTGCATTCATGCTAAGTTAAATTTTTCCCTATATTAGGAAGGAAAAAAATATTAGAAAGTGCAATGGTTGATTATAACTTTTGAAGTAGTAATTAACTTAAAAAAAAATACTCATTTAGAATTTTGAAATGTGTGGGATCAATAGTAATGTTATGATGATGGAATTTATGTATCAAATTGTATTTACTATTACATTGGTTTAACGGGACACACCACTGTCTTTCACCAATGCAGTAAAAACGCATCACATGGTAATGCATAAATGCAGTTTTTATAATATTATTAGTGGATCAAATTCATGGTATTGCGCCCCACCAAGTTTAAATTTATAAGATAGGTTCAAATTTCAAACATTTTTTACAAAAAAACAAAAAAAAAAAAACTGAAGATGTATGTATCTAGAAGTGAGATTAGGGCAAAAGATGATGACATAATTGGAAGCCTTGCAAGTGAAAGTGCTGGTGTGATAACTCTGTTCCGTACCATGCTAATTAATCTTAATTAAGGTTGTGATTATGTGTTTAATAGATTTTGAGTGTCATTTATATGATTATATGTGGTTTTGAATTTCTATCTATTCACCGTAGGAAAATCTGTTCAACTTACTGTTATAAACTGAAAATTGAAGGCCTTGTCGGGCATAGAAATTGAAATTGACTACGCCATTGTGATTGGCGTAATTTTTAGAGTTTATGTGAAATTTAATTAAAAATTTATTCGGATCAAAATAATTAGATTCAGAACGATTAATTAAGCTCAACTACTTAGCCTTAATCAATTTGATTAGGCCAACACATATATATAAGTGGCCCATTTACATTTTGAGCTCACTTTTCACTCTTTTGGCTGAGATTACACTCTAGAGAGAGAGTGTGTACCGGTTAGAGAGAGAGAGAGGGAGCTCAAGTTGAAGAATTAATCAAGAAGCTTGAAGATCTTGAAGATCAACTCAAGAATTAACCATAATCTGGGTGATTAGAGCTCCTAGGTAAGCATTTGAGTATAAATTCATGTGCATAAGTTTGTAAATTTGTGTATTCAAGCTAGTTGGGTAATCAAGAACATAATTTGAGATGAAATTGAAGAATTGAAAGCTTATGTACATACATGCATAGAATTGCTATGAATTTGCATATTTGAGCATGAACTATGTAGAACAAATAGAATTGAGCGCAAAATCTCACATGCATGCATGATTTTCATGAGCTTCATGATATTAAGTGTCATTTATACCATTTGGAATAGAATTGGAGTCAAAAATCTACATGCATGCATGATTGATGAAGATATGGAATTGGTGTGAAGTTGAATGCACATGTTTTGGAACTATGTAAAGAATTCAAAATGATTTTTGGAAAAGGGACCATGAATTGAGCAATTGGCCTTATATTGTTATTGTCCTCATGTTATGTAATAATGTTTCCATGTTTTGGTGTCCAAAACATGAGCCTTGCACCTTTGAATGTCAAGTTTGAAGCTCAAACAGCTTGCTGGAAAACCAAGAATTCGGCATGTCCGCTCGAGCGGGGTAATGGCCACTCAAGCGTAAAATGCTAGCTTCCAGAACTTTTGCAGACATGGACGTCCGCTCGAGCGGGGATATTCACGCTCGAGCGTTAGGCCATGTAGTTTGACTTTCAGCTTGAACGTCCGACGTCACGCTCGAGTGTAAAAGTGAAGCAACCAGTACTTTTGCAGACCAAAGGGGGTCAGCTCGAGCGGCGGAATCCACGCTCGAGCGGCGAACCTTGTTTCAGAAATTTTGAAAAGTGGTTTTATGTTTCATTTTCCGTTCTCTTTTATTTCTAAGCACTCTTAGGCATGCATTGAACATTATAAATGAGTTAGAAGAATAAGAAAAAAGCCTAAGAGGGATGTATAAATTAAGAATGGAATGAATCGTTTATGACCCATATGTGTTATGTAATGTGTAGGGTCGAGCTCAAGGGTGAATCCACCGGCAGAACACTGTGAGTAATATCTTAGCAAAGATATTTTCAAGTATGTTACTTTCCAAATGCTACTTCTGCATAAGCTTCATGGATTTGTTGATTTGAAATATGAATGGGTATTCTATATGCCTAATTTTGTATAAGGCCGTTTGATACGTTTGATACATCCGAATTAGGCCTAAGGTCGTTTGCCGCTTGATACGTTTGATATATCGGAATTAGGCCTAAGGCCGTTTGCCGCTTGATACGTTTGATATGTCCGAATTAGGCCTAAGGCCGTTTGCCATTTGATATGTTTGAATATAAAGATGGACCAAAGGCCGTTTGAATACCATGATGGGCCAAAGGCCGTTTGAACATGAGCGTAATGGGCCCAAGGCCGTTTGAATGAGAAGGGATCATGATCATGAATATGAAATGTGCACAGATATGAATATAAAGAGAATGGGCCCGAGGCCGTTTGATACGCCTGATATGTTTGAATTGGGCCTGAGGCCGTTTGATATGTTCGAATTGGACTAAAGGTCGTTTTGAATAAAGAGTCGGTTGGACCAAAGGTCGTTTTGTATAGATGGACCCAAGGTCGTTTTGTCTTATATAAGAATTGGACCTGAGATCGTTTTACATATGGATATGATGTGTCGGACCCGAGGTCATTTTTCTTTGTTGAGATTTGTAAATCTGATATGAATGAGAATAGTGGTTCAAATGTGTACATTATAAGTATGACTCATTTATGAACGAATCTCATTCATTAACCTCTTTATTTTGATATTATTCACTAGGCGTTAGCTTACTCTTATTTATATGTATGTAGGTGAGCGAAGGGACGTTCAACCCCAGCCTTAGTGGAATTTAAGAAAGGAACCCGAGTTTTGTGAAGTCAGCCAGCAGGTGCCTCACGCAAGAGGCTTTGTTTATGATCTTTGTATTTCCTTTGCTATTTCTATTGGTCATGATACACCGTTTTGTGTGTGTAAGCTTTCGGTTTAGCCAACTATGTGTTTGAATGATCCTGGGTATACAAGATGTTAACTACTGATATGTGGTGTGAGTTATTATTAAGTATATGTGAATGAATGTGTATATGCCATGTAATGCATAGCAACATGAAAAATTTTAAGTTTGCTTCCGCATCTGGCCCCATATTTAATTATTATTAATTGATATCAAGTTGAGGCCGTAGTAATGTCAAGATTACTGTCCGGTTATACTGACTTATCTATAGGGGCGGGTTCGGGTCGTGACAGCTTATGACCATCATCAAATGCATAGCTAAGCTCCACAGCAAGCATTGAACATGGTGAAAATGGGGAATAAGAAGTGGGTGGTGCAGTAGTAGCAAACTCCCCACTGCAGTAATATTGGTCTAGCCCAAATGCCTCACATGTACTCCTGCATCCAACCACTCCCACTCCACCATTGTCCCCATCGACCACCTGAAGCTCTTTTGGGCAACCTGCAAGGTTTTTATTTACGATAGTACTACTTGAGCATCATCAACAAGACAACCATGAATCATAGTGACTACAAATGTAACCCTATATTGCATTGTAGTATGTGTGTGATTTACAATTTATATTTTTTATTCTTCTCTATTTTTGTGTCCCACCAATCCTAATTAAGCGTTTCACAATTTGTAACACATTTGAGGATGGTGGTCAGGTGGTTTGGAGGACAGGAGGTCGAAAGTCTATACATAGTTGTTGGAAGCGTAAGATTCATGCCCATTAAGCCTGAGGCGTTGCTCCTTGCAACTATAATCTTGGTAGAAAAATGTTCAATTCAACCTTCTCATAACACTACATAGTTGTGCCTAAACAATGTTTTGTGATTTTCTCTCTTTTTGTGTGTGTGTGTGTGGTCATGCAAGATTATACCCTTGCTATTGGACAGGCACACTGTCAACATAGTGTGCCAAGGAGATTGAATAATTAATCTAACCATGGGATTGGGATCAGACTTTGACTTAGCGTCTATATAGGGAGCACTTGCATATATCCCCAACAATCCTATGTTTTCAGGCCCATCTAGGCCAATCTAACCATGGGATTGGGATCAGACTTTGACTTGGCCTCTATTTAGGGAGCACTTGCATATATCCCCAGCAAATCCTATGTTTTCAGGCCCATCTTGGCCACTTTCATCCAACTTCTAGTATATAAGAGCTCCAATTGTCACGCCCAAGAAGAGTTTTCATGCTCTAATCACCAAATCCTACTTTTTTACGAAAAATAAAAAATAAAAAATCATTAATTACCTGTGTTGAGGTCTGAAACACATCCGGTGACATTGCATACTCCAAACACCCCTTGTGGGGCAACAATGAGAGGAAGATTATAACCATCCACAATGCTGACATTGTAGAAGTCTTTCTCATCGGCACCGGTGCCCACTGTGATCTCAAAGAGAGACACAGGTGGTGTGGCTCCAACGTCATCACACTCCACCTCCCACTACAATTCCCTGTTTGGCACGTACCCACCCCTGACTCATCAAATTTGCACTCTGTCCTTGCCCATATCCGACCTGACCACCTTGGAAATGTCGGAATTCTGACACTTTGGCCAGAGTCCAATTTGAAGTTGTCGAAAATTGCGGTGTCCTTGAACCGGCAAGTGTTCCAGGCCAGATTGTTTGTGGGCAATTGTTAGTGACAGTAAATGTAGAGGCAAACGAGTTAGTTGGGAATGATTTGACAAGAAAGAACATCAAGAACATCCATGGTGATGTTATAGTGAACATTTTTGGGTAGAGAGAAGTGGGTTACGGTTCCAAATTCCAATGCCTTGTTCTTTTCCAGGAATGGGTTAGTAGCAAGGTTCTAAATAAATCGGGATTTTGAAATTGCAATATCAATATTTTGACCAAAACTGTTTGATATGAACTGATCGAATACTATTATTTAAAACCAAGGTTGATAATCAGTTGTAGGAAAGAGACACTGCTATAGATTGTATTTACAGGTAAGAATCTGCATAGGAAACAAAAAGGGTTAGAGTTGCTTTGTGACACAACTTTTTTCCTACAATCAATAAATGAATTTCAAGTAGTAGTTGTTGGACAATCTTCACTGTATTTAAATAGATTAAATTCTGTTGTGTACTAAACAACAACAAGAATATAAAGTAATAAAGGAAATGAGAGAATTTGTTTGATTACAAAAATCAAACTAGAAATAAATAAATAAAAACAGATTTTATTTTGTTACAAAAACAAAATTAAAATCTGATTTAATAAACAAATAACACAGAATAATAAATTAAACAACTTACTTGATTAATTTCTTCTAATAAATATCTGATTAAGTCCAGTGTTTGACTCTGTGTCCTTAAGACAGATTCGTCCTCTCCACGGTGCTTTTAGAATGTGGACGTCTATCTCCCAAGATGAAATGATCAACTACAAACAATAGTAGCACTACAAATTGTTTGCCTAACGAACACACTAAGTGTTTACACTCTTTCTTACAAGAATTAAATGCAGCAAAATGCAAAGATTTATAGCAGAAGATGGAGTACGAAAATTGGAGTAGTAATCCAAATGGGGGGCTAGTCTATTTATAGGCAAAATTATGGCTGTTAGTTTTGAATTAAACAAGTGCAAAACCTGTTCAATTTAAACAAATAGGCACTGTTTGGACAGGTTGAAAACTGTTCGATTTTGAATTTAAACATATTTAAATCTGTTGGGTTCAAAAAATGAAAGGGACCTGTTTGGGTGTACAAAAAAAATCGGACTAGTTTATTTCCGATTTAATTTGAATTCTGGATTTTATTTTACCAAAAAATAAAATAAAATTCAAATGTTTTTTGCCCAAAAAGATAGGTATTGGGCCGGACAAGCCCAATCCAACCTACACTACGCACCCGCGCCCAAGCCTAGGCCTAGCCCGCCCGCGTGTGGTGATTTTTGGGTCCAATGGGTTCAGCCCATTTTGCCCATAACCTCCCTTTCTAAAACACTTGGGTACCCATTGGGGCACACCCCAAGTTCCAATCCCATGCCTTATAAACCCATTCAAAACTTTCCACCAAATCAATGTGGGGCAAGCTTTATTCAAACCTTTAAGGATTTTCCACCAAAACTTCATTTCCATGGAGCATACTTTGGCTTCAATTTCTCATTCACTCGGTAATGGTTTTGAGCAACCAAATATACCACGTGAATCACAACTCGGCATAGAACGCGTTACCACTTTGACCCAAGAAAATCGACGCACGGGGTCCACCTAAAAAATAGACCAAACTTAGGAAAAAATTCTACTATTAACCTAGAATTTCTAAACCATTTCTAACAATCCCCCACATGAATGGAATTTGATGACAACGGAAATGCAACAATATGCAGACTTTATCGAAAGAGTATAAGTCGAAAATATCTTGCATCAGGATAGCTAGCTTTCGGCCTTGAACCTTCCCTAGTGATAACTTATCGGACTTACTGGCTAACCAATGGATGCGATGCCTTGAATTGTTCATCCGTTTGTGTAAGCCAAGACAATAGATTTCACACAAAATATCTTCTAACACATCGTGGTTCTCACTGTCGTGTTCATTTTGGCCTTGAACGCTCCTGGTTTTCATGAGTGTTTCTAAAGAATTTAGCCTCTTCATTCTCATAGAACCGGCCCCAGTTCGACACTGATATAGGTAATTCTTATTGTAAGTATCTCTTTATACTTGTCTTGATTTTTATACCTAAATCAAGATATAAGTAATCATTAAAAGTAAAGCTTATCCTTATACTCCTGCAGACAACACATGTTGCAGATATCACTCTCACCATAAGAATGGGTAGGGAATTTTAATCCCTTGGGGATTTTTGGCGAGCCACACATAACTTAGTTGTCCCTTTGAACTTAGTTCTTGGGATCTCCAGTTATATAAGTAGGGTTACCATTATGATGAGTCTTTTGTCAAACCTTTTGTTAACGGATCCGCAATATTCTCTTTAGATTTTATATAATCTATTGAGATTATTCCATTTGACAACAATTGCCTTACGATATTATGTCAACGACGAATATGTCGTGACTTACCGTTATACATATGATTCTGTGCCCTACCTATTACAGATTGACTATCACAATGAATGCAAATAGCTGGCACAGGTTTTGGCCACATTGGAATGTCTTCTAAGAAGTGACGAAGCCATTCTGCTTCTTCTCCTGCTTTGTCTAAAGCAATGAACTTAGATTCCATTGTGGATCGTGCGATGCATGTTTGTTTCGTGGATTTCCAAGAAACAGCAGCGCCTCCTAGAGTAAAGACATATCCACTTGTGGATTTTGAATCTTTAGTATCCGATATCCAATTTGCATCACAATAACCTTCAAGTACTGCGGGATATCGAGTAAAGTTCAAACCATAATCACGGGTGAATCTTAGATATCTAAGAATCCGAATGATCGCCTTCCAATGGTCTTCTCCGGGGTTACTAGTGTACCTACTCAATTTACTGATAGCATAAGCTATATTAGGACGAGTACAATTCATTAGGTACATTAGGCTTCCAATGATTTGGGAGTATTTTAACTGAGACACCGCATCACCTTTATTTTTTGATAAATAAAGATTGATATCTACAGGTGTTCTAACTAAATTCATATCATCATTGATAAATTTATCAAGAATTTTCTCAATATAATGAGGTTGAGATAACGCATATCCGTCAGATGTTTTAGTAATTTTCATTCCTAATATAACATCTGCGACCCCCATATCTTTCATATCAAATCTTTTGTTAAGTATTTGCTTGGTTGATTTGATCATGTTTTGATTGCTTCCAATGATAAGCATGTCATCCACATAAAGACAAACTATGACATATCCTTGGTCAGTGTTTTTAACATAGACGCATTTGTCACATTCGTTTATCTTAAACCCATTAGTAAGCATTGCATGATCAAATTTTTCATGCCATTGCTTAGGTGCTTGTTTTAATCCATAAAAGGTGTGTTTGTTTGGACGGACTGGATAAGGGGAGATTGTAATCTATCGGACTATTAGTCCTGGGATACATTGTCCCGGGACTATTTGGTTGGATTAAATTTGTATCCTATGTTTGTTTAGTCATGGGATTAGATGTCTGGATTGAACTATTTTTAGTTATCCAATGTTTGTTTGGGATATTATGGAGAAGGATAAATGCTCAAATGACTATTTTATCCTTTTCAATTATTTACTAAGTAATAGCAATATTAAACATAGCTTTAATATTTTAATTATTTTTGGCTAGATTAAATAAAATTTATTTTATTTTATTTTTGCACAATATTTTAATTATTTTAATTTATTATTTTCAATTAAATTAAATTTATAATTTATAATTTATATTTTTATTTAATATATAATTTTAAATTAACGACAATAAAAAATAATTTTATTTAATATATAAATTAAATTTTCAACAACACTAAAAAAAATTTAATTTATAAGGCCATAATTTATAATTTATTAATTTTTATTTAATATATAATTTTAAATTAACAACACTAAAAAAATTTTAATTTAATATGTAAATTTAATTTTTTAACAACACTAAAAAAATTAATTTATAATTTATATTTTTATTTAATATATATTTTAAATTACCAATACTAAAAAAATAATTTAATTTAATATGTAAATTTAATTTTTTAACAACACTAAAAAAATTAATTTATAAGGCCATAATTTATAATTTATTATTTTTAATTAAATTTAATTTATAGTTTATAATTTATAATTTAAATTTTTTATTTAATATATAATTTTAAATTAACAACACTAAAAAATAATTTATAAATGTTCAAAAGACTATTTTATTCTTTTCTAATTGTTTGCTAAGTAATAGCATGGAGAGTAAAATAGACATTTCACAAAATAATCCCATGGGATACCAATCCCATGGTTTCTATCACACCCTCCCCCATGGGATAGGATAGTCTCATATTTGTGGGACTAATATCCGGGGGGACTATTAGTCCGGAGTAAAAAAAATGAAACAAACAATGGACTATTAGTCCGGTGAGATTAATAGTCCAATCCCACCCCCTAATCCTTCAAAACAAACATGCTCAAAGAGATTTTACAAGTCGACAAACTTTCTTTTCTTACCCTGGTACTACAAACCCTTCGGGTTGCTCCATATAGATCTCTTCATTTAGATCACCGTTTAAGAAAGCTGTCTTAACATCCATTTGATGTATTTCTAAATTAAACAACGCTGCTATAGCAATAAGCATGCGAATGGATGTTATTCTTGTCACAGGGGAATATGTGTCAAAATAATCCAGACCTTCCTTTTGTCTGTAACCTTTAACTACAAGTCTTGCTTTATACTTGTCAATTGAACCATCTGCTTTCATCTTTCTCTTGAATATCCATTTATATCCAAGAGGTTTAGAACCTAGTGAAAGATCCACCAATTCCCAAGTATGATTTTGCATAATGGATTCAATTTCATTATTAACAGCCTCTTTCCGCAAATATGCTTCAGGACCTGTCATTGCTGCCTTAAAGCTTTGAGGTTCATTTTCTGACAGGTATGTTAGGAAATCTGGACCAAAGGATTTTGATGTTCTCGCTCTCTTACTTCATCTTGGTTCATCATTAGTTAAATCCTGTTGGTCGAGACCATTACTAGTCTCTTGTGTTTGATTGTCATTAGTCTATTGACTTTGTGTATAATCATAAGTTCTTTTCTGTGAACTGAATTCCTGTCCTTTCTTGTAAGGAAAGACATGTTCAAAAACACAGCATTCCTTGACTCTATAATAGTGTTCACATTTATATCAGGTATTTCTGATTTATAAGTCAGAAATCGATATGCACTACTATTCTGAGCATAACCAATAAACACACAATCTACTGTTTTTGGTCCAATCTTAGTTCTTTTAGGAACAGGAACTTCAACTTTTGCCAAACACCCCCACACTTTTAAGTATTTTTAGGAAGGCGATCAATCTTTTCACAATTCATAAGGAGTGTTGTTGGTTTTCTTGTGGGGTATTTTGTTAAGAACATAATTAGCAGACAATATTGCTTTCCCCCACAAGTTCTGTGGTAAGCCTGAACTTAGTAACATGGCATTCATCATTTCTTTTAGGGTTCTATTCTTTCTTTCAGCAATTCCATTTTGCTGAGGAAAATAGGGTGCTGTAGTTTGGTGAATAATGCCATGTTGTGCACAAAATTCATTTAATGGTGCATCATATTCACCACCCCTATCACTTCTAACCATTTTAATGGTTTTACCAAGTTGATTTTCAACTTCTGTTTTGTAAATTTTAAACATTTCTAAGGCTTGATCTTTACTTTTAAGTAAATAAACATAACAATATCTTGTACAATCATCGATAAATGTTATGAAATACTTTTTGCCTCCTCTAGTTTGAACAAATTTAAGATCACATACATCAGTATGAATTAATTCTAGAGGTTCAGTTTTCTTTTCAACCGATTTAAATGGAGCCTTAGTTAGTTTCGCTTCTACACAAACTTCACATTTATGATTAGGATTAATTTCAAACTTTGGTATATAATCCACACCAATTAATCTACGCAAAGCATCATAATTTACATGTCCTAATCTATCATGCCATAAATTCGACTCAAGAATATAAGCAAAAGATGTTTTCTTATTCATAGCAACTTTCAGTACAACGGCCATTACATTCAACTTAAAGGCCATCACTCATGTATCCCTTACCAACATACATACCACTCTTTGTTAATACAAATTTATCAGACTAAAAACAGCCTAAAACCATTTTTACTTAACAAAGAACCAGAAACTAAATTCTTCCGGATGTCAGGTACATGCAGTACATTGTTGAGGGTCAGTTCTTTCCCTGATGTCATCTTTAAGATCACCTTTCCTTGTCCAGCCACAGTAGAAGTAGAAGAATTTCCCATGAAAAGTTGTTCACCATTTGCAGCCTCATTGTAGGTAGTGAACATCTTCTTGTCCGCACATATGTGACGAGTTGCTCCAGTGTCAACCCACCACTCTTTGGGATTTCCAACCAAATTAGCCTCAGACACCATGGCAGAGAGGTTGATGTCATTCACCCCGTCAGAGATGTAATCTAGTTTAGTTACATTGGCCTGATTGGTAGTCTTCTTGCTTGTACTTCCACAATCCTTCTTAGGGCAGCGGCAATCAGAAGCTCGATGTCCAGTCTTGCCACAGTTATAGCATTTTCCTTTGAACTTCTTGTTACCATTGTTGTCGCCTTGTTTAGGACCATCTCCAGTAAACTTCCTCTTTTTGTTATGTGGTTTATGAACTTGTTCAACCACATTAGCCTTGGACTCAATGGGATTTTTCCCATTCCTCTTTTCAGCCTTTCGGTTATTTTCCTCAATTCTCAATCTTACAATCAATTCATCCATGGTCATCTCCTTGCGTTTATGTTTTAAATAATTTTTGAAATCTTTCCAAGCCGGTGGTAACTTTTCCACTAGAGCAGCGACTTGGAAAGACTCACTAAGAGACATACCTTCTAAATGAATATCATGCAAAATTATTTGAAAATTTTGAACTTGAGAAACTACCGTTTGGGAGTCTACCATAACAAAGTCCAGAAATTTACCGACAATAAATTTCTTCGTGCCGGCATCCTCTGTCTTGTATTTCTTCTCCAAAGAATCCCATAATTCTTTTGTTAACTTCATAAGACTGTAAACATTATACAACATGTTGTCAAGGCTATTGAGGATGTAGTTTCTGCACAGGAAATCTGAATGTTTCCAAGCATCTACAGCGGCAACAACTTGCCGATCACTTTCACCCTTTTTAAGTGCTGGAGCCTCTTCATGGAGAAACCGAGCCAAATTTATAGTTGTAAGATAGAACAGCAACTTCTGCTGCCATCTCTTAAACTCAGTACCGTTAAATTTTTCCGGTTTTTCTCCATGATTTATTGGTACATGAACATGGTTCTGGATAGGGACCGGTGTTGGTGTAACAATCGGAGTACCACTTCCAGTTGTAGTTTCAGTTGCAGTAGCCATAATCTTTGATTACAAAAATCAGAAAAAATTAAAACACAAATTAATTTTCTAGTTACTAAAACCAGAAAATAAATTATTACACAAAATAATTTTATTTTCCTTGTTACTAAAACTAGAAAAATAAAATACCACAATAATTTTCTGTAACACAAATTAATATTCTGCAATTGTTAATGACACCAGTATATTACTACTAGTTGTCAAAGAAAAGAGACAGTATATTACTATTATCTATCAAATAGTATAAACCACTATTTGTTTTTCCAACCAGAATATGTCTTTATGAAATCACAGAAAATTAAATACAATGAAGACACCAAAAATATTCTGTCTTAAGATTGTTGGACAATCTTCACTGTATTTAAATAGATTAAATTCTGTTGTGTACTAAACAATAACAAGAATATAAAGTAATAAAGGAAATGAGAGAATTTGTTTGATTACAAAAATCAAACTAGAAATAAATAAATAAATAAAAACATATTTTATTTTGTTACAAAAACAAAATTAAAATCTGATTTAATAAACAAATAAAACAGAATAATAAATTAAACAACTTACTTAATTAATTTCTTCTAATAAATATCTGATCAAGTCTAGTGTTTGACACTGTGTCCTTAAGACAGATTCATCCTCTCCACGGTGCTTTCAGAATGTAGACGTCTATCTCCCAGGATGAAATGATTAACTGCAAACAATAGTAGCACTACAAATTGTTTGCCTAACGAATACACTAAGTGTTTATACTCTTTCTTACAAGAATTAAATGCAGCAAAATACAGAGATTTATAGCAGCAAATGGAGTACGAAAATTGGAGTAGTAATCCAAATGGGAGGCTAGTCTATTTATAGGCAAAATTGTGGCTGTTAGTTTTGAATTAAACAGGTGCAAAACCTGTTCAATTTAAACAGATAGGCACTGTTTGGACAGGTTGAAAACTGTTCGGTTTTGAATTTAAATAGATTTAAATATGTTGCGTTCAAAAAATGAAAGGGACCTGTTTGGGTGTACAAAAAAACCAGATCAGTTTATTTCCGGTTCAATTTGAATTCTGGATTTTATTTTACCAAAAAATAAAATTAAATTCAAATGTTTTTTGATAGGTATTGGGCCGGACAAGCCCAACCCAACCTTACAGTATGCACCCGCGTCCAAGCCCAGGCCCAGCCCAGCCCGCCCGGACGGTGGCGGCGCGCGCGCGTGTGGTGATTTTTGGGTCCAATGGGTCTAGCCCATTTTGCCCATAACCTCCCTCTCTGAAACACTTGGGTACCCCTTGGGGCACACCCCAAGTTCCAATCCCATGCCTTATAAACCCATTCAAAACTTTCCACCACATCAATGTGGGACAAGCCTTATTCAAACCTTTAAGGATTTTCCACAAAAACTCTATTTCCATGGAGCATACTTTGGCTTCAATTTCTCATTCACTCGGTAATGGTTTTGAGCAACTAAATATACCACGTGAATCACAACTTGGCATAGAACGCGTTACCACTTTGACCCGCGAAAATTGACGCACGGAGCCTACCTAAAAAATAGACCAAACTTAGGAAAAAATTCTGTTATTAACCCAGAATTTCTAAACCATTTCCAACAGTAGTAACCACATTTTCCACCATTATACAAATAGATGACTACTTGTAACTACCATTTTACATTAGAATTGCTCTTTTTAAATGGTCGGCACATACTACAAAACATAAAGAATAAGCTTTAAGCCCAAAACAAATATAGATGTCCTTCATCACGTAGTACAAAAAAAAAAAAAAAATTGCAATGCAATAATCCCAATGACTAATATCCAAATATTAAGGAGCCAAATACTGATGATGTTTTGACAATCAAGGATATGATAATTGTTAATTATTTTTTAGGTAGATTTTTTTTTTTGGGTGAATATTTTTTAAGTAGATTAATGCCCATATGTTATGAAATATTGCAATAATGTGATTAAACAAATTTGGCAGTGCACTTCAGTAGCTATTATTTGTAAAAAAATTCATATGTTAGATACCAAACCATTACAATTTCTGTTATTCTTTTTTATAAAAGATCTATTTTTATTTTTTTTTAGTTTTTTGGTATTCTCATGTATTCTTTTTGAAAATCAAAACATTTTTCCTAGCATCAATCATTGAATATGAATAGCAATAACCAACCACATCTTCCACCAATATGCAAATAGATTACTACAGTTGTTTTTATTTCCACTATTTTACATGAAACTTTTGAAGAATAAGTTGTAAGCCAAAAACATCCTAAACAATAGAGTGGAAAGAAAATGTTCAAATATCGGCATTATTCTTATTCTTTTCATGACACATGATATACCGGCATTAACACCCGTCATGACAGCAAAATTGTGTGCTTGTACAAAGGGACCACCTGCTAGGGCCTATAAACAAAATAAACCATTTGTTAATTACACATCAAGTAAGTTTCTACATTAAACAGTAGTTGGATCATCAAAAAGCTGAGTTTGGGTTACCTAAAACAGGATGTTAGAATAAGAACCAGAGGCCCTAATTCCACTTCCAAAGGCTTGCACTACGTGTCAACTTATTCAAGGTATGTATGCTTAGATTAGAATACCTGAAAATTCTCAATTTGATTAATAGAAGAATCCATTCCACATTCAAAATGAGATACAATTCCAAATCAAACCAAACAAAGCCCTAAATGATTCTTCAACAAATGAACAGATAAATAGAAATATCCTTATCATGACCCATAAAACAAGCAACCTGTAGACATCCCATTTTTGACCGTCCTCAAGACCTGGACGTCACCGCTGGAACACTCGGTGATTATCCATGTTTGTGTTCGTTTGGAGTTCCCGGAGTTCTCGGCTCGCGCGCCTTGCCTCAGGACTTCCGAACTCGACCATCTTGTGTCTGGTTTTGCACCAAACACTTGTGTTTTGCCTTGGAAGGGCAGGGAATGCTTTGTGAGGCATCCCCACATACCACCGGCTGTGGCTAGAGGCCACCGGCTGGCTGGTGTTGCCATCGGCACTTTATTGTGCCGACCGGCACTCTTTTGTGCCGACCGGCACTAAGTTTTGTCAAATGACACTCTTTGCCGGCCGGACACTGTGCAGTTGCTTTATGAGATATTTTCAGACAGCTGTATAGTTTTGGTTCCCCTCCATACACGTGTATGGAGGGATGACCCTCTTAGTTAGCTTAGCTTGTAAGCTTTGTAAGCTTTGCTTGCCTATAAGAGGACCACTCCTCTTCTTGGCTTAGGGTTACAAAATTTTAGACATTTTAGACAGACCAAGCTCTGGTTCTTAGGGTTAGGATAGATACACCTCCTATCTCTCTTCTTCCCTCTTGTTTTGTACACTAGGTGTTAGTGTCACACTTTTACTCACCAACACCTAGTGTTTCACCTTCCTTGGGTCTTGAAGGTCCAAGGTCTGTTGTGAAGCTTTGAAGCTGGTTTGGTGCTCAAGGAAGCCAACACATCATCTTTGTTGAAGAGGCTCCAAGGGTAAGACACTAACTCTCTTTTTACCCCATTTTTGCACCTTGTTTTTACCTAGTTTAGAAATTTTTTTTGTGCTTAGTGACTAACACATAAAAGTTCTGTTTTTTAAGCCTCTTTATTGTTTATTAAGAGTGTTGGTGGTTTGGGTAGGTTTGACCAACCTTAGGCCTTGAAAAGGCCCTTTTTTGTGCTATTTTGTGAGAGATCCGAGACTTTGGTGCTTG
>JAPPVO010000244.1:0-16948 GCA_030407325.1 Camellia japonica
TGATATTTAGGCATTGCATTTTAGGTATGGACCCTCTTTTTCTTTTTTTTTTTGGGTACACGATAGCGGTTAGCGTGCGTAGTAGTTAGATTATAATGTTATTTGTCCCCCTCCAATGCCTTAAATTTCACTGACTTTTTTTCCTTTTTTTTTTTTATCCCAAGAAAAATTCATTAAGAAAAGTCAACGGCACTTACAACCGTCCATTCAACCCAAAACTCACACTAAACAAAGTAAAAATATATCAAGGAGCACAAAGGAGAGAAACTATGACAATATTCAGACGCACATCTTGTGTTCGTGCTTATACTGTGAAGCAGAGCTGATCATAAAAGTTCGACAATAGAATATATTTGAGATAAATCATAGATCCCAACCATAGAGAGGGTAAGCATAACAATCACACCACTGATGGATTCCAAAACACTAAACAACAGCAAAACAAAACACAAAGAAAAACCAAAAAACAAAAAGCAAAAACACAAACCAAAAACTTCCAGCAGCGGTGGTGGATCCGGCAGTGGTGAAGGCAACATATCTAGGGAAGGGAAGCAGTGAATCCGATGAAGAAAGAGTGGCAAGCAAGGGCGATGATGGTTGAACAGGAGGTAGACGTGGAGGCGACGCCAAATGGAGGCGGAGAAAATGAGAGACAATAGATCCGGTGAAGGCCATGGCCAGAGTTGAAGCGGAAGGGAGAAGATACTCACAAAGGAGAGAGAGGATGGAAAGCCAAAGCTTCCAAGTTATTGGACAACAAAGTAAGGAAAGGAAAGAGAAAAGAGTGGTAGGAGGAGGGGAGAGGAGGTTGGAGGGAGGCTTTTCCCAAATTAAGCCAAATTAGCAACCTATTTCCCAAACTAGGCTTAGTTTGGACGGAATTCCCAAACTAGGCTAAAACATGGTTGTGAACCACACTTTCATCGTTTTTCTGCCTCTCGCGCGGAAAATTCGTAAAATCGTGAAAGCGTGTTTCCAAACCACGCTTTTAATTAAGAAAGCGTGGTTAGAAACCACGCTTTTAAATAATTTTTTTTTTTTGAAAACGTGGTTGTGAACCACGCTTTTAAGCAAAAAAAAATTTCCTTGAAAACGTGGTTGTGAACCACGCTTTTAACCAAAATCCATTTTTAAGTGAAAGTGTGGTTCGTAACCACGCTTTTAAAACTTATATAAATATCCCCCAACCCCGTCATTTGCAATCACGCTTTTTACACTTAGCATTTTTCAACTTTAGGCTCACTCTCTGTTCTCACTCTCACTTTCTCTGCTGTCGCTCTCTCTCTGCTCTCGCTCCCTCTGCTCTCAGACTCTCTCTCTACTCTCACTCTCTCTCTGTGCTCTCTCTCCATCCGTGGGTTGCTCTCTCTCGTTGGTATGGTGTCTGTCTCTCTCTGTCTCATTTGAATTTTATGCATTTATTGTGTTTGTGAAAATGTGAATGTGGGTAGAATAGGGTTCATGAATGTGAAAATGTTATGAATTGATGAAAATGTTGGTAGAATAGGGTTTGTGAATGTGGAAATGTTGTGAATTGAAATTGTGGTTTTGAATTGGTAAAATGTTGTGGTTTTGAATTGTGAAAATTTTCTAGGGTTTTCAATTGAATGTGAAATCATAAATTCGGGTTAGGGTTTTGAATTGTGAAATCAAAAATTAAGATTAGGGTTTCAGAAATTAGGTTTTGAATTGTGAAATCAGAAATTAGGGTTAGGGTTTCAGACTTGGTAGTTATAAGAGAATGATGAAAGGCTGTGTGATTAAAAAGACAAAAATGATAAAAAATGAAGTAAAAGAATATATATTTATATTATTGTATAAATTTGATTAAGGTGAAAATTTTACAAGAAAATATAATTCTAATTTTAAATAACTTTTATAATAAATATAATTCTAATCCTGTCTATATTTTTTGTATTGTGAATTGTGAATCCTGTCTATATTTTTTGAAATTAGGGTTTTGAATTTTTAATTGTGAATCTTATCTATATTTTTTGAATTGAAAATTTTATTTTTTGCTTGTTAATCTTGTCTATATGGTTAAATCTTCTTATTCTTTCGCTTATCTCTTAAGCTACATCATTAGGCCACTATAACTAGTACAAACAATTTTTTTGGGTTGTTTTAGGAAATATGTTAAAAGCTAATTTTTTGTTTTTTGTTTTTTTTAAAAAAACTTTTTTTGGAAAAACGTGTAAAAAAAGTAGAGAAATGATGTGACCCAAAAAAAATTAGAAGTCAAAAAATGACTTTTAACCTCTTTGCCAGAAGAGGTCTTTGAAGTCGTCCTCAAAAATGCTATTACTAAAACATTTTATATAAATTAAAAAATTTTGTTTGAAAAAATTAAAATTTTTGATTTATAAAATGACTCATTCTCGATAATTTTTACCCACTTGAACTATCCAATTGACTTATTCCCTATGCGTTTGGATTATGTTTATTCAATTAAGCTTTATATTTTTATGATAGTCGGACGTCTGAATCAGTTTACGTATTTCTCGACTAATCTTAGAATCCACACCAAACGTCCCTTCCACGTAGATTGAACAAATCTCAAATAATACCTATAAACATGACCTCAAGAAATTGATAACACATAACGAGAGTTCAACTTGAGACCTGAAAGGAGCATACCTAATTTTTAACACATAATGAGAGCTCATTAATATTAATGAAACTCAAGTTTGACTCGGTTCAGCTCGATAATTTTTTTTAATGTTATTTATATTGTTTAAATAAAAATAAATGAGTCGAGCTTGACGAACCGAGCCGAACCCTTAACAAGCTCAGTCGAGCTTGTTCATGAAAAGTTCGGATCATTTGCAGCCCTATTTGAAAGACTCATGAAATGATTGGGAATTTGGGAGAAGTATTTCAAATATCACCATACTTTACTAGAAATAATATAAAATTACAACTCATAATTATTAACTTTCAAATTTTTTATTTTTATCTTTTATAACTGAGTATCTAAGTCAATTTATACACACCTCGACTAAATTTAAAATTATAATATATGCATTAAAAGAGAGTCTTAAAACATTCTAATTAATAGTCCATAGAAATTTCCTAGATAAGAAGAAAAAAAAAAATGGCACTTTGATGGCTAAGGCTGTGTTTCATAATACCAAATAATTGTTACAGATGGCCCAATAGATTGACATGGATTAGTATCCAAAATTTACTACACAGATTTAACCACCAACATAAGCCCATAAGCCAAACCACAAGCCTCTTTTGAGAACATGAAAAAAATTAATTTATTGGTATATTTTGATTATATTATCTCTCTATTTTTTTTTTTTTAAAAAAAAAAGAGTAAATGAATTTTTTTTTTTTACTTTTTCAAAACAAGCCAAAATAAGCTTTTTGTTTGAATTTCATAACAAAACCTCTATGACCTCTAAAAAGTGGACGAGGGTTACCATTTCACATAGGAAATAACTTTGTCATTAAGGTCCTTAATGGCACAAGTTTAAGCAAATAAAAGTAACTTCTCTTTAATTGTCCATAAATCTCAAGAATTGGATCACCAGTTTTAAAAAATTAAGAACAATATTTGAAACCTCTATTTGATATTGTCCAAATCAGTCGAGTTGTTTCAACTCAATCAAAAAAATAATAATTTCATACAAAACTTACACTATGATTTAAGATTTTTGTATGACTTGTCCAATTTAGTCCAATCTCACTGAATAAAAACAATACTTGATAGAATGAAGTTGTTTTAAAATTATACTATAAAATTGTATGAAGAGAAAAATAAAACAAGAATCTTCATAATGTAATAAGATTCAAAATTACACATAATCCATGATGCTATTTATTAAATAAAAATACTAAAAAAATAGAAATTAAATGTGTGATATATATGTCTACTTTATCAAAATACTAAAAAATAGATCAAATCAACTCAAAAGAAAACAAAATAAGTGTTCTTTAAATTGCTCCCACTTACATGCGTACAATTAAATCATTGCCTAAATTAAGGGTTGTGTAGAGTTATTATTTATTTATTTATTTGGAGACAATGCCTTTTACAAATTGATCATATTGACGGAGGGAGGCCTTTCGTTTTATTATGCTGATAAAAATATAAAATAAAATAATTCTATTATAATTCGAGTGTTATGGATTCAAATCATAGAAATAATGTCTCTGGATACTCAATAAGGCGCGTGCATATATATGATCTTCCTCTAAACTCTGTCATGACTGTAATCTTTGGAATTGCCTCTTTACAGATCTTGTAAATCAAAATGGGTCACTAGCTAAAAATCTTATAGTTTTGTTATAAACAAACAAAATTGATCATAAAATTGAATACAAATACATATATACGCATAAAATTTTATAGAGTTTGTTAGTATTTTGAAAAATTTTATCCATCTATATACATTTTGTATACAGTTCTATAACTATTTTTGTGTTCTTAAACTTATTCAAAATCTGAAGTTATTGCTGCTATGTGATTCAAATTCAATAAACATTTTTGTATAGGACATCTATACATGTGTATGAATTCAAAAGGGATCATATGAACAAAGCATATCCAACCTCAAAAAGAAATGTTTTGATGTCGCATAGAGTGACTTAATCATATACAAAAGTTACCATATTATAAAATTAATTAGGGCTTTTTAAAAATAAATAAGATTAAATTAATGGTAGTGCTTGGATGGCTCTACTCGTTTGATGCATTTTAAGCATTTTAATAAATTTATATTATTACAAGGATGCTTAATCCAATGGGGAAGGCTATTACCCATCAAATTGACTATCTTATTGAAGATAATTGATGATTATTCCCAAGTTTCCATGTGTCAGAGAAATAGACTCTCTGACACACACACTCACACACTCACATATATAATTTTTAATATATATAAATTTTATTTTATAAAATTGAGACCAATATTAAATATATATAATAATAATTTATAATAGCAAATAATAATTTTTATAATTTTTCTAAATATAAATCATTTTTATATAATTTTTATCTTTCGAGTGGTCAGAAATAATTTTTTACAAATTAAATTGAAACAACCATACATATCTATATAACCTGCCCAAAAGTTAAAATGATAATTATTTTTTACCCTTAAATGATAATTATTTTTTATTTTTATTTCTTAACCAAATTAATTTTTTTTTTTTTAAAAAAAATCTAAAAATCAAACCATACATAGCTTAAAAATCTTTTGATAAGTCATTTCTTACGTTTTTTTTTTTTTTTATCTTAAGTCATTTCTTACGTTGGTAAGTTATTTAATTATTTGTTAATTTTATGACATTTTTACCATCTGAGGCATGTTTGGTAACCATTTCGTTTTCAGTTTTCAATTTATATTTACAAAAATTTAAAAACTATAATAAAAACTTGTTTGATAATTTTTTTTTGATTTATAAATGGTTGTCTCAATTTGTAAATTTGAGAAAAAAATGTAAATTCAAAAAATGAGTTTACGTTGGTTTTTAAACAAAAATTTTACTAAAATTTTACTAAATTTTTTTTTTCAATTAATTTTTTTTTCAAATAACTTTTTTTTAATTAATTTTTTTTTCAAATAATTTTTTTTCCAATGATTTTTTTTTCAATGAAATTTTTTTTTCAAAGGTGAGGGGGGAACTGTCATAAACATAAACCTCAGGGGGTGTCAGTGTAATTTACCTAAATAAAAAATAATTAAATTTTAAGAATTAAAGTAAAAAAGTAATCATTTTATATAGTTGATTATTATTAGCTATTATAAATTATTATTATATATATTCAATATTGGTCTCAATTTTATAAAATAAAATTTATATATGTTAAAAATTATATATGTGAGTGTGTGTGTCAGAGAGAGAGAGAAGAGTCAGTGCTGGTTTTGATGTACTATTGAAAACGTGTTTTGAAAACACGTTTTTACATTTTGGTTAAAAATGTGGTTATCATCCACGCTTTCTTTGGTCAACAGTAAAAGCATGGTTTGCAACCACGTTTTTTGGAAAAATTTTTGTTACTTAAAAGCGTGGTTCCTAACCACGCTTTATGTATAAATCAAATTTCCTTAGTTTGGGAATTCCCTCCAAACTAGGCCTACTTTGGGAAATAAGTTGCTATTTTGCCTTAATTTGGGAAAAGTCCCGCGATGGGTTATGGGGCAAGGGGGAGGGGAGGATGATTGTAGAGGCAGCGTGAGTTTTGATGCCGTTAGGCTGTAGCAGGAAACATGTAGGTTTCAATGGCGAAAGAGATGGGGAAGGAGAAAGAGTTTATCCACTGTGTGAGGTGCATGGTAATATTTAAATGGATGGTTAGGATAGTTTGTGATCTAGTATGGTCAAGTTTAAAAGTGTTTTAGCAAAGTTAAAAGAGTAAATAATATATTGCCACATGTATTTTTTTTTAAAAAAAAGCAAAATTGTTAAACAAAGTAATTGAGATGGACATGAGTGTAGATTGTGACACAGAATGAAGTTCAAAATTTAAATTGATGAAATTAAAACTTTTGAGTTTAATTTCAAAAATACGTAAAACTCTATATTTTTTTTTTTGGTAATTTGTCCAATATTTTAAACATGTTTATGTTTATTTGTTGGCAAAAATGAAAATAAAAATATATTTAGTATACACTGTAATGTAAAAATTTCATGCCACTAATAAATGTAATTTTAAGAACCAAATAATTTAATGCTAAATGATATACCTTTTTAAAAATAAAATTTTGGTCTTGACAGGATAGTAATTCATTACCAAATGTCTAATTTCATCCTTATATAGTAGAGACAATTGGTGAAAAGTTTATTTCAAAGGGGTATAAAGTATTACATTTAAGGTAAAATCTTGTTTGGTAATAAGGACAAAGTGAAAATTGTTGACGATATTGAAAAAGTTGCTGCAAAAAATTATGTTTTTTTTTTTTATCAGACACCATAGATTCGTCATTGTATTTGTATCATAGAATAGCATAATACACTTTTAATAATTAATTTTTTTATCATAAAAAATTAGAAATCTCTTGTAAAATTTATCTAAAATTAATAAAAGATCTTCAGAACAAAAACTTAGCTGAATTATGACATAATGTGATTAGTTATAACATATTGTGAGGTCAATTATGACATTATTTTGATTATGATGTAAGAGTTGTTTAGTTATTAAGTGTGTAAAAATATAATTTTCCCGTCCCCATCCTATTTTCTCATTGAAGTGATATTGGGGAAAATTACCATCTCTATTCAAAACTCAATTAAGTTATGAGCTCTTACCATAAAAGTTCTTCAAGTGGACAAAAAAAGAGTTTTGTTTGGTAGTATACCAGTTTTCTATCCACATGTTAAATATACCTAATTCATGTAACTCAGAAGTAGGTGTAAATGTTATGAATTTATAATTTTATATTTAAATTTGTAGATAGTTTCTGATCAATCCTTAAGCAAATATTAAATGTGATAGTGATTGTATGCAGGGCGCATTCTTCTTTTTTTTTTTTTTGCTTTTATTTTTAAATGTGACATCCTTCATTTATATAATAGAATACATTGCATGTCTATTTCTGTCAAAATTATAATATGAAATTTAAATTTTAGTACAAGTCTGAATTGTTTATTTTTATATTTATTTTTTGTATGACAAAACAGAAGATTTAATATATTATACATCTAACAATAACTCATCTAATAAAATAAATCTGAGTACAAAATATAAAATAAATCCTAAATGGAGAAAAAGAACCTTCACGCAGAAAAGATACGAGTCTCCACATACAAAGTAAAAAAAACTCCACGTACAGATGAAACCTCAGCCGTTGTTTTATATGAATAAAAATAAGTGAACAAAAATGAGAAAATAAACAATAATAAACAAATAGAGACAAAAATAAAAATGCGAGAAAATATAAATTGAAGTAATGTTTAGTTGTGTTGAAGTAATGTTTCACCTCTAGAGTTCCTTCTACCCTGGAAAATATAAATTGACAAAAATGAGAGGGCTGTTTTTTATATGAAAATGTCACTTATGATATAAATGTCACTTATAGGAAAATATAAATTGTCTTTTGACTCCCACAACTTCCTTTCACCAACACTGAAATATTACCAAAACAAAGAAGAAGAAACATAGAAAAAGAAAAATTTACATTTACCGTGCACAAGAGCATGAGGTTAATGGTAATAAATAATGGAAAAAGCAGAACACAAGAGCATTGTGGAGAAGTGGTTTGGAAATACTCTTCTGATCTTGGGGGACGCTAGTGATCCTCTTCTAGTCACCTGAAAAGAAATAAACACTCCGGTCGTGGGTGTCGGAATTAGCACTCCGACGGGCAAGTCAGTCTTTACACTCAAGTTTACTTATATTCTCAGTTAAGTACAATAGTTCTCACATACCTTTCTCTGATGGGTGATCCCGTATTTATAGTATTTTCTTTGGGCCTTTGGGCTGGGCCCATCCTTGTTCCGTCACATATACCTCTACTCGGCGTTCGTTCTATTGGCTGGGATACTGATTATTTTATTCGGCTCCTTGATTGGCTGGGGTATATGCCGAATAGAGGTTACGTTTCGGACCGGACACGCTCATCCGTCCCTATGGATCTAATAATTTTCGGTTCCCATAATTGCCCCCCAAACACCCTACTAGCATCAGTTAGTCGGCGTGTTTGGCTTTTAGCCTGGGAAATCGAAAATTCGGCGGTTAACCCTCTTCCCAATGCGTGTCAGAATGCGTACACGCTTCTTAGTCATTGTAACGCTTTCCATTTGAAATTGTCTCTTCGAGTGTATGTCCTGAATGTTCAAAAGATATCTTGCTCGCCCTTTAATGCAACTCTATCTCTTCGTGGCTTTTACAACTCCTTGTTTCTCGCTTCTCCCTTTATCTCCTGTAAGTCTTCTTCTCCTTCATTTTTGATCCCGCTTCCTTATTTGCTTTTAACTTTCTGTAATCCTTGGGTTTGGCTTAAAAAGAATGGTAAAACATCTGAAAGAGCTCCTTTCGGCGGATCGAATCTCCGGCTTTCGACGCCATTTCTCCATCCCTGATGACGTCCATCTGTCACTTTTGGCAGACAGCATCATCGATATGCAGAGGGAAGATGAGAGCACAATCGTCTTTCCTCTCCTATCAATTGCTGAGGGCAGAGTCCGCTATCCTCTTCACTCGCTTTTGAGGGCCGTTCTTAGATACTGGGGTCTAATCCCTTCCCAGCCCAACGTCAATTTCTTTCGCATCATAATGGGGATCGTAGAACTAAATCGTCGTCTTAGGACCAATTTAGGTATTCCTGCCATTCGGCACTGTTACGCCCTAGCCAAGTCTACTGGCCGGCTAGGGCGCTACTTTCTTAGAGCTAAGGATACTGATCATCACTTAGTGACTATGCTCACCAGCTCTGGCAAACGTGTCGACAACGTGATGGTCGTTGTCCGCGGCAACTGGGAGTTCGGCGAAGGCAAAGATCACCTAGACCCGGTGCCGAGGAAAAAAGGCGAACCAGGTGGCCGATTTGATCACTTTGCTTTTCATATTTGCATGTATATGTATTCGGCACTATGTTCATCTTATCGTTTTGTTTGTGCAGGCAGCGATTTGAAGAGAGTGTTGGTTTCAGACGACAACGTCATGCTTGCAGAAATCAAAACCGCACTACTGTTCGTCAACCGTCCAAACCTTCAAAAACAAGGGAGCGCAGCCCACATTCTCCTGCGGTACGAGCCGACTTATACAACGTTCTCGGTGGCAGACAACATTCCGATCGCGCGAGGCGACAATCAACTTGCTGCCCTCATCTTCCCCAGCTTCAAAAACTTGAGGCAGATCGGTTTAGAGTCATCTGATTCTGAACACGCAGAAGAACAGGTGGCCGAACCAATCGCCGAGGATTTTGACTGGTTGGCCGCGGAAGTTGACGAAGCGATTAATTCGGCCTTTGAGGAAGCCGGATTGAACTCTTCTGACCCTCCGTCTACATCAGGCCGAGGGGACGCCTTCGAAGATATTTTTTCGAACTTGGGAGACCTTCCCGACGATTACTCTGAAGATATGGCTGGGGAAAATATTACGCAGATGGCACGGAAGAGGAACGCCGAACGCATGGCCGCCCGAAAAAAGGCCGAGTCCATCCGTTCCGGACTTGTCTTGACTGAATCTGTTCAACCTACTGTTCTGCAACATATTGTTGTAAAGGAATCGGCTCAGGTTGTCATCGCCGAGACGGAAAAGGATGTCGAGCGCCCGGTTACAGAAGAGCGGACGATTTCGGAGAAACGAGGCGAAAAAAGAAGCGCCGAGGACAAGGACGGCTCCAAAGAGGGCCCTGTTGATAAGCGGCCATGCTTAGAGGAGTTGGCTGTGGTTGCTCCTTTCATCATTGAACCAAAGATAAAAAACATGCCGATCTCCTCTGAAGCGTCGGCTTTGAAAGATCCAGCTGTGGCATTGAGCTTGGCTACCGCGGTCTCCTTGCCGGCTGACAAGGCGACCTTTCGTGCCGAGCCAGACTCGGCAAAGGTAGTATTAGCTGCTTGTAGACACCCTATTTTTGACCGCCCTTAAGACTTGGGCACCTCTGATGGTTTACTTGGTGGAGAAAGGTGTGCAGGGCAAAGGTTCAGTTTCTTCGGCAAGGAGAGAGATAAATCTCAACTTCACACCCCATTTTGGACCAAAGCTATTTTGAATGGTTTTTAGACCTTAAAACCCTCTCTTTCAAAACATTTTTGAAATAAAGTTTCTACGATGCTCTGAGGCTCGCATTTTGTTAAATGTTGCGCTTTTCGGTAAACCGAGCAAAGACAAAGTGGAAACGAATGAAAGAGAGATGAAATCTTTGAAAAATCTTTCAAAACACCTTACTTAGGGGTTTGGAGTTGAAGAAAAGAAGAGAAGAGGGAAGAAACCCAGTTGGGGGAGAAAATGGGCATGAACTGTTAAGAGAGAGTCGAGCAGCCCTCGCTGAATCGGGCCTATTCATTTGCATACTTGTAATCCAGCTATGAGGCCACTACCGTTGGAAAGAAGACTTCCGGGGCTTCATTTTGCACTCAAGAATCTCCTAAATCCGATTCCGGACGGGGGAGATAGGGTTGATTGAAGTAGGGCATCACTCCGGTTGGACCGAATCTGCGCGGCTTCACCAAAACAGGCATAACTTTTTTCACAAGAGGAATTTTAATGCAAGGTTTGCGCCATTGGAAAGATAACTTCCGGGGCTTCAATTTGGACACCTGGCCGACCACCTTTGGACTTCCCAATCACTGGACGACCACCTTTCTTTCCGGCAGACCAATTTTTGTCCTGAAAAGTAGCAGGCCGACCATAAAAGGTGGTAGGCCGACCACTTATGCCCAGAAATCCCAAAATTGACAGATATTCTCCTTCCAGCTGTCTTCCACAACCTCCAGCTGTCCCTAGCTCAGATATTTTTGACCTTAGTGTTGCTTTTGCTATATATGATGATATCTCCCATTTTCCAAGGGGGACAACCTTCTTAGACAAGCTTGAGAGCCTCTCTCACTAAAAATCCTTCTCTCTCTACAAATTTCAGATCTAAAATCTCTGTCTCTCTTTCTCTCTAGTTGGCTCTCTCTCTCTCTCTCTTGCCCTCTTGTGCATAGAAGTAAAAAAATACTTCTTATTTGCATATACTTCCTTCATCAAAGTTGATCACCATTGGCTTGAGGTCCCTTGGAACCTATTTTTGGGCTGATTGAAGGTTTCTTGGCTCAGAAAAGTGATGGTTTTGCTGCTGTCCTTCAAGGGTCTTCAAGGGTAACCATTTTTTTCCCCTTTTGAGCATTATCTTGCTTCATCTATTAGCCTTACTTGCAAGCATTTTCGAGCTTCATCATAAACTGAAAAGTGTCTTATTTTGAGCCCCTCTTCAACTTTTTTTAAGGAAACTTTGCTGTTTGAGGTCATCTATTTCCTTGTTTGCTCAATCCCTCTTTTAGGGCTAATTTTGCATCCTATTTTAGCGTTACTTGTGAACATTTTCGAGATTTGTCATAAACTGAAAAAGATCTTTTTTTGAGCTCCTCTTCAAGTTTGGTTAAGGTCTCTTTTCTGTTTGGGGTCATCTTCCCCTTTGCATGCTTCATTTCCTCATGATTAGGGCTATGCATTAGAGCATTTGCATTGGATTTGGTTTGGCCTCTTAGCCACTGAAATCCAGTGGATTTTCAGTGGCTTAGATGTATTTTTGAGGGCCAAAATCAGAGGGGGGTGACCCCCTCTCTCCTTGTCTTGTTTGGTGGCCCTTTTGGCCTTCCAAAGGACCCCCTATTTGCAAGCTTCCAAGATTTGTTTCTTTCATTTTTCAATGGGTTTTAGGACCCCCATAACTCATTTTCAGAGTTGGTTTTGCTATGCTAAGTGTCCATCATGCATGTGTGGAACAACCCTCTTTTTGGCCTTCCAAAGGACCTCATAGTTGCATGCTTCTAAGTCTTGTTTCAGGGCCTTTTCAGTGGGTTTTAGGACTCCTATAGGCCATTTACAGTGTTGGTTTGGTCTTTTTGAATGTCCATATTGTATGTGTTGAATACCCCCTTGCATAGCCCTCCAAAGGAGCTCATCATTTTTGCATGCAATGGCTACATTTCAGCGGTTATTTGGGCCTATTTTGGCATGTTTTATTCACTGTTTTTGGCTGGTTTGATGAGATTTCATGTGCTTCATATATGTGCCATACAACTCATGTTTACTAGCTAATGTTGCATGTTGTTTTAGCCCTTCATGTTAGCACCTTTTGGGCATGCTTTGAACTAACATTGTGCATGTTTTGGGACTGCCTTGGCTCTGTCTTTGTACTTCATGGTCAAATAATTCTCGTTTTGCATAGTTATAGTTCAATGCATTGGACTAGTTTTGGGTTTCGGGGCTTATTTCATGCATCGGGTGCCATATTTCCATGCTCCGGGATCATTTGGCATCATGTTTCAGTGCTGGAAATTACATGTTTGTATGCCATCTTTCATCCGTTGCCATGCTTTGGTAGAGTGGCATTTCATGCCTTAGGTTCGGTCCTCGGTATCCGTGCATGTGTGCATGCATTTCGGTTGTTTCATTTTCATCGTATGGCCGCTGATGTGAGTGTGGCTGAGGTCCACTCATATTGGTGTAAGTCCATCATGCGTTGTGTATGCCATTTCAATTCATAGCATTGCGTATGCTAGGTTGTATGTTAGTGCATTGTGTATGCCATTTCAATTCATAGCATTGTGTATGCTAGGTTGCATGTTAGAATTGCACTCATGCATGTCATGCATATTGCATTGTGTTTGGGATAGGAGTTAGTCCAAACACGGGAAACAAGAGGCGTTTCGTACTCCAAGTGACGGAACGTGTCTCAATTCCTGGTCGCCGACACTCCAGATTATCCATGATGGAGTCTAGGCCTTGTTGTGTTTATATGTGCATTCATTTCACATCGAGTCGTGCAATTCGACTCCTCGGCCATCATGCATCGAGATGCGTGATTGGTGGCACGAGGATCGAGGTGTGCATACATATGTGAAAATACTTTGCCATGCCTCTTTCTTGCTCTCTGTTGTAGCAAATCAAGAATCAACAGCCTTTCAGAGCTTTGCACAACATTCCGGGATTAATTGCAAACAGAGGCAAACCGGGGCATCGCGAGGAATTTCTCGACAAAGCAACTCAAGCATGCATCATTCATCATTCGGAACAGAGCTGAGGCGGTCCATAGCTTGCATGCCAATTTATCCGCTTTCCTAGTTTAATTTGTTAATTAATTAGGGTTTTGTACTTATTTGGACTGTATTATTCATTCGGGACTGTATTATTTATTCGGACCCTCTGCGTGAGGGCAATGTTGTAATAAGTGTGCGTGCGTGTGATGTATGTCTTCCAACCCCACGTCTTTCTCCCTTTTATTTACCAGCTTATGATGATTAGATTAGGGTATGTTTCAATTAGCATACAGTATGATAGCATGTTTGTATTCATTCATCTGTCTTGCATGCACCGGGCTCGGCACATCATACTAACTGCATTTGTATTTCAATTTCGAGTTGAATATATGTTATCCGTTGCATTTCATATGCCATGTCTAGAAAAGCCGAGCCTATCTCAGTTGCATTTTGCATGTGTTGCATTAGGCATTTCTGTATGGTTAGGGTCATGCATGGATTTCTAACATAGCTTTTGTTTTGGCTTGGAGTACTCGGTAAGTTTTTATGTTTTAGCATCCTTGCATGCGTGTGAGTGACTGCCATGATAGCATGCTTACCATGAGGCTATGTGCTTATGTGATATATCTGCCTGAATGCCTGTGGGTGAAGGTTGGATTATCTGAATTGGAATAATGCATTGACTGTGAGTTTTAAGCCCACTAGATAGTGGCAAAATCATGTTTTCTAAGCCCACCCGAGGGTGGCAAAATCTGCATTTCAAGCCTACTTGCAAGTAGCAAACCACTTTAAAAAACAAACATGAAATGTTTTGTTCCAATCCAGGCGACCCAGTCTATACTTGTATGCTATGTGCATCACATAGTAAATCTAGGCTAATAACCGGAATAAGAACGCATAATGTTTTCAAAACTAGATATCATGGTTAGTAGATCGGGCGAGCGGGGGTGCTCACGAAGTGACCTTCCCCAATCATACCCAAGTTACTGAGCCGAGGAAACTTTAGTGATGACGGACACGTGGCCTTAGGCAACGAGTCAGGGTTTCCTAAATTCTCCAAAAATAAAATATTTAGGTGGCGACTCTGTATCTGGCAAAGCAGTCCATGTTTGGCACTTCTTTCAAAAAAATCTGTTTTCAAAAATGATTTGCCGGATTTAGACTCTTTGATGATTCATCGGTCTTACATTGCACTCTGCGAGATTAGATACAGGACCGTGACATTGAGTCCTGAACTGTAGTGAGCCCAAATGAACAAAACGGGGATTCATCCTCCCGGGACGTTCGGGGACGTCTACACTGCTCAGTCAGCCCTTCTAGTACGTGTTTATCCTTGGAATGTGACGATCTTTTAGTTTGCATTCGATGTTTCTTGGAATGTAACGATCCTTTGCTTTGCAGACAGTTGGAAGGATCGCCGAATTAGGCTGACGCCATCGTGACGCTGTTAAAAGGATTGGCCGTTTGCAATCGAAAGTCGATGGCCAAAGGAGCAGGGCGGAGTTTGAGGCAATGAGAGCCGCAATGGAAAGTGCACGGGCGGAGGCTGAGAAGGAAAGGGCCAGGACTGTTGATCAACTCAGGTCTGACGCCGAGGAGAGGGCAAACACGAGCAAGGAATCACTCAAGTTAGCCAAGGAGGCGCTTGCGAAACTGGAGGCCGAGTTGGAAAGGTTGAAGCAGGCCAAGGAAAAAGCCGAATCTGAGGCTTCCGCGGCGTTCGAGGCTAGGAAAAGCGCCGCCTTTAATGACTACGTAGAAGAAGTCCCCAAATTTGAGAATCGGGGATTCAGACACGGCTGGCTCAAAGCCCTTGTTGCCGCTGGAGTTACATTGGCCATGCCAATTCCATACGAGCAAGTGGACGTTGAGCTGCTTGAGTCTGATCCTGAGACTTGATTTGGGTGATATTCTAATTTTGTTAGGCTTTACTCAATTTCAATGTATGTTTTTTGTTAGTTGACTTTCATCTTTTTTGGATTTTCATATGTAAAATGTCCGCTGCTAGCGCCCAATTTATGAATGAAAATTTTATATGCTCTCAAATTATTTCTCGTATTGTTTGCTGTATGAGTATATAGTTAGGAGAATCAGCAGTTACAACAAAATGTCAAGATTACGTAAGACGGCAGACTTAACAGCCGATTAAAATTAGGGATCTGATTTAATCATAAACCAAATGAATTCATGGCTACTGTACAGATAAATCGATTCGTGGAACGGCTGGGGCATTCAAGCCGTCTAGATTGATGAATCTACCCTTGCCCCAGCTGGTTCATGAACGTAGAACGCCGAATAACACGTTACTTATGAATCTTGTACTGAAGAATCGATTCGTGGAACGGCTGGGGCACTCAAGTCGTCTAGATTGATGAATCTGCCCTTGCCCCAGCTGGTTCATGAACGTAGAACGCCGAATAACACGTTACTTATGAATCTTCTACTGGAGAATCAATTCGTGGAATGGGTGGGGCATTCAAGCTGTCAAGATTGATGAATCTGCCCTTGCCCCAGCTGGTTCATGAATGTAGAACGCCGAATAACACGTTATGAATCTTGTACTGAAGAATCGATTCGTGGAACGGCTGGGGCACTCAAGCCGTCTAGATTGATGAATCTGCCTTTGCCCCAGCTCGTTCATGAACGTAGAACGCCGAATAACACGTTACTTATGAATATTGTACTGAAGAATCGATTCGTGGAACGGCTGGGGCACTCAAGCCGTCTAGATTGATGAATCTGCCCTTGCCCCAGCTGGTTCATGAACATAAAATGCTGAATAACACGTTACTTATGAATCTTGTACTAGAGAATCGATTCGTGGAACGGCTGGGGCATTCAAGCCGTCTAGATTGATGAATCTGCCCTTGCCCCAGCTGGTTCATGAACGTAGAACGCCAAATAACATGTTACTTATGAATCTTGTACTGAAGAATCGATTCGTGGAACGGCTGGGGCACTCAAGCCGTCTAGATTGATAAATCTGCCCTTGCCCCAGCTGGTTCATGAACGTAGAACGCCGAATAACACGTTACTTATGAATCTTGTACTGGAGAATCGATTCATGGAACAGCTGGGGCATTCAAGCCGTCTAGATTGATGAATCTGCCCTTGCCCCAGCTGGTTCATGAACGTAGAATGCCGAATGACACGTTATGAATCTTGTACTGAAGAATCGATTCGTGGAACGGTTGGGGCACTCAAGCCGTCTAGATTGATGAATCTGCCTTTGCCCCAACTGGTTCATGAACGCAGAACGGCGAATATCAGATTGGGGCATATGACTCAGTTAGCGCCGGTTGTT
>JAPPVO010000245.1:0-11981 GCA_030407325.1 Camellia japonica
ACCTAATTTTTATGTACAATCTTTCACGAAGAATCAGTGCGCAGTGATTTTATTTTTGTCTTTCATAATTAAATGTCTCTTCAGTAAGTTCTTTGTTTTAAAGTGATTGGCCAACATATCAATCACATCATTCTATATAAAATATGTTTTTTTCTTTTTTTTTTTTGGGGTGTGAACATTATAACTCATAGAATCTTTGCAAAAATGCGACGAATATAAATTTAACTAAGAAAGTCTTCAAGCAATTGAAATGCAACACAAGGAGAGACATCTCAACCATATAACAAGTTTTCACACAAATTTATTTCAATGAGGCATAGTTGTCCAATCATGTGTTGGAATAAGACTACCTCCATATACAAGGGAGATGTTAGAATTCCCTGCAAACACATAATTTTTTATATGAAACAACTTGAGGTGCAACACATCCGCAGTGATGGAATTTATGCAATCACATGGAGGATAGCATAGGCAACTCTGCAAGATCCATGTCCATTTCATGATCTTCAACTGGCATCTCTTGTGGACACAAAGAAGGCTTGGGAGGCATCTGCAAGAGTTCAACATTCCCTTCGAGCATCTCTACAACTTTGTTCATTGAAGGACGGTCACGGGATTCATTTGTATGCACCATAAAGCAACTATTATCATTTTCTTTACCATCACTCTTTCCTCCTCAGTGGTCTCACCCATTTCTATGTCCCTCCCTTCTCTAGATTCGTCATACACCCACGAAGGAAAGTAAATTTGCTTGTATGATCTGCAAAGACATTCAAATTTCTCCTCCTGCCTGCCATTTCCATCAGTAACATTCCAAAACTATAAACATCAGCTTTATATGAAATGCCTCCAATGTTCTTATAGAATAACTCCGGAGCCATGTAGCCCATTGTTCCTCTTGCTGCAGTCAGTGACACAATGCTATCATTTATTGGATACAATTTTGCGAGCCCAAAATCAGAAAGTTTTGGAGTGAAATTCTCGTCAAGAAGAATGTTATGAGGCTTGATGTCAAAATGTAAGATCTGGATGTCACAACCTCGATGCAAATATTCAATCCCACGAGCCACTCCAAGAGAAATCTCGTACATTTGCGTGCAACTTATGTGGACATTTCCTTCTTGAGAAAAAATGTATTTTTCAAGAGACCCATTAGGCATGAACTCATATACTAGAGCGCGCTTAGATCTCTCTACACAAAAACCAATTAGCCTGACCACATTAATGTGATGAATCCTTCCGATAGTGGCAACTTCATTGATAAAGTCTTGCCCATTAGCTTTGGATTTATCCAATATCTTTATTGCTGCAGGATGGCCACTTCGAAGCATTCCTTTACACAACAACCATAGCCTCCTTCACCCAACTTATCCGTGAAACCTTTAGTCATCTTTTTAATGTCCAAGTAAGAGTACATAATAGGCATGAGATTATTCTGACTTCGAAGAAAATCCTCAATGTTGTCGAACATAGACAAATGCCTTCTCCTAAACTTATAGATTAAAAACACAAACATAAATAGCATCCCAAATAAAGCTCTTCCTGCGAGGCCTAGTACTGTATGAGAAAATGGAAGTTAGAACCGGCTTTAGGTTGGATGGAGGAGGCCATATTGAATTTGGCATAAGTTCTTTATACTAAGGAATAATTAATGTTCATTTCAACCCAAAAAGAAGTGAGTGAATCCCAAAAAGTGACAAAAGTTACCTGTTTCCTTTAATTTAAGAATTGTACAGTAATTTCTTACTATTTTGGGTAAATTACAAATATAACTCTTCAGATTTTTTTAAAATATAAATTACTTCTTTAAATTTTGAAAATTACATCTCAATTTTTCAAATTTCTAATTGCATGACAAATGACCCATTTTATTAAGTTAATTAACAATTTTTAATGAAGACATAAATATATTTCAATTAGCAATTCTGATAATTTTATTGTTCTACAGAAAAGTAATTAGAAATTTTATTTTTTATTAATTTTATTAATATTTATAATTTCTAAAATCACAAGGCAATCTGCCCATTATTTTGTGTCTAGTGGTCTCTCCTATTGTTCAAGATAAATTTGAAAGATTTAAAGTAAGCTAAATTATCTTCTGTTAATTTCATGTATTTTATTTAGATAGATTTATATTGTTTTTATTCATTTCTATTTTTTTTGTCATCATAAATAAATTTTGAGAGAGAGTGATATAGATCTCCGTACCTGTGAAGAAAAGCAACGGTGTAGAGCTGCAAGATAAAAAGAAAATGCTAGCAACATCAAGAGATTTATAAATATTTTTACCAAATATCTCTTTATGTGTGAATCATATCATTACTCACATAAAAATAATGATATTTATATGAAGATTTGAGTTATCAGAGAGTGGCAAAAAGAAATGAAAGAGTGCGCAATATAATTAACAAGGGTTGGGCTAATTTGAGGGGCCGTGGGGCTTCTTCCGTCCCATTTCGATAATATCAATAGTTTATTTTATAAGATTATTCGTATATATTATTTATATAAAAAAATTAATTAATATGAAAATTGTAACTTTTTGTTTTATTGTATTTGTCATACAAAAAATAAATAGTTTTATTTAAAAGCATATTTGTCGTTTATTTTTTTCAGACAAATTTAATAAAATAAAAAAATTATAATTATAGGATCAATTTAATTTTTTCACGAATGATATAAACCTTATTGTATGAGAGGGTTCAAGAAAGTAGTTGGAAAATTCGAAGATCTTTGAAGAACAACTTCGAATTCTCTATAATATTATGAGAGGCTTAGATTCTTCAATAGTCTCAACTCAAGAACACAAGAGTAAAGGAGATGATGGAGATAAGAGATTGGGTGAAGAAGAAGGCAAAATGGCTAGAGAGAGAATAATGGCAAGCTCTCCCATGGATCTCCCACTTTCACTCTCAAGGTTGATAATGGAGATGGGAAATTAGTTCTTTCCCAAGAGTCATCTCTCCAAAATTCATCCTTGTAAAGCTATGGGTGGGTGCTATTTATAGGCACCTCATGATGTAGGATGGAGCCCATGTGCAAGGCACATGGGGAATATTCTCTCTAACCACCTTGTCCGAGGAGGTGACCTCTCCGAGGATGAGGAAAACCCCGAAGAGGAGATCAACCCCTCGGCGAACCCTTCTTCTTAGCCACACCTAACCAATGATCCCCAATCATCCCAAAGGGTCAGGGGTAGTCCCAGAGGACGTCCTGCCGCATCAGGGTCAGGGGTAGTTCAAGAGAACGCCCTGCCGCAAATATTGCCGAGTCTCAGGGACCCCCTAGATCGTGCCACCTCGACCCGGGTATAGGCTAGTTTAACCGAAGGGTGAATTTATCTCCACTCACCGTCCTGGGATCGGGTCCTTTGTTCGAACTCCATTACGCCCATGGTTCTGGTGCGTAGATCCCGGAAAGCTCCGAGCCCGCAAGTGTTCTGGGACTCATTAACGGAGCGACTTCTAGATTGCGTCTGAATCCGTTCGAAGCCAAATGCTTCGGACCTCTAGGTTCGTGGATCCGAACCCTTTCGAGTCCGAGTGCCTCGGATCTCTAGGCTTATTCAATACCCTTTCGAGTCCGGGCCCGAGTAAGTCTCTAAGTTCGTGAATCCGAACCCTTTCGAGGCTTAGAGCCATTCAGTTCGTTTGACGGCGATAAATCCGGGCCCACCAATCTTGGACTTGCGATAAATTCGGGCCGCCTAATCTTGGGCTATTGGGCCTAAATAATTTAGTGGGCTCAAATTAGCCCCTCTTACATTTGCCCCTTGCGTGTATGAGAAATTGTAATTTTCTCGGACATGCATAATTTCACCTTGTCAGCCATTTTCACATTACGTCTTCAAGAATATTTGGTATTGACAGAGTCTAAGGATAAAGCTGAGGATTCACCGTAAATTACAGATAAAATTGACAAGTAAAATTAAATAATAATAATAAATAAATAAATGAATAACTTCTTTCTTTTTTTTTTTTTTTTTTTTACAACAATTTAGAATATTGATAAATACATTTTCACTTCTCCAAGTATTTCTCCAAGTAAAAGAAATAAGAATTAAGAAATCAAATTTTTTTTTTTTTTTTTTTACAAGATAAGGCCACATTTTTTTTAGAATACAGGATCACTTTTTTCTCCAAGTCAAAGGTAATAAAAGCAAAGCACTCACCTATTTTTTATTATAAAAAAAAAGGGTAAGGCTCAAACATTTTTTATGGGCTTGAAAAAAAAAAGGCAGGCTTCTTAGAATATGTGAAGGTATATTCCATGCATCACCTTTTTTTTTATTCTATTTAAAGAGAAGGATAGCAACCCTAATCAATGTAGCCTCTCTTTTCTTTTTTCTTTTTTTTGCCTCCAGCCGCCAAGACCATATAGCCTTTCTCTTTCTTTTATTATTATTTTGTTGCACAGCCGTTTCAGGTCTCTCTCTCTACACAGAGAGACCCAGCTCTTCTTTTCTTCTTCAAGCAGCTTTCCTCCACAGCCTCATGACAGTCTACGGCTTTGTCTTGAAACCTCTTCACATATTCGAGAATGTCTTCACTCTCTCGTTGCTTTTCCTTACACAGGGTAAGTGTGGTCACTTTCTCGGCCACTTGAAAGAATTTGGAGTGGAATTTGTTAACCATTTCCTCCCAACTTCGCACAGAATTTGAGGCCAAATTAACATACCAACTATATGCTCGGTCAGTGAGGGACTTAGAGAATTCTCTCAGTCGGAGGACGTGGTTTGAACCGTGAATACCCAGAGTCTCGATGAACCGAACAACATGTTCTCGAGCATTTCCTTGCTTGCCATTGAATTTGATGAACTTCGGCACCGTGTACCCCTCCAGGTATGGATAACTCAACATCTCGATAGGGTAAGGCGGCTTGACATCCGGATCAGGCAAAGAGGGTAAAGTCCTCTTGCCCCGTTCGAGATCGAACATGGCTTGCACATCGGCGAGAGTGAGAAATTGTTGAGGGAGAGAACTTGATGGTGG
This sequence comes from Camellia japonica, assembly GCA_030407325.1. Classification (NCBI taxonomy): domain Eukaryota; kingdom Viridiplantae; phylum Streptophyta; class Magnoliopsida; order Ericales; family Theaceae; genus Camellia; species Camellia japonica. Next base: position 4,992 of record JAPPVO010000245.1, read on the forward strand.
TATTCCCGAAACCTGACTTGTAGACCCGAAGACTAAGCTTGGAGCAACTTGGCCATTTGGGTGTTGAGAATTCACCATCGGTGAAGACACATGATGAAATTGGCCATCGGCACCTATGGACACGCCATTTGGTGATGAGACGTTGCATTGGGTCCCATAAAGTCCATTGCACGCCACGGCTATATTGGATTGGACCTGAAAACTTGGCGTCGGAGCCAAAGGAGACCCACTCGGTACATGAGTAGAATTTACAATCGGTGGAACAAAATTAGGCATGGATGGAGCACTATTTTGTAAAGAAATTTCTGTAGGCCTTTTTTGAACTTCCACAGCTGTTGGAACACCATTCATCACGCCTGAAACTCCTCCAACCACCGCTGGACTATGGCTTGATCCTTCAGGTGCGTGATTTTGCGCTCCACGGGCCGTAGGTTGGCCATGACTTACTCCTCCTAGCACTTGATTCTGCACACCATTTTGTACAACTTCAGGGAGAATTTGGGGTGGATCTTGATGGTTTTGACCATTTCCAACATTGCAATGAAGTTGTTGATGCTTGTCGGTGCCGACTTGACCTCCATTTGTTGCTGGTGGTGCGAAATTCGAACCCATCACCAACATGGTGTGGGTGAGATTTTGAAGGGTTGTGAGAATCTCTTGTTGAGTGTGTTGGAGTTCTTGAATGGCTTCAAGGATGAGAGGTGAGTCTTGAACTTGAGTCCTTTCATCACCACCATTGGAAGAGCCTTGTTGATGAGTCTCATTATCTGCTATTTTTGCTGGTGTTGTATGAGTTCCAGATCTCGTTGAAACCATTAACCAATCCGCCTCCCCAGCGGAGTCGCCAAATGTATGAGAGGGTTCAAGAAAGTAGTTGGAAAATTCGAAGATCTTTGAAGAACAACTTCGAATTCTCTATAATATTATGAGAGGCTTAGATTCTTCAATAGTCTCAACTCAAGAACACAAGAGTAAAGGAGATGATGGAGATAAGAGATTGGGTGAAGAAGAAGGCAAAATGGCTAGAGAGAGAATAATGGCAAGGCTCTCCCATGGATCTCCCACTTTCACTCTCAAGGTTGATAATGGAGATGGGAAATTAGTTCTTTCCCAAGAGTCATCTCTCCAAAATCCATCCATTGTAAAGCTATGGGTGGGTGCTATTTATAGGCACCTCATGATGTAGGATGGAGCCCATGTGCAAGGCACATGGGGAATATTCTCTCTAACCACCTTGTCCGAGGAGGTGACCTCTCCGAGGATGAGGAAAACCCCAAAGAGGAGATCAACCCCTCGTCGAACCCTTCTTCTTAGCCACACCTAACCAATGATCCCCAATCATCCCAAAGGGTCAGGGGTAGTCCCAGAGGACATCCTGCCGCATCAGGGTCAGGGGTAGTTCAAGAGAACGCCCTGCCGCAAATATTGCCGAGTCTCAGGGACCCCCTAGATCGTGCCACCTCGACCCGGGTATAGGCTAGTTTAACCGAAGGGTGAATTTATCTCCACTCACCGTCCTCGGGATCGGGTCCTTTGTTCGAACTCCATTACGCCCATGGTTCTGGTGCGTAGATCCCGGAAAGCTCCGAGCCTGCAAGTGTTCTGGGACTCATTAACGGAGCGACTTCTAGATTGCGTCTGAATCCGTTCGAAGCCAAATGCTTCGGACCTCTAGGTTCGTGGATCCGAACCCTTTCGAGTCCGAGTGCCTCGGATCTCTAGGCTTATTCAATACCCTTTCGAGTCCGGGCCCAAGTAAGTCTCTAAGTTCGTGGATCCGAACCCTTTCGAGGCTTAGAGCCATTCAGTTCGTTTGACGGCGATAAATCCGGGCCCACCAATCTTGGACTTGCGATAAATTCGGGCCGCCTAATCTTGGGCTATTGGGCCTAAATAATTTAGTGGGCTCAAATTAGCCCCTCTTACACTTATAAAATAAACAGTTCAAGTCATTAAAATGAAACTCGTAATTAGTCCCATGGCCCCTCAAGTCAATTTTCAATTTGAAACTTGAGAAAAAATGAAACCTAATTTACAAAGTGTGTTTATATATTAATGCAATGAAACCTGCTTGAACTTTTAGAAAAATGCTAGCAACATCAAGAGATTTATCAATATTTTTACCAAATATTTCTTATATGTGAATTCTATTATTATTCACATAAAAATAATGATATTTATATGAAGATTTGAGTTATCAGAGGCAGTGAATGAAAGAGTGCCCAATATAATTACCAAGGGTTGGGCTAATTTGAGGGGCCGTGGGCCTTCTTACGGTCCTATTTCGATAATATCAATCGTTTATTTTGTAAGATTATTCATATATATAATTTATACAAAAAAATTAAGTTAATATGAAAATTGTAACTTTTTTATTTTATTGTATTTGTCTCTACAAAAAATAAATAGTCTATTTAAAAAACATATTTGTTGTTTATTTTTTCAGACAAATTTAATAAAATAAAAAAATTATAATTATAGGATCAACTTAATTTTTTCACAAATGATATAAACCTTATAAAATAAGCAGTTCAAGTCATTAAAATGAAACTCGTAATTAGTCCCATGCCCTCAAGTCAAGTTTCAATTTGAAACTTGAGAAAAATGAAACCCAATTTACAAAGTGTGTTTATATATTAATGCAATGAAACCTGCTTGAACTTTTAGAAAATAAAATAAATAAACCAGCAAGACATTTTCTTCTTATATTAAATTGGTTTTTTTACCAAAAAAATAAAAAATAAAAATAAAGAAAAAGAAAAGAAAAGAAAAGAAAGCATAAATTTAAATTTTGTTTGATAATTTTTTTTGTTATTAATTAGATTTGAAACTATAAAATAACAACACCATATTTTTATATATTTGAATTAAATTGTAATGATTTCTTTGTAATCTAATCTATCTTAACTAAATTTAATATATAATTGGGTAAATTATAAATACATCCCTAAGGTTGATGAAAATACGAACTACTTCCTATGGTTATGAAAATTACATTCCATTCCTTCAAATTTTTAATCACATAACTAATTAATGACCCATTTTATGAATAATTCATTAAGTTAGTTAATAGTTGTTAATGATGTCAAAAATATATTTTAATTAACAATTCTAGTAATTTTACTATTGTATAAAGGAGTAGTTGAGAATTTCTTTTTTTTAGTAATTATGTTAAATAAAAATTTCTAGAAATGAAATATTTATAATTCCTAGAATCACAAGAGACAATTCGTATCTTAAGTAAAGCTCAATAGGTGTATTTGTAATTTACCGTATATAATTTTAGTGAGTATAGCAAACCTTGTAGGGATGAACTCCCTTCCATAACTTCATCTCTCCATACCCCCTCATGGGCCCTAATTTATACCCACTTCCATAAATGATCTTCTGTTAATTTCATGTATTTTATTTAGAAAGATTTATAATATTTTTATTCATTTATATATATATATATATATTGTTACCATAAATAAATTTTGAGAGAGAGTGATATAGATCTCCGTACCTGTGTAGTAAAGCAAGTCGAGTAGCGCTGCAAGATAAAAAGAAAAATGTTAGGAACATCAAGAGATTTATTAATATTTTCATCAAATATGTCATATGCTTGTGGGTTCTATCATTACTCAGATAAAAATCAACAATGATTTAGACCACTAAAAAATACATCACTAATAGCACTAATGCATTGGAAATGGTAAAAAAATAAATAAATAAATAAATGAAAACAAGACATAGAAAGTGGGCAGGGCCCATTGCCACATCATTAGTGCTCCTTTTAGTGATCCCTTTTTAGTGCTCTCAAGCATTTTTCGATAAAAATAATGATATTTATATGAAGATTTGAGTTATCAGAGGCAGTGACAGAGGGAAATGAAAGAGTGCCCAATATAATTAACAAGGGTTAGGCTAATTTGAGGGGCTGTGGGGTTTCTTACAGTCCCATTTCGATAATATTAATCGTTTATTTTATAATGTTATTTATATATTATTATATAAAAAAATTAAGTCAATATGAAAATTGCAACTTTTTTATTTTTATTTTATCTTATTGTGTTTGTCTCCACAAAAAATAAATAGTCTATTTTAAAAAACATATTTGTCATTTATTTTTTTGAGACAAATTTAATAAAATGAAAAAATTATAATTCTCGGATCAACCTAATTTTTTCACGAATGATATAAACTAAAAACTCTACAAAATTAACAGTTCAAGTCATTAAAACGAAACTCGTACTTATTCCCATGGCCCCTCAAGTCAAGTTTCAATTTGAAACTTGAGAAAAATGTAACCTAATTTACAAAGTGTGTTTATATATTAATGCAATGAAACCTCCTTGAACTTTTGGAGGAAAACAAAAAAAAAAAAAAAAAAAAAACAAAAAACAAAACAAAACAAACAAAACCAGCAACACATTTTCTTCTTATATTAAATTGGAGTTTTTTTACCCCCCAAAAAAAAAAATTAAAAGAAAGCATAAATTTAAATTTTGTATGATAAATTGTTTTGTTATTAATTAGATTTGAAACTATAAAATAACAACACCATATTTTTATATATTTGAATTAGATTGTAATGATTTCTTTATAATCTAATCTATCTTAACTAAATTTAATATACAATTGGGTAAATTATAAATACACCCCTGAGGTTGATGAAAATACGAACTACCTCCTATGGTTATGAAAATTGCATCCCATTCCTTCAAATTTTTAATCGCATAACTAATTAATGATTCATTTTATGAATAATTCATTAAGTTAGTTAATAGTTTTTAATGATGTCAAAAATATATTTCAATTTCAATTCTAGTAATTTTATTATTGTATAAAAGATAGTTGAAAATTTCCTTTTTTTCTATTAATTATGTTAAATAAAAATTTCTAAAAATGAAATATTTATAATTCCTAGAATCACAAGAGACAATTTGTATCTTAAGTAAAGCTCAAGAGGTATATTTGTAATTTACCGTATATAATTTTAGTGAGTATAGCAAACCTTGTAGGGATGAACTCCCTTCCATAACTTCATCTCTCCATACCCCCCTCATGGGCCCTAATTTATACCCACATCCATCATCTGAACCATCTATTTCGTAGACCCCACAATAAAAGTTATTTATGCAAAAAATTAATTTCATCGAATGTGTATAAACATAAGAACAAATCAAATTTTATTTTCTAAAATGAACAACAAATATGATTGTAAATTTAAACTAGTCATTTTATAAAACGAAATGCGTTTGTTCCCGCATTTATAGTTATCCAATAAAACTGATTTTTTACATGGATAACCTTTACCGTGAGGCTTACTAAGTAAATAGTTCGAATCATTTGTGTGTGCCAAATTGTTGGCTCCATAATTAAACCATCTAGTTAGAAGGTGACTTGTGGCAAGTAAGGGTAATTATGTAGATGCCCAAGTCATTAAAGAACCCCGCCTCTTAAGCAAATTGCGTGAACAGCAGATGCAAGTTCTAGCAGTTGAAAGGTAGTTATTCAACATGTGAACAACACAAGGGAAATAAGTTATCGAGACGGTTAGCGGTTTTGCACGCACAAAGAGAAGAATTGATCTTAAGAAGTAGCTACAAGAAAAGAGATAGTGGTGAGGAAAAGCAGCTCAATTGCTTCAAAGGCCAAAAGAAGATTATAAATAGATAAAAGCAAAGATGAAAAGGCACCCCGAACAAATCCAGACTCTATGGCTTTGTCATTTCTTTTATCTTTAAATTTTAGCATTGCACTTACTTTTCATAGGACTAGAATAAAGTAACTCTTGTATTTTCAGAATTTGACCTTCAATGATGCCCTTACTAAAGGTAACATTTTGTAATTGCATTATTCAATTAATCAATTACATTTTCTGTTTAGCTCTTCCTCTCATTCTGTTTCGAATTCAAGTAATATTGCATTGGTTCTTAATAAAACACAACCAGTAACATCCTCTTCATTAAGGCTAAAAGAACCTAATCACAATTGCCTGATAAATAAATTGACTTATAAATTCTACAAGGATTTTTCAGATCCTTACTGGTAGGAGAAAATTACATTTTTATCTTTCGAAGTGTCAAAATAGCCAACATATAGTTTTTTGGCACATCCAATGGGACACTTTTTGTGTTGAAATATGGTAAGAACATGACGCCAAGAAGAAGACATCTAGATAATGATGTTGATGTTGATATTGAGGTACAAGAAGAGGGTCTTTTTGCCTCGAAGAGAAGAAGTAGCAGACCCTCCCTCTACTTCTAGCCAACAAGAAAATGGCCAAGTACGTGTAGAAGAGAATCCTTATCCAAGGATTAAGACACGACCTCAACATATTGGCCAACCACAAGGTCAATCTTATGAAAAAGCACCTTTCCAAGGCCAAACACTTGGCCAAAGTAGTAGAATTAGAAGTGAACCATTATTATTTAGTCCTACCATGTCAAATGAACGGTGGATTGGAATAGTGTCCATGATAAGTCAAATAATGGCTACAACCTTTAGGAATTGGTCTCATTCTTTTGGTGCATCAATCATTCAAAAGATTGATAATAGGCTAGAAAATGTAGGTCTTATTCCAAATGATGGACATAAGAATCCTGTTCAAGTAATAACCCAACCTACACCATCTTTTACTAACAACTAAAGCAATGGTGACAATAAAGGAAGAACCACACAATCTTTTTATCAGCCTATTAGACCAGCTCCACCAATTGGTTTGGGGATTTATCATAGATTGTCTACTACTGAAGAGACAAATGTTGTACATGTAGAGCCTCAGGTTATACCTTGAAGTGCACCTAGTAATCCTACCTATGGATATACACAAGCACAAATGAATAATACTACTAGAATGGTGTCAAATCTAGTTTTTGAACCTATACTCGAGGGGGTTGGCAGAGCCTTTTAGACCACCACCTGTTGTTCTTAGGGAAGAAGATGTAATAGGATATGAACAACCACCAAACCCTACTGTGTACCACATGGATCGAATGATTGCAT
>JAPPVO010000246.1:0-12370 GCA_030407325.1 Camellia japonica
TCAGATTAAAGCGAAGCCCTCGCGAAGCTCTACCTTTCTTCCAAAGGGACTAGGGTAGAAGACCACTAGAACTAGATGAAACCCTAGAGAGAAGGTCTTATAGAGAGAGAAAGAGCAGCTGTCTAGGGTTTGTATAAAAGAAGATGATAAAAAAGTGAAGTGTAACCCGTTGTTGCCAACTGATATATTCGAGGCTCGCTCGAGTGAAGGAGTGGTCGCTCGAGCGACCAGACACAAAGAAACCTCGCTCGAGCGTAGAAAGCCTCGCTCGAGACAACAAATCGAAGCTTCAGGTCTGCAACCCAGAAGCATGCTCGAGCGAAGAAACCCAAAACATAGACCTCGCTTGCTCGAGCGAAGGAAAGCTCGCTCGAGCGAAGAATTGCAACCTTTAGGTCCAAAACCAGAAGCAGACGCAGACGCAAGCTCGAGCGCAAGACTTCTCGCTCGAGCCACCAGACACATCACCCAACTTTCGCTCGAGCGAAGGAACCCTGGCTCGAGCGAAGGATCTAAAACACAGAGCTCGCTCGAGCGACAAAAGTCTCACTCGAGCGAAGACACCAAAATCTGGGCAGCAACCATTTGTTTCAAAACACTCCCAACCTGATACAAACCTACCCAACACATCCTAAAATTCAAATATAAGGAATTAAAGGACGGAAATGAAACAAATGCAACAATACTCAACCGCGGAACCTAAGTCCAGAATACTGTACATAAAGGGGAAAACCCAGGATCGCTATAACGATAATGACTAATCAAACCTAAAATGAGCGATAATGACTCTAAATCCAATCTTGATAATGAGTTATAATGACATTTTCCTTGATGATTTCCAAAGGTCTAACTAGAAAGTTAGTCCTTTAGAAGTAAATGCACCGGCGATAAAGAGGAATGTCAAACAAAAGATTGTGCTTAGTATGAGAGAGATGCAACGCCTTGGTAATGAATCTTCAAAGACATTAAACCATTAAGCATGGAAAGTCTCTTTCTTATGCCTTGAACATCAATCTTTTGTTTGATTCAACTCTTTATCAAAATAAACAAAGAAAAGAGGGAGATTGCTGTCATGACCCGAACCCGCCCCTATGGGTTAAGGACATAACCGGCCAGTAATCCTGAGATTACCTACGGCCTCAAACCAAAACAGACGTAACTCAACAGAGTAAAGGGGCCAAATGGAAGCAATAATTAAAAACTTTGTCCATAGAACCGTGCTTATATGCACTATAAAACAAACCATGCGCATATACGTTAATAACCCACGACAAAATACAGTACCATAAAATCCTTTTCAGACAGGATCATCTAAACTGAGTCAACCCATATCAAAACTACATACCGATATACACAAGGTCCTTGCCAACAAGACAAAATGTAAATATATAAAGAAAATGGCAAGGTTGGGTCTCGTGCGTGAGACACAAGGCTGACTCTCCAAAACTCATTGTTCCTGGCAGACTTCACTGGGGCTGGGTTTGGACTTCTCTTGGCTCACCTACAAACACATGAATGAGCGTGAGCGATAGCCCAGTGAATAATATCAAATACAGAAATTACTTAACAATGTAGAACAACATGTTCCAAACGGCCTTGGGCCCAATTCATATTTCTATTTAACAGATATATATAACTATACGAAATACAAATCAAGTGATTGTAATTCCAAACATTCTGGCCTTTGGCCCATTCAGATTTCCATTCTTGTCAAAACGGCCTTCGGCCATTCGATTATGTCAAAACGGCCTTCGGCCCATTCGTTTATGTCAAAACGGCCTTCGGCCCATTCGTTTATGTCAAAACGGCCTTCGGCCCATTCATTCGTATCAAAACGGCCTTTGGCCCATTCATTTGTGTCAAAACGGCCTTCGGCCCATTCATTCGTATCAAAACGGCCTTTGGCCCATTCATTTATGTCAGAACGGCCTTCGGCCCATTCATTCATTTCAAAACGGCCTTCGGGCCACTCATTCATGTCAAAACGACCTTGGGTCCATTTATGTTTATCAAAACGACCTTTGGTCCATTCATGTTTAACAAAACGACCTTGGTCCATTTATGTTTATCCATGTCAGACTTACGTCCACAATCCCAATTAGCAATTCATAAAGCTTATAAGGGAACAAACAATTGGACATTCACAAGCATTCAAATATCGATATTACTCACAGTGATTGGCTTGTGGATTTGCCCCGGAGCTTGACCCTACACATTTCACGAACACAAACGGGTCACTAACAATTCAATCCGTTCTTTAATCCACGTATTCTTCTTTAGGCTTTATTCTTATTTCATTAACTCACTTACAATGTTTAACAAATGCCTAAGAGTGCTTGCAAGTGAAAGAGAACGGAAAACAGAACACAAAATGTAAAATGCAAAAACAGGATTTCAGAAAACAGGGTCCCCGCTCGAGCGTGGACTTCCCCGCTCAAGCGGACCCCTAAGCCTGCAAAAGTGCTGGTTACCTCAAATTCCCGCTCGAGCGTGAGCTCGACCGCTCAAGCGGACTGCCTGTCTACATAGCTCCCCGCTCGAGCGTCAACTACTCCGCTCGAGCGGAAACCATGTCTGTCAAAATGCTGGGAACACGATTTTCCCGCTCGAGCGGAGCTTTTCCCGCTCGAGCGGAGACTAAAAATCTGGAAATCCCAGGTTGAGTTCTTGAGCTCCAAATCGATTTTCAACCAACAAAACATGCATGTTATGGCCCAAATCTCAAATATACACATATTAACATGATACCAACACAAGTTTACAACATTAGGAGGCTCAATTTCATAATTCATCTACATGCATGCCTCATTTGAACCCAAACTCATCACCAATACATCTCATTCAAACATGCAAAGCTTACACCTTCATAATCTACTCTTGCATGTAAGAAATACACATTATTCATAACTTATTTGGTGAAGAAATGGTCATACACATGGATTTCAATTAAGCTTCAACATAGATTGCACAATTTGAGCTCAAACATGGAAATCTATAGCAATTCTTTACATGCATGCTTCTATTAACTTGAAATCCATCATATACAACTCAATTCCATTACATTCAAACTAATTCATGCTCTTGACCATCTACTAAACTTGAATTCACGAGATGATGACTATAAATGCATGAATCACTTGGAGCTTTAATCTTCTCAATTTAGCAATACTCGAGCCTAATCTCCAAAAGGTCCAAGTCTTGAACCACAAATGCACAATTCTCTCTCTCTCTCTCTCTACAGCCGACTCTCCTCTAGTTTGAGTCCCCAAATCAGTCAAAATGAAACAAATAGAGAGAATAGAGGGTGTAGTGCCCTTTTCCAACAAAACCCACTATTGGCATTATAATAATAATAAGTGATGGGCACTAATTCACTAATTTAATCAACTTGATTTGGTCCGAATCAATTTTTCAATTAAATTTCACCGTAGGCTCTAAAAATTATGCCAATCACAATGGCGTAGTCAATTTCGGGTTCTGTGGCCGATAAGGCCCTCAATTTAATTTCCAAAGCAGATTGTTCAACAGATATTCCTACGGTGAACAGGTAGAACTTCGAAATCACATATATTCACATAATTGGCACACAGAATCATATCAAACACATAATCACATCATATTAAGGACCAATTAACATATTACAGAACAGGGGTATTACAATTGCAGAGGTGATTACAATAGTATGAGCATGTATAAAAGTTATAAAAGAGTTGAGGAAAAGACTATCAACTCAAATGGATTGAAAGCTATATCCATGAGGTCTTACAACAACACATCTACAATATGTAAAGCATAATTAACACACAAAACAACACTAAAACAATGCTGAAAATCAGGATTTTGAGGTGGATAAAGTGAGGAAAAATAGGCTAAAACAAAGAGGTTTCAAACAATTAACAAGCCTAAGGAAGAATGGCTAACCCCTCATCTTTTTTGTGACTTAAAATCACATTTTTGAGCTAAAATAAACTCTGAAAAATAGTATGAAAAAGTAAGAAAAGAGATAGAAAAGATGGTATAACAGCTCAAAGTATACCTCTTTAAAGAAAGGATGATCTTCTAGTTCATAAACTACAAGTTGAACACTCTCAAGAGCTGAAATTTGTATTCAAGAATCTCAACAAGAGGCCTCAATTTTAGGCTTAGGAAGTGTATGCATATTGCAAGACAGAGAGGTAGTGTGTTGGACAAGTTTTGATTCTTGGAGAAATTTTCTAACCCCAAACCACGAGAGGAGGTTATGTATTTATAGAAAAAAGCATTCTCACGTCAGAAATATCTATAATGACATGGTTGGTGCAAGGCATGGTCATGGGGATAGCCAACTGTCTCAAAATATCTACTATTGCTGAACATGGACGGCCGGCCAACCAAATATGGCTTGTCGACCACTTGTTGGCCAACAGGTCTCTGAGTAGTCAGGATAGAAAAAAAATAGATTTTGGTCCAAAGGGGGTACAAGATTTAGGCTACGAAACTTGAAAACCGAAGCCTTTTGCTAAAGAAATTGAACGATTTGCATAGCATAATAATTCATCATCGAGCGTTCAATATGAAGCACCCAAGTCTTAGGGGTGGTCAAAATGGAGTGTCTACAGTTGTTCATCGTCTCTACCATCTCCATTGTAGCTAGCGCCGTTCATCTTCACCGTCGGCCAGTGACCACCATTTTTACCATCAACCACCACCATCTTAGATTACAAACTCATATTTGAGATCAATGAACTTAGATTTGTCAAAAGAATGAGGAATCGAGATATCATAATAAAAAAATTAAGAATTTTTTGTTTATTTGTTCATATATCTCAAAGTAAAATTCGACTTTAGTTTATTCATTTAGTATGTACTCTATTTTTTGTAATATTAAAAAATTATTATGGTTAAAGATAATAAACTTTGATTGGTGATCTGCTTAGCGACAGTAAATTTTATTTTGAATGACGTCGCGATTTCGCCTTTGGTATGATAGTAAAATTTTACTGTGAATCAGAATAATATTTTATTGTGAAACAGAGTAAAATTTTACTGTTTAAGTTAATTTTGATATATTTTTTTGAAAAAAAAAAAAAACATTCATAATCAATCTGAATCTTGTATTTCAATGGGTCAATTTCAAACTTTAATGTTTTGTTATTACACGTTTAAATTTAAAAAAAAAATCTATAGCATTTTTGTTTGGATGTATTGAACCCATTACTAGTTACTACTTACCTAACGGTTTGTGCTGATATGGTGCTAAATTAAATGACACCATGTGTGCCATGTCCTCCCTCTTCCCCTCTATAGCATTACCCCATTCATATGCCATTTTGTCCTCCATCTTTCAGGGGTGTACAAAAATTTAATAGAAATCAGTTGATCACTTAAGATCTAGTAAAATGTCGGTTTTCAGTGTATATATATATTTTTAATAACGTACAGCTTAATTTGATTTTATAATTTTTTTTATCTATACAAATTGAACTTACTAAAAAAACTCTTTAAGCATTGAAGGATAAGTGACTAATAATACATATTTATAATAAAAGTTAAAAAGTAAATATTTATAGAATAACTTTTACCCTTTTTCTTTATTTATTTCTCAGGTGAGATCTAATAGCTTAAAAACCTTATGTGAATTCCTTCTCTACACTAGCCGGGCAAAATTTTTAAAAAATTGATTTAATTTTAATTTCTCAATTAACAAAATCAAAAATCTCGATTCGGTTAATTTTTTTTTTTTCCCTTTGCTTTAATCGAACCAACCTGCTTACACGCTGTAGACACTCCCATCCATCCTCATGCATGGAGTGCATTCCAAAAATACTTAAGCTCTTCCCATCAAGGATAAAACGTGGCCAAAAACAGAAGTTAGCTTTTGACAAATGCTAATTTCTTACACAAGCATTATGAAATAAATAAACAAATCTATATTAATTATCTCTAAATACTTAGTTTAATAATTTCATAAAAAAAATGAGTTATATAATTAGGATTTTAGTGTATAATTTATTAAAGTATCTTTTAAATTTAGTTATGTGTAAGTGAAATAGTTGAGAATCTTGCCATTCATTCCTCCAAAAATACTATCGAAATAGAAGGCCAATAGTTTTAGAGACACCAAATTGACCTTTAATTTCCCACCTTGTGGAGTAATACATAAGGTGATTAAACTCTTCTTCCTTGAAAGTTATTAAGCACTCTTACATCTCCATGTAACTAATTTTACACCAATCGCAATTTTCCATTTATTAGGTTCTAATAATATTATAATAATTATATATTTTTTTATCATATTTTATTTATAAATATTGAGAGGGGGATTTGCGCCGAGAAGAGTACGACGAGCTACGCAACGCGGATCGTGACGGACCCCGCGGGAGCCGCACCATCTTCTTCATCTGAATTGTTCCCCGGCCCGCCATGCGCGGCCGAGCTGGATTTGTCGACCAGAGCGTGGGCTGAGGCATATGCTGGGCCGAGCTGAGACTTGGCTAGATGTTCAGTTGGATCCGTAATGGTACGGGTGGATCGAGCCAATGACAACCCGGATTGGGTTTGGGCCGGGGAAAAGGCCGGTACGCTTCTCGGTCGGTTAGCCCGGAAGGACCTCCTTCAGCTCGGTTTTGAGGGTCGCGGTTGAGTTCCTTTCCAAGGGACAGGTCGGCCACGATATCTCGGTTGGGTGTGCCACCTGGACCAATGGTGTGACAGAAGGGAAACCCACTCCTGACACGCGTCAATACCGTTTGGCAGTTCCATACGCACTGTTTGGAGGTTTTGGCCCTTACACGCGTAAGGTAGGGAGAGACGAGCACTGCCACTTGTCCAGGGAAGGACAGCAGAGGTAGTGCGCGCACAATCCCTGTGGCTGCATGGCTAGCCTAGAAAAAGGGAGGAAGGAGAACGTTGGAGGTATGCTATCTGAACAACTCTCACTCTCTCTCTCACTAACGGTATTCTCTTTCTTCTTCAAATGATCTGACTTGATCGTCGGAGGGTCTATCCGGCAACACACTGCCGGGCAGCTCACTGTTTCTCTATTTCCAGGTCCGACGCCCTTACGCGAAGCTTGAGTTCAAGAAGTACGGAAGGCAAAGGATATTTCACCCCGTACAATTGGCGCCATCTGTGGGAAGACTTTGATACTCAAACCCTGCTCTTCAGCTTCTTTGACCGTTTCCATGGCTAACAACGACGAAACTCCATTGTCCGTCGTCGATGGTGTCACACCAGAGTCTGTCTGGTGGAGGGAAGGCCCACCGAATGTTCCAGCCATGGCGGGCCTCAAGACTTCTTTGAGAGGTGCGCGAGACAAATGCGGAAGGAGTACTGATCGCTCGAAGAGTCCAGAGGGCCGTCGACGGCGGGGGGAGTCCCGTGCACAGCGCCTAGAGCACAAACTCAAAGACCAAGACGCCCTCATTCGCAAGATAGCGGCTGAGATGGAGATGCTGAAACGCCAGATTGAGGGGAAGGGTGTTGCTGGAGAGGGCAACCTCAGTGAGCGCACCCCGTCTCCTCGTTCTAGCAGTCGCCGCCAGGAAAGGACACACTCTCTCTCTATTACCAAGAACTACGGGGTTGGAGACTCCGACCCAAGGGAAGGCAGGTCCCTCACTCGCAACAGCACCTACCGTCCCTCACGCCCATCGTCGACGTTGCGATACTTTTTTTCCACCTGTTCCGGAGACCTGAGGGACGTGTTGGAGGAGAGGGCGCGCCGTAGAGAGACTCAGAGATTGCCGGCGTTGCAGAGGCTGAGCACCCAAATCCATTGTAGTGAGGAAGTGGCAATGCTAGCGTCCAGGGTAGTGGCTCCTGCACTAGTGGACAAAGAACTGGCAAGACTCACGGCTACGCCGCTGTCTCTAGAACTCGAGAGTACACCACTCCCTGCCGGATTCCACTAGCCTAAGTTCACCTTGTACGACGGCAAAACGGATCAGTACATGCACATGAGTCATTACCAGCAAGTAATGGCTGGACACCGGCGGAATGACGCCTTGATGTGCCTAATATTCCCAGCAAGCTTAGGAGAGCTGGGCCTAAAATGGTTCGAAGGCTTCCGGAAGGGAGTATCGAGGGGTGGCAGCAATTAGCGGAGGCCTTCGTCACCAGATTCAAAACCAACACTCGAACACCGAAGGAGGTCGACCATCTTCTGGGTGTCAAGATAGAGTCTGGGGGTTCATTGAAGGCATACAACGCAAAGTATTGGGAAACTTACAATGAGATCATCGACTGCCCTACCAATCTGGCGATCACTCAATACAAGCGGGGTCTCCTAGTCGGACATAGGTGTAGACGTCCCCGAACGCCTCGGGAGGGAAATCCTGTTTTGTTCGTTTGGGCTCACTACAGTTCAGGACTAAATGTCACGGTCCTGTATCTAATCTCGCAGAGTGCAATGCAAGACCGATGAATCGTCAAAGAGTCCAAATCCGGCAAATCGTTTTTGAAAATAGTTTTTTGAAAGAAGTGCCAAACATGGACTGCTTTGCCAGATATAGAGTCGCCACCTAAATATTTTATTTTAGGGGAATTTAGGAAACCCTGACTCGTTGCCTAAGGCCACGTGTCCGTCATCACCAAAGTTGCCTCGGCTCGGGAACTTGGGTACGATTGGGGAAGGTCACTTCGTGAGCACCCCGCTCGCTCGATCAAAGATCGGCCTCTACTAACCATGATATCTAGTTTTGAAAACATTATGTGCCTCTTTCCGGTTATTAGCCTAGATTTACTACGTGATGCGCGCAGCATACAAGTATAGACTAGATCGCCTAATTTGGAATAAAGCATTGCATATCCGTTTGTTTGGAAATGTTTTGAAATTTGCTACTCGCAAGTAGGCTAAAATACGGATTTCAATGAATTATCCCAATTCAAGTAATCCAACCTTCACCCATAGGCATTCAGGCAATTTATCACACAAGCAAATAGCCACATGGTAAGCATGTTGTCATGTTAACATTCACACTCATGTGAGATGCTAAAGCATAAATACTTATATTATATTCCAAGCCAAAACAGAAAACTTGTTAGCAATCATGCATGATCCAAGTCCATGTTAAGTGCCTAATGCATCGCATACAAAATGCAATCTAGAATAGGCTCGGCTAATCCTAGGATGGTATGTGGAATGTGACAAGTAACACGTATTCAAGTTAGATTTGGAATACTTATGCAGTTAGCATGATGCGCCGAGCCCGATGCATGCAAGACAGATGAATGATGCACGCATGCATAGCATAAGGTATGCTAATTGAAATATGCCTTAATCTAACCATTATAGCAGTTAAATAAAAGGGAGAAGAAAATGGGTTAGAAGACATGCACACACGCACGCACACTTATTACAATTGTGCCCTCGCTCGGAGGGTCCGAAAGAATATACACAGGCCACCTAATTAACTAACTCACAAGCTAATTAAGTATTACAGAACCAAATGAATAACTAGCTACAACTAATTATTACACAACTTAATTAATTAACAAATTAATTAACTGATTAATGAATGACAACAAGCAAGTAGGGAAAGCAGTAAACGGTGCTATTCCAGCTCTGTTTGAAGAAGGGAGGCATGCATGCTCGCTTCAGTTCTTCGCTTTGAAACGCCTTCCGGTTGCTCTTTAGAGGCTCTGTTTGCAGGGTGTCTTTCAGTGCTTGTTGTTGAAACTTACCAAAACACTGCAGGGGAAGTCACCAGTGGCCTGCCGGCCATGGAGGGAGATCTGCCGGCCAAGGATGGTCCATTGCCGGCCAAGGGTGGCACACTGCCGGGCCATCAGTGGCAGGCTGCCGGCCACTGTGTGCTGTGACACCAAACTGCAACGAAGCACAAAATAGAGAAAATGGAGGGTTTCCCAAGGACATGTACGCACCATGGCACTCCAAATCACCTCAAAACATCAAAGGAGAGGCCAAGTCGGATCCACGACCATCAATCACGTATCCCAATGCATGATGGCCAAAGATCCAACTTGTGCAAATCAATATGAAAATAAATGCACAAATAAAGCAAGTAAAGCCTAGAACTCTATCATGAATCATCAAGAGCTTCGGCGACCGAGAATTGAGACGCATCCCATCACTTAAAGTATGAAATGCCCCTCGTTCCTCGTGCTCGGACTAATACTTAATCCAAGCAATGCAACATATGAGCATGACAAACATGCAACATGACCTAAGTGTGCAAACATGCAACTAACCCAAGCATGCAACAAGCGTATAAGCATGATGTGAGGCAACAACCTTGGACAACATGACAAAATGCAACATGAACATGTGAGCATGCAAGGTATGCGAAGCTAAACAAGTATGCGACAACATACGAAATGAAACAAGCATGCGACAACATGGTAAGATGGGCTTACACCAAAGATGGACGGCTCTCAACTAGGTCCAAATCAGTAGCCAAAGCGATGAATTAAGCCATACAACATACTCAAGCATGCAAATGCGAAAGGTTCAACAAAGGGGCCTAAAAGGGCAACTCTCAAAAGTGCCTAAGAAGTGACAAATGTGCAAGTGTAACAACACTATATGCACTGAAATGAGATGATAAATGATGCCAAATCATTTAAATAGCTCAAGGATAGCATGCGTGAATCACCGAAACACGAAGCTTGCAAGGCCAATTACACTACAAGCTATACGAAGCATGAAGGATATGGCAAGGGCAACCCAAAACAGTCCTAGTACGTACTAATATGAGACTAAACATGCATGGAAGTAGGCCAAAGCGAGCTAGCATACAATGCTAAAACATAGAACATGCAAGGCTACAAAGAGGCAATGCACTACACCTATGAGAACCAATCATGGCATGACTTGGACAACCAAAAACAGAGTTACATCATGGTATATTAGGACCCAAAATGTACTGAAATGATGAGCCAAAGGCTTAGGCTAAGTGGCATGCACAAAAGTTCACTCTTGAGGCATAAAGCACAAGCTATACAAAGCATTCAAGGCATGTCAAATGCAAGTGTATGACAACATTTCATGGACTGAAATAGCATGTGAAATAAGGGCAAGGCATGCAAACATCACATGTATGACATGATAGAGGCCTCAAAACCCAAGACTAGCCTAAGCATTTACACTATAGCTATACAAAGCATGAGTGATATGGTCATGGAAGCCCAAAACAGTCCAAAGACACTTCAAAATAAGCATAAAATCAAGTTTGAGCAAAGCCAAAATATGCTAGTATGATGAGTCAAAACATCATGCACAAAAGGCTAGTAAACAAGATTTGTTCTACACCTATATGGAGCATGCAAAGGATGATCAAACCAACTATGGATAGGGTCATAACATGCCAAATGATGACCAAACACATGCTGAAATGTAAACCAAACAAGCTAAAATGACATGGCATGGCATGGAGCATATGAAGCTAGTTTAGGGGATTTACATTACAAGTGCATCATGCAAACATGGAGTAACAAAACCAACCCAAAACAGATTCATGACATGGTAAAACATCACCAAAAATGGACTGAAATGGACTCAACAAAGACTATGCACACATGCTACTTTGATGAGCTATAAATGGAGTTACATTACACATGCTAGACGCAAGCAAGACATGACCAAACCAGCCTTGGACAGGGCCAAGGTAGGTCCTAAAATTAACAAAAAAAGGCCTGGACCAAGCCTCAAAAATGCATAGAGGGATGGTCCTTTGGAAGGCCAAAAATGCAAGTAAAGAGGAACAAAAGAGAGGGGACTACCCCCTCTGATTTAGGACCTCAAAACCACACCTCTACCACTGAAAATCCACTGGATTTCAGTGGTAGAGAAGGCAAACCAAGGCTAGCTCGGAGGCCTCAAATATGGCTTAAAACAAAGCCAAACAAAGCATGCAAGGGGGCTACACACCCCAAACAGAAAAATGACCTTAACCAAACTTAAAAAGCACTTAAAAACAAGACTTTTTCAGTTATAAGCAAAGCCTAAAACAATATGCAAAGAGGGCTAAAGCAGGTGCAAGAAAGTGCAAAAATGGGGGAAATGCTCACCCTTGAAGACCCTCTTTGAAACCAGCAACTTCAGGGGGTGAAAACCAATTTTCAGACCTCAAGAATCCCTCCCAAGAAGCTTAGTCCAATGGTGGTGGTGTATGTCTATGTGTTGTAGTGTAAAAGTGCAAGAAAAATCAAGTTCAAGGCACAATTTAGCAACAATATAGAGAGAGAGAGAGAGATATATCTTCTCAAATATCATCCAACCTCTGATATAGAGCTAGGCCTCTTGCTTATATAGAAGACAGTAAGAAAAGCTTGTCAAACAAGCTTTGGCAAGGGCTTCATCTCTCCATACACGTGTATGGAAGGCAGACAACAAAAATCCACTGGCTCAAAAGATCTGGCGTGAAACTGC
>JAPPVO010000247.1:0-53940 GCA_030407325.1 Camellia japonica
AATTTGATGCAAAGTCAAATTTCTTACAAAAAAAATTTCAAATTTTTTTTTTCTAGTTCATAATTTCTATACTAAAAAGTCGGTTTTTGTAGGCTACTTCTAATTTATTTGCATTCGTAAGTTTTAAACATTAACCGTCAAATTTTTGACAAAGTTGCCAATTTTTTTAATTCGTAATTTTTAGACGTTAACAATAAAATTTCTTACAAATTTGTCATTAATTTTAATTCATAATTTCTATAATTAAAAGTGAAAGTTCTAAGCAATTTGACTAATAATTTTCTTTTAATTTGTAATTTTTGTAAGGACAATTGAAATTTGTTACAATTTTGCAATTTTTTTTCTAATTCCTAAATTTTATAATTAAAATTCAAATGTTGCCCAAATTTGTAATTTACTTTAATTCGTAGTTTTTAGAAGTAAAAGTCAAATTTGTAAGAAATTTGTCATTTTTTTAAATTCTTATTTTACAACTACAAGTAAACTATCTTACAAATAAATAATGCTATATATACCAATTCGTATACCAATTAGTGTACTAACAGATGATTAGTAATAATTTTAGAGATTTTGGGTATTTATAATTTGTATAATGGGTTGAGTCAGTAATAATGTCATAAGGTATGTTGATACACTAGTTAGTATATCAATTGCTTACAGATTTGCAAATTTATTTTTAATTCCTAATATGTAGATTGTGAATTTCTTACAAACAAATATTTGTATAATAATAAATTGTAAAAGTAGCCGTTGGAAGTGCCCTGACTGCCACGTCAGCGAACACATTTTTTTTTTTTTTGGGTCTTTAGGGGCACTTTGGTCATTTGGTATCACAACATCATTTCAAACACATTTCCAATGAAAAATTTTATTTCCACACACCAAATTATCTCTGTGTACATCTTTTCTCAATCCACACATTTAGTAATTTGATTTTTCATTCTTTATCTCAGTCCACACACTTCACATTTCAAATATACCCTCACATTCTCTGTGCACATCATCTTCTTCCATCATTTCTCACTCCAAAAACCTTAACCCTAACTACACCAGCTACCGGCGACGGCGAAAACGACGACATTAACCACCACCCCTTCCCAGCCTCTCAGCCATTCTCACACAGCCCCTCACGCTACCGTCACCTCTATCGGGATCATCGCCGGTCGCCGTCACTTCTATCGCGATCATCACCGGTCGCATATTTTTGCTTATATGGCACGTTCTTGCAATACCGAGCATGTTATCTAGCACCCTTAAGAAGCAGCAGTTGATGGTCGAGCAAGGGCACAATCTGGGTGTTCCAATCCATAAACACATCACAAGAACTTGGAGCAAGTCCCCGATTATCTGATCTTTCTTAACAAAATCAATGAGATTTCTACAATTGTTTTCCAGAAGAGAGCTTAATTGCAATAGCATTCCATGAATTGAATTAAAAGAAACATTGTTCTTTTCATCGTTCATGCTGACTGGGATAGATGGGTCTGAAGTTGATATCATTTGACTCTCTCTGCAAGGCAACTTAGAGGCAATATTGGGGTGAGATGTGTATGGAAAAATTGTGAGATGTGTGGGTGAGATGGTGGTGGGTGAGATAGTAATTTTGTTAAAGGATAAAATTGTGATTCTAAAAAAATTCATTAAGTATGTGGAGTAAGGAAACTTGGTGTGTGGAAATAGAATTTCCCATTTCCAATACAACAATACAACAAAAAATCTAATCCATCTTCCCAAATACAAAAACTAAAATAGTCTACTGAAATAGTCAAATAGTCAAAAAGCCTAAAAAGTAGCCACTTCCCAAACACACACAATATAGAAGTGGCCTTTTTAGTGATTTTTTAATTAAAATGTTCGATAATTAATATATTTGGAAAAGACATTTTAATTTCTTACCAAAAAAAGTAAAAAAAAAAAATGTGAATGAGAATAAATCTTTGACTTTTTTGTATGAATTAATTTTTATTTTTATTTTTGAACTTTTAACTAGAATAGTTATTTGTAAAACAGGGTCTCAATGTATCTATGCTAGAAAATTAAACAAAATAATACAAAAAATAACACGGAAGAAAAAAACAAAAAGCACTAAAAATGTAAAAGTAATTCTATTTATACCACTATTTTATGTCATTAAAATCCCCAATTTTTCTTTTTATTTATTAAAATCTTATTCTTATCTAAAATGACCAAAAAAACCCTCCAAGTCTTAACCGTAATTTCTCAATCCATCCGCTATTTACCACTACGTTCACCAACCACCACTACTGTTGCCGCTACTCCCAACCCCTTTTTTGCCTTACCTCATCCTCCCCCTTCATTTCTTATGCGTTTCTAAACCCTAATTCTCTCTTTCTCTCTCTTGTGGAAGTAGTTGGGTCACAATAGAGGGTACATGATAGAGCAGTGAGATATTTTATTTTCACACACTAAATTTTCTCAATTCACACACTTAATGCATCTTTTCTATATTACATTTTTATCCTAAAATAAAATTACCAAAATATCCTCACCTTTCCAACCGAAATCCTAAGTCTTAGGCCTCTTTTTTGACCACGCTAATCATGCTCTTCACCTCCAGTAAACCTCCCCACCGCCACCACCATTGCCGCTATCATCCCTATTGTCTACTTACTCCGCAACCACCATCATCTCGTTACCAATTTTTATTGATGGCATTGTTGCAAGGAAAAAAAAGACAGCAAAAAAAAAAGTGATTAACTGGCAATTTCTTTAATTGAACACAAAACCTTATGATGTAAATAGTAGAATGCTTCTTTGAAATGACCATAAATGTGAGTTGAATCATCTTCACCCGAAAGGAAGAAGTTTCCTATCAATGATTCATGTTTGTTAAAGAGTCAAAAATACCAACCTTGCTTGTTGGCAGGGATAGCTAAAAAGCCACTGCTATTACAGGTCAAATGAATTTCAAAATCATGAATGCATGTAAACATTGGGAATTACATTTGGGTGTATTTAAAATGGCTTTCCTAAAGCAAATTCTTGTCAACTGATGTTCTATTATCTTTAACTTCTTTCAAATGTAACCAAAGTCAATTTCTACTCTCTCAATAAATCCAATTTATCAATGTAACTCATGAATTTCTTACCAAGTGCCCACTAAACACAGAGATATATATACAAACAACTACCTATCAATTTGCATCAGATTTAAATGGGCCAACTTCATGATTAAAATTTTTAATTTTTTTTACTTTCCAATAGAACTATAAAAGATATAGGGTTAGAATTAGGTTTTGAATAAGGAAGGAGACGAGGACATTTTTTATATAATAAGTTACGGTAATGCTGGGGACCCCCATGGGGGGTGGCCCCCAGCACCCCCACCTCCACGTGGGGGGGCTGTGAAGCAAGACAAAAAAAAAAAAAAATATTCAACCAATGAAAAACCAATGAGGGTGCTGGGGGTCCAGACCATTTTCCAATAAGTTATTTATTGAGTGAAACATTATATCTCAAATTCAGTAAGGGTGTGCTTTGAGGAATAATGTGTGCAGAGAATATTTAGTGTGTGGAAATAGAAGCTCCCTAGAGCAATTAGTTTGCGGTGGTTGCAATGGAATGGATGGGTCACGATGGAAAAAATAGCTAAAGTTTAATGTGGTGATATTATTTTCGTAAAAAGTTATCTTCATTGAGTTTTATTTTAAGATAAAAGATCTACAATAAACATATCATTTTGTACACACAAACAAAAAATAAAAAACGCACTAGATTTTCAAAGAAAAGTGATGTTACATAGAATTTTGATATATATATATATATTGACAAAAATAATGTAGCAATGAATTTTTGAAAATATAAGCAATTTTGATAGGTTTTTGCTTTAAGATTCTAAAATCAAGACTTACCACATTATTCTATAGAGAAAATTGTTAAAAAGTCTGACATAAGGAGAGTATAAAGTATTAGATTCAGTGAATATTTTTTGTTGGTGAGAAGTTCACCATTTTGTGAAATAGTTTGATAAGAAGTCATTTTGTTTATTTTAAAGGACATTTTGTTTCTAATTTTACTCCTTAATTTATCTATTGACTTTTTTTTTACTATCTGTTCAAATTTATATCTATCTGTTTCCCTTATCTGTTCAAATATCTGTCCAAATTTTATTATCTGTTCAATTTTTTAACTATTTGTTTAATTTTTTTAACTATTTGTTCAAATATTTTCCTATTTGTTCATTTTTTTTGTTCAAATTTTTATTTTTTCTACTATTTGTTTTATTTTTCTTATCTGTTAATATAAGAATACATTTTTCCTATCTAAGAATTCATTCTTATCTATTACAATTTTTAACAAATAGTTTAAAACAAATTTGTTAACCTATCTGTTAAAATCAGAATTCAATTTTCTTATCTGTTAAACAATTCCACTCTTAAACACTTTTTCAACAGATATGTTTAACAGATTTGAAACAATTATATTCTTAAACAAATTTGTTAGGAATTCGTATCCATTACAGATCTGTTTCATCATCAACAACATTCATCATCATCAATAACAACAATCAACAACTATACAAAAAAAAAAAAAAAAAAAAAAAAAATGAGAACAGAGAGAGAGAGAAAATGAAGATGCTTATCTGTTAAAAAAAAAAAAAAACCCTGAGATTAGGTATTCCCTAACAAGTTCTGTTGATTCACCACACATACATACATACATACATACATATATACATACATACAAACTTGTTTGAGGATATCATTAGCAAAATCTTAGATTAACTCAGATCTAGGGTTTTACCTTGTATATGTTACGATGTGGATGGCTTTGACTATCTCTGTTGCGATTATCACGATTTGGACGACTTTAATTCGAAGAAGTTCAAAGCAGATCTGATAACATATACACACACCAACAACGAAGAATGGTGACGATAGAGCGTGGAGGAGGGAGAACCTAAGCGTGATTGAATCGTTGGAAAAACCATGTGATGATGGCGGAAAATTCGTCGATTTGCTAAGTCGATCTGGACTTCTCCGGCGATATTGAGCTGACAAGCAAGATTGGTACATAATGGTGATGATGGATTTTTACGCACTCTGGTGTGGACACTGTTAGGCTCTGGTGCCAAAGTATGTGGCGGCGGCGGCGAAGGAATTGAATGGAAAGGCGGTAACGATGGCTCTAGCGAAGGTGGATGCGACGGAGGAGACGATGGTGAAGAAAGGGCAATGACAGTGGTGAAGAAGAGAGAGAGAGAGAGAGGGTTTGCGAAATTGGTGGGTTGATAAGAGAAATGAGAGGAGTGAGAAGTTTAACGTTGTGTTTGGTTGAGAGATTTGAGAAGAGATTTGGAAAGAAAAAAGGAAAAGATAAGTGAAATGTAAATAAAATATACTTATATTTCACCTAATTTCATATACCTTTTTCCCTTTCCTTTTCCAAATCCCTTCTTAAATCTCCAACCAAACACATCGTAAAGAGAGAGAGAGAGAGAGAGAGAGAGAGAGAGAGATTTTGAAGAGATATGGGTTCGAACGAGTAAGAGTCTAAGAGGATAGTTTGGACATTTTGTACCATCATGTCCTTATGAACAAAAGTATTTTAGAATATGAACCTTTGGACAAAGAAAATTCAAAATTAGATTTATGGATTGAGTTTCCTATTCTATATTGTTTTTATGTATATCAATTTTGTGATTTATATATAAATTTTTTTGAAATTCTTTTGTGGTCTTGATTAGATTTTAGCGTACTCATAGCTAAAGAGTCAAATCTTTTTATTTTTATTTTTATTTATAATCATTTTAAGAATAATCTTTGGAGATTATTTGATGGTTTAAGAGCAATGCTCCACACTACTTATCACTTGATACTTGTCAAATTATTCCCTAATATCTTAACAAATAGATCTCACAATTTCAATCAATAATATCAAGTCTCATTAAAAAAAAAAAAAAAATCAATAATATCAAGTAGAAGTACCATGTAAACTTGTCCCAAGACCACCACATAATTTTGAAAAATGATTTGTGCACACAATTTTTGTGGCACTAATGGCACTAATTTCTAATCTGGGTAACTGTTTTTTTTTTTTTTCTTCTTTTCTTGCCTTATATGGAAATTAGTGCTATTAGTGCCACAAAAATTGTGTGCACAAATCAAAGTTGCATAATTTTTCATAATCTTTGTAATAGTAAGGAACAAAAGTACTACAGATTGTGTTTGGTTTGATTTTTAAAGTTTGTTTTTAGAATTTTTTTTTTTTTTTTGTAAAACATAAAATTTAATTTGGTGAAAAAAAAAACTCATCATTTTCATATAGTTTTATCTTTTTGAAAAATAAAATAAAATTTTAAAAATTTAAAAATATCTTTTTAATATTTCTTCTAGTCAAATTAATTTATATATTTTTTTTTAAAAATATTTCTAAAAAATACCCGTGCCGTGCACTTCATTTATAAAAGAGGGAATTACATGTCAAAGATTTTTTCAAAAACTATTTACGAACGAAAAATTTTATGCTTTTACTTTTTAATATATATAAAATTTATCATTAATTTAAAAATATTTCCTTACAAATCCACTGAAATAAAATTGGGATATTTACCAATAAATCCTATCTCACAAATAAGTATTTCAATTTGTCCAAATTTTTTTTCTATTGATCTATTAAGTCCTATTAGTTGAGAATTTCTTTCTGTGTAGTCCTATTTTTTTATTTTGATAATGTTTTGATGAACAACTATACCATTTTATTAATATGACATGTATGATGTGATACTACAATGTGGCAGGTATTAATGTGACACTCTAACGATATGACACTCTAAAAAAACTAAAAATTTCTTAGTATACTTTTTTCAAATGTAACAACGTAGGGGATATGATGTGACACTCTAAGACTTTTACTCCAAAAAAACTAAAAGCTCTTTAGTGTATTTTTTTTCTGAATGTGACAACGTGACGGGTATAATGTGACACTCTAAAAAAAATAAAAACTCTTTAGTGTATTTTTTTCCCCAAATGTAACAATGTGGCGAGTATGATGTGACATTTCAAGACTTTTACTCCAAAAAAATTAGAAACTCTTTAGTGTATTTTTTTCAAATGTGACAACGTAGCGGGTATGATATGACACTCTAAAAAAACTAAGGCCTAGTTTGGCATGATCTAAAAAAGCCAAAAAGTCAAAAAGTCACTATCCTATTTAAGTCACATCATCTTATTTAAGTCACATCTAACACATCACTTCAAACCCAACCCATACCCAACCCATATTTCATAAAAAGTAAAAAAGGGCACTTATTTAGATCATCCCAAACCACCCCTAAAAACTCCTTAGTGTACTTTTTTCAAATGTGACAAAGTGACGGATATGATGTGACACTCCAAGACTTTTATTCCAAAAAAGATTAAAAACTCCTTACTGTATTTTTTCCAAATGTGACAACGTAACGGGTATGATGTGACACTAAAAAAAAAAACTAAAAACTCCTTAGTGTACTTTTTCCAAATATGACAACGTGGCGGCTATGATGTGATATTCAAAAAATAAAATAAAATTCCTTAGTGTACTTTTCTCAAATGTGATAATGTGGCAGATATGATATGACATTTCAAAAAAATAAAAATAAAAAACTCTTTAGTGTATTTTTTTTTTTTTTCCAAATATGACATGTGACACTCTAACATGACAAGTATGATATGACATTCTAAAAAAAATTAAAAACTCTTTAGTATACTTTTCTCAAATATGACATGTGGCCGGTATGATGTGATACTAAAAAACTCCTTATGCTGTGTTTGGTTGGAGGATTTGAGAAGGAATTTGGATAAGAAAAGAGAAAAGGTGTTTGAAACTATCTGAAATATAGGTATATTTTATTTACATGTCACTTACCTTTTCCCTTTCTCTATCCAAATTCCTTCTCAAATCTCCCAACCAAATACAGCATTAGTGTACTTTTTCCAAATGTGACACTCCAATGTGACGGACAAATGAGTCAACATACATCCAAAAGGATTAAATAGATTACAAGAAAAATATAAAAAGAGATAATATGAATTACAAATCTAAAATATGAGACTTATTGATTAATCTCCCAATGAAATCCTTTATAAAATGGCTTGCTTTTCTAGTCTATAATAATAATAATAATAATAATAATATTTAATTAGTTCCGAATGAAGACTAAGCCTACATTTGGAATGTAACTTGACTTTTTAATTTTTTAACTTTTTGACTATTTTAGCTTAAGATTAAAAAATCTCATTTGTGATAAATTTTTTAACTTTTGTGAGAGAATAAATAAAATGATTATGATTTGAATATGATATTTTATTCTATTTAACTAAAATAACCAATGTGAAGGTGAGGCCCACACTCCTCTTATTTTTCTCTCTCTTTCACCTCACTAGAGCTCCATTTAGACCTATCAAATTAAAAGTATGTATCATCGCTCTTTTAATCCAAATGAACCTGCCAAACATAAAACTACCCGTCATTCAATTGGAATGAAAACACTCCTCTTTAACTTCCACTAAATAATCATTACATAATATTTGTTTCCATTAACGCAAACATTACCTTTAAAAAAAAAAAAAAAAAAAAAAAAAAAAAAATTAAAAATTAAAAAAAAAATAAAAATTGGTGCAAGTCACTTACGTTTGAGAATTGATTATTTTAATTAACTTTTTAATTTTTTACAAAAAGACATATACAAAAATAGAGAGAATAATATAATTTAATATTTTAATTTTTTAAACTATTTTAGTTAAAAAGTCAACAAATATATATATACTTATCTGCAAAGAAATTAGAGGAGAACTTGAAAGGAAGAGTGAAGCTAATATGCAAGCAACAAAAGTTTCTCATGGCGTATGGAATAATTAAAAAAAAAAAAAAAAAGCAGCTAAATTCATGATTTTAAGAAAAATGCTTCAAAGCTCGAAATTTTCGAGGCTCGAGTGGCCTGAATTCAAAACGACGTCGTTTTGAATTTTTTTTCCCCCCCTTCTCTTTTATTTGTAAAATAGATGGAGGGAGGAAGAGAGAAAGAGAGAGGAAGAGAGAAGAGAGAGAGAAGAGGGAGGGGAAACAGAGAGACCCACTGGCGCCATCACCGACACCACCGCCGCCATCCTCCACAGATTTGTGTGTGTATACACAGATCTGTATTGATTTGTCTCTCTCTCTCTCTCTCTCTCTATTATGTGTATCTCTCTCTCTGATTGGTTTTGATTTGTGGGTTTGATTTTTGGTTTTGATTTGTATTGGTTTTGATTTTTGATTTTTGGGTTTAAATCTTTCTGCTCTAGAAAAACAAGAGATGTTGCTCTCTCTGATGCTGTTGCTCAAACAAGAGATTCTTGATTTGTATTGTTTTTTTGCTTTTCCTGATGTTGTCGGTCTCTCTGTTCCATTTCTTTCATCTTCTCTCCTTTTCTCTTCTTTGTTCTTCTTCTACGAGTTATGAAAAGGAAGAAGAAGAAGAAAAAAAAAAAAAAAAGCCAAAACGACGTCGTTTTGGGATTTTGGGCCACTCGATCCTCTAATTTTTCGAGCTATCTAGCGGAGTTGCAATTTTAATTAGTAAAGTAGCAACTAACTAGTCAATGTCAACGTCACTGGTTCACTTGCACTTAACTAGGGATCTAATTTGTTTGGAACGGTCAATATTTAAATAAAATTTTGTACTAAATTGATAATGTTTATTTTATTATATTAAAAATTGATATAGACCAAATTTTTTACCAAATCGCACCGATTCAAACAATTCGGCTCAATGTGATTTAATTGATTTAAGTAATTTCAAAATGAGTCGTTTCTTAAATTTGTAGTATAATAAATAATTTATATAAAAATATTAAATTAGCCATTTGTACATAATTTTAACCATATCCAATCTAATTATTTACAAAAATACAAATAAAAAAATTAATAAATTCTAATGGTTGAAGTGTTTACTGAATTAGAATTAGAAATAAAATATAATTTAACAACCAAAATCTTAACATCAAAATAAAACCAAAACTTAAAAACAATAATTTTATTATATGCAAACATTTACAGTCAGTTTTGGTGAAAATCGATGTACAATATGTCAAAACTGGTATTGAACCAAAAATCAAAACTAAAAATTTCAAAACTTAACAAACCGATTCATAATAAAATACCGATCAAATGTGATCGGTTTAATTTAGTTCAATCGATTTAGTCGATTTTTTCAATTTTTCTTACATCTCTAAGCGATAAAGCTTTTAATGAAATGGTCAAAGGAAAACCTAAAAAATAAAAAATAAATAAAAATTAAAAGATTTAGCCCCTTTTGGAAAGGAGTTAAATAGTTAAAAAATTAAAAAATCATTAAAAATTATCAAATAATTTTCCCTGTCTACACGTTTTTTTGTAACAAAAAAAAAAATCAAAAAATTATTAAAAAATTCAATTCTCAAACACCCCCATCTAATGTCATTATAAAAATCATTACAGCTTCAATGCAAAAATCTATAGGTTCAATTCAACAACTTATCCAACTTGAACAGGAAATTATTATTATTATTATTTTTTAAAATAAAAAAAATTACAAATACCCCTGAAATTTATTTAAAATACAAACAACCACCTTGTAATTTGAAAAATTACAAATACCCCTGAAATTTATTTAAAATACAAATAACCCCCTTATGATTTAAAAAATTACAAATATCTCTTTACTATAATTTTTTATTTAACAGAATTAATTAAAAAAAATTTCAAACTATTCTCTTATACAATAATAAAATTATTTGAATTATTAATTAAAAAAAATTTCTAACATCATTAAAACTATTCATTAATTTAATGATTTATTAATAAAAAAATCAACTCTTATGAAATTAAAAGCTTCAAGAGAAACATGTAATTTCTAAAACCACTAGAACATACCTCATGGGTGCCTTTGAAATTTACCCCAAAAAAAAGTATTTTAGTTGTCACTACAAAAAAAAAAAGTTACTTTGGATTTTTTTTCTTTTATGGGTAGTGGTGGAAGTTATTTCTGAATTGGTTGGAATACTTTCCAATCCAACCAAACACAGATTTTGACTACCATGCTTTCTTTAGACTAACCAGACGTCCTGAATCTAGTGATTTCGGGTTTGAGGAATTTTTTTCATGGAAGAAAGTCTACGAAGGGAATAATTGTTTGTTCTTAACTCACGAGAAAGAATTCTAGCTCACTGGACAGAGTTGTCAACTGTCGTTATTATTTAGGGGTACTTACCAACTAGTCCTATTAACTAGACTTATTTACCTACAAGTCCTAACTAATAAATTTAACACTATAAAAATAAGAGAGTGATAAATTTATCACTAAAAATTTATTCATAAAAACAAAGAGACTGATAAATTTATCACTATAAATTTATTCATAAAAATAAAAGACTGATAAATTTATCTTTATCACTTAATAAATTTATCAATAAGACTTAATGGGTAATAAGTCTCCAAAGTAGGACCTATTGGGTAATAAGTCTCCAAAGTAGGACCTATTGGTAGTTTACCCTATTATTTAACTCAAAGTGCAACATAGAGAAGATTATCAAAAAGCAAACTTCTCTACAAATTACAAGAGACAACCTATCTCATCTTCCAAACTTCCACCATAAAAAAAAGGCCTATCCCAAGCAATCATCAGACTCAGGCCACCAACATTGTCCTTCACTCACCATTGCCATCACAAAACCACTGTCCCTCTCATGCCACTGCCATCGCACAATCAATATCCCTCACACACCACTAACACCCACTCTTTGATCTCCCCTCCTCTCTTTGATCAATTCCTCGATCTCTCACATACACGTACTGTGAGACAGGGACAAGTGACACAACATGAACAAACCAACATATCAATTTTCAAAATACTAGACACATGTAGGAGATATACGCAAAATATATAGTTTATATATTATTATCTCATATATATATATATATATATATCTATATTTCATTCAAAGATAATAGAAAAATACAAGATATCATAATTTTTAAAATGGAAGAGAAATTAATATTTATAAGTCTACATTATATAGAGTTGTTGATCATGGTAGCAAGGTGAGCTTTGTTGGAGCTTTTAGTCGCCTTTGCAATGGATCTCCACTCAACTGAAGGGGTAAAGCAGAAATAAAATAACTAAAATCCATACTGTCATTTTAGAAAGCTGGGGGAGGTCCTCGAATTGTCAATTATTAGTAACCATGGGGGAAACCAGTGCAATTTATCCAACCAAAAAAAATATTTTAATTGCATCAAAACAATAAATAAATAGATCTCTGTAACTCAATAAAGAACTCAACTTATCCACTAAAAAATAGTAACAATAATACAATTTATAGTTTTACTAGTTATGTTTGATACAGGCAAATAATAGTCAAAGCCATTCGATTTCCATCCTTTAATCTTTGTATTTTGGTCTTCTTTCTTTTTTAACTAACATATATATATATATATATATGGGCAAAGAAATCTAATGGAAGAACAGTTAAATAAATAGTAGAGGTAAGATTTTTGGCTACAAAGATTAATTTCATAATGCACAAATTCTAATACAATCGAGAGATAAAAAGAGGCAGCAGAGAACAATGGGGGGAATTCCAATAAAGGAAATCCTTCGAGGACAGATTGATTGTAATGCACCAATTTCAAAAGACAGCAACCAGGTTGCAAGGGAAGGGGCTATGAGAAATCCAACCACCAAAAGAGAGCCAACAATCCTCAGCTTAAACACACCAAAGTATAAACAACTGTAATGATTTCAAGTCACCGCAGCATAAAATCACAAGGATTGGGTTGTGACACAAACGGGATCTTCAGATACAGCACAGGACATATAATATGGTTAAGTGATTGACACATGAGAGTCTAATGACTCTCATCCAAGAACTGTAGGGTGGAAGTAAATATTGACTATTGAGCTGATTACAGCTAGCTCATTAATTAATAATATTACACGTCCTCCTCAAGTTTTACATTCAAATAACAATTTATCCCATGCTGTTAGAAGGCTGCTAATGACTTGACAAAAAATTGTGATTACTCTTTGTTTATGTTGGTTAGTGATTGGGACATGAGAGGAACTAAAGGGTGGAAGTTAATAGTAATTTATAGGGTAAATTACACTGATCTAGTCTGGCTATTGGGCTAATTACAGCTAGCACATTAGTTTGAAAATATTACATGTTCTCTTTTGAGTTTTAGATTAGCCTCTGAGTTTAGCCCATACCATTAGAAGACTGTTATTGACTTAACACAATATTGCGGTTACTATTGATTCATCTAACCATATTTCCTATTTTTTCCCCTATAAAGATTATTTGACATATAAAATGGATTGACCCATGAACTATACATGTTTAAATGGGTTAAGCCCAAATCAGAAATCCTTTCCCTTCCTCTTTGCCAATAAAGTGTCTCTCTAAGTTGGCCAATCGCACCATTTACTTTGCCTACTATAACTCAATAATGAATTATATGGAAAATTGCAATATACACCCTAGCGACAAAGAATAATTCTATATGTACCAATTAGTGTATTAATTAGTGTACCAATTAATGATGTGGCATAATTTAAAAAAAATTTGGTATTTGTAATTTGTATAATAAGTGGGTCAATAACAATGTCATAACTAGTGCCAACACTAGTTAGTACACTAATTGGTGCATGTAGCAACACCGAGCAACAAAACATTCATATATAATCTCAATAAATCACAATCAAAATAATTAAGAACATAATCATCCTCAAAGATAGAAATGGACTCTATTCAACATCATTATCTACAGTGGATACAACCTAATGCTCAAGAAAAACTTCAAGATTAAATCTGACCTTAGGATACTTCAATCAACATGACCAGCTCTTTGGGTCCTCCTCCGCTCATAAGCAGGATCATCTGTTGGCAATTCATAACGACAAACAGGGCAGGTTTGTAGGAAAGACGATGTGAAACAAAAGTAAGAGGATGTCAACTTTCGGTACAAATCAATTGAGAGAGTTGTTTGGGCCAGAAAATCCCTATTCATAAGTCAGAGATAAACATCCCTTGCACAGTAATATGATTATACGAGTATATTTCAAATTGCCAAATTGTCATGCAAATGAAATGTATCCTTGTTCACTCCTAACTGTTGATGTTAATATAAAAAATACCCAAGCAACGTATCAGTGGCTGATCAGAGGATGACTGGATCTTCACTAGCAAACAATTTCCTTTAGTCATCAATGCGCCTGTAGGAAATTAATGTATAGATATTATTGATTCTTGATTGATATATTTTGATGTTTATAATGATTCTATATATAGGAGATAGGTGGAGAGTAGGTGGTAGTAGGTGGAGTGGTAGGTGAAGTGGTAGGTGGAGTTGGTGGAGTAGGTAGAGTAGGTGGAGTAGGTAGAGTAGGTGTTTTTACATTCAACAGCCCCCCTCAAACTCAAGGGGGTTAGAAACTAACCAACTTGAGTTTGGAGAGAGTAACAAAACAGGAAAATAATCTGACAAATAAAATAAAAATGGATAGGAGACACTTTATGGTCGTGTCAGACCGTTGTAGAAGACTGTATGGTTATAGCAGACCGATGTAGCAGACAGTTTATGGGGTCATGTCGGACCGATGTAGAAGACAGTTTATGGGGTCATGTCGGACCGTTGTAGAAAACAGTTTACGGGGTCATGTTGGACCGATGTAGAAAACAGTTTACGGGGTCATGTCGGACCGTTGTAGAAAACAGTTTACGGGGTCATGTCGGACCGTTGTAGAAGACACTATATGGCTGTGTCGAACCGTTGTAGCTGAGAACCGAAATCAATGTCGGAACAGTTTACCGAGTCTTGTCGGACCCACATAGGAGCTAACCGGAATCAATGTCAGGACAGTTTACAGAGTCTTGTCGGACCCATATAGAAGCTAACCGGAATTAAAGTCGGGACAGTTTACAGAGTCTTGTCGGACCCATATAAGAGCTAACCGGAATCAATGTCGGGACAGTTTACAGAGTCTTGTCGGACCCATATAGAAGCTAACCGGAATCAAAGTCAGGACAGTTTACAGAGTCTTGTCGGACCCTCAAAAGGCGTGCCCAATCTTATCAAAAGGCGTGCCATCAAAAGGTGTGCCCAACAGCCATCAAAAGGCAAGCCATCAAAAGGCGAGCCATCAAAAGGCGCGCAGATTTGTCGTCTAGCGTTGAGAGGCGCGTAAGGCGCGTGTCTGCCTTGCCTATTTAAACCAAGGCGAGCAGCCGCTGATGCAGAACAAACCAGCTGAAAACTCTTCGTTCTCTCTGTAACACTTCTGAGAGAGATACTCTGTAACACGCTGTTGCTCTGAAAATGGCTTCTTCTTCCCGCCCCGTTACCCAGAACATAGCCTCTTCGTCTCGTGGTCTTACTCTCTTTCCCGACCTCACCGAGACCACAACTCAGAATATAGCCATTGAACCTCAACCAAGCCCCCCTGGTTTTGCGCCTTTGAACTTTCCGATGCTGTCTGTGGAGCAAAGAATGGCTGCACAATCGGATATTGAGGCGAATTATTATACATTGAAGTCATGTGTTGAGACAATGACGGCGGTCAACAACCTGTCGCACCGGCTTCAGAGTAGAACAAATGAGGTGCAGCAGGTAAAAGCCCAACTGGCTCTGCTCCAGAGCATGTATACGGATGCCCGAGCAGAGATATGTATGCTGAAGGCAGAAAATAAGGAACTGAAGCGGAAGACCACCGTAATGCTCAGATTTGGAGGTCCGCCATATTTGACGGTTGAGGAGCAACGGAAGTGAACGTGCTCGCGGCGTGGGAAACACGGAGGCAGCACCGGCAAAGGACGCCCAAGACAAAGGCAAGAAGAAGAGAACAGCTGAAGAGGCGAAAAAATAAGGCCGGTTTTTGATGTGTGGGTTGTGGTTGATTTGTTTTGGTGAGGTCTTTTTTTTTTTTTTGTATAAAAAATGTGATCGGGGTTGATCCCCGAGATGAATAAATGACAAGTTTGGAAAATGTTGTTGGTGGTGTTTTGTTTAAGAATAAAAATAAAAGAAAAGAAAATCATGGATAAAGAAAATAAAGAAATAAAAAGATGGGACTTTAATAAGAGAGGAGAGAGGAAGAGATCAGGCAACTCTTTTTTTTTTTTTCTTTTTCTTTTGGGTTATTCTCTCTCTAGTTGGTGGGTTGCTGCGGAAAGATCTCAAAGCTTTAATGGCAGCAGCTCTCAAGATGTACTGATGGTATGCTGCAGCTGCCATGGCTCCCACAAATGGTCCAACCCAGAAGATCCAATGCTGACTTCAGATTTTTTTATTGTTGTAGATAACAGCAGCACCAAAGCTCCTAGCAGGGTTGATCCCAGTCCCAGTAATAGGAATAGTAGCCAAGTGAACCATAAACTCAGGGCGCAGAGACTGCGGTTCTTCTATCGGGATCAACAATAGTTGACCAGTCCATTGCCATAGCTCTTGCACCAGATTACAAGTTGCCACCCACTGCTTCAGTAACACCTATTTCCACAGAGAACAAAAGTGCCGGTGCTGCCGGGTCTGCTGTCCAAAAGGCAGAGGATGTTGTCAGCAGCATGTTGGCCAAGGGCTTCATATTGGGCAAAGATGCTGTCAACCAAGCGAAGGCTTTTGATGAGAAGCACCAGTTCACTTCCACTGCCACGGCCAAAGTTGCTTCCCTGGACCAGAAGATCGGTCTTAGTGAGAAGATCGGCGTGGGCACCACAATAGTGAACGACAAAGTGAAGGAAATGGACGAGAAGTTCCAAGTTTCTGAAAAGACCAAGTCTGCCTTTGCAGCTGCTGAGCAGAAAGTTAGTACTGCTGGATCTGCGATCATGAAGAACCGCTATATTTTGACGGGGACTTCGTGGGTTACGGGTGCTTGCAATAGGGCTGCAAAGGCCGCAGGAGATGTGGGACAGAAGACTAAGGAAAAAGTGGCGGAGAAAGAACAGGGAAGAAATCCAGCAGAGGAGGGTCATGCTCAGCTTAATAATCCAGCAGAGCAGGGAAGAAATCTAGCAGATGTAAGCCTTCTAGTTGTGAGAAGGTTTGTCCAAACTGTAAGTGAACAGGCTGTTGGTGTTGGCTTGATTCGTGGAGTGAGACCGGAGCAGCAATTGGTCAAGATTGTACATGATGAACTTGTGAAATTGATGGGTGGAGAGGTTTCTGAACTGGTTTTTGCAAAATCTGGGCCCACTATAATTTTATTGGCTGGCCTACAAGGTGTTGGAAAGACAACTGTTTGTGCAAAATTAGCTTTCTATCTTAAGAAACAGGGGAAAAGTTGCATGCTGGTTGCTGGAGATGTGTACAGACCTACTGCAATTGACCAACTGGTAATTTTGGGTGAACAGGTAGATGTGGCTGTTTATGCAGCAGGAACTGGTGTTAAACCTGCAGAAATTGTTGAGGAACCTGAAGTTGCTGCTGAAGAGGCAGCTGAAGCAACGGATGCTGTACCGGCTGCGGAACCGGTGTTTGAAGAAAAGAAACCAAGTGAAGTAGGTTGAGGTCCGGCGGGCGGCCAAGGCGAGGTTGCCGCCCGCCGGTGAAGCGAAAAATACTAGGTGCTAAACCCGCTCTGATACCATGTAGGAAATTAATGTATAGATATTATTGATTCTTGATTGATATATTTTGATGTTTACAATGATTCTATATATAGGAGATAGGTGGAGAGTAGGTGGTAGTAGGTGGAGTGGTAGGTGAAGTGGTGGGTGGAGTTGGTGGAGTAGGTAGAGTAGGTGTTTTTACATTCAACAGCGCCTTAATTAGCTGAAGAATTTATGTTAGAAAGGCCAACTAACATAACATTGCCTACAACAGAGAATATTATTGTCATGTAAGATTGATGATCCACCATTTAACCAATAGAAAAATGCATTGCCGCAGTCCAACCATCCTCAAGCTGATTCGAAATAAAAATTAGCATCTGCTAGCTTCAGCTGGTTAGAACTCTAGCTACGTTGAGAGTAACCAGTAATCTTAATTGTTCATGTCAGCAATGAAACTGACATAGAACCCAGCAGAATTATACTAAAAACAGGGCTTTTCAATAATTTAAATAGCACACAAAGTAGTAAAGTCAATGGTAATAAGCCTCTACACAAGCAAACTGAAGTCCCTAGCTATTGGCATATCAGCATATAGTAACTGAATCTGAACTGGAATATTTTGTTCATCATATTAGTATAAGTTGAAGGATCTACCATTTTTTTTGTTGTTGATAAGTTCAAAGATCTGCCATTGATAGTGTTTCATTTATCAACATCCTGCAACTGGAAATTTGAATTCATTTATATAATAAGTGGATAAGGTATAGATAAAATCACTCACATGCTAGAGATGATTAGGATGCGAGAACTGTCTGAATAGATATTACAGCTTCACCGCCTCCAACATGCAAGTATTCTACAGAGAAAGTCAAATTCTGTGGGTTTATTGAAATGTGTAGTCATTTATATTGAGCAAGTGTTAAAGGATGTAAAATGTCACAGAAGAACTAATATGAGTCACTGAGAATGATCAATACCTTTTAAGTAGCTTGGTACTTCATATTATTTGCTTATGCCAGTCAATCAAGTATAATTATCCACTGAAGTTGGTTGTCCTATTCCAGCAATAGCACCGAAGATCATCCCAACTGGCCAAGCGATCATCGCTTATTAGGCTTTTGAAGTTACTTTAGATGTTATCAATGGGAGATGTATCTACAATGTCATGCAAAAATCCAGATTAGAAGCAATGATGGTACTCATGAACGTTTCATACAGCTTAAAGCACATTTTGCAGAGAAGATAATAAATAAACCAGATGATGTGGAGGCAAGTTTGCTGCAAGGTAGAATTTCTCTCGTATCACATACTCTTGAAAAAACTCACTGATATGAGCATGTGATTGTCTCATGGCAAGTTAGTTAAGCGCTCAAATTAACTGAAATTCACAGCATTGCCATTTCGAAAGCTGTTCATGTGGGCTATTCTAGAGAATTAACATATTGAGCCTCTTTAACAATTAGTTATGACGAATGCTTTACTATATGAAAACTTTGAGGAATTTTTTTTACGGATGTTCCACCTGGCTTTGAGGATTTCTCAGTTGATGGGAGTGTGCAAGCTCAAAAAGGCATTATATGAGTCACAAAGTCTGCTAGAGCATGATTTGAGATATTTACTTGGGCTATGCTTAGATGTGGCTACAAACAGAGTCAAGATGACCATAACCAATTTATCGAACATTCACATGAAAACAAGGTTACAGCACTCCTTGTGTATGTTGATGATATTTGATCTATAAGAAATGCAGAAGTTGAATAGCAATCTTACTAAGGAGTTTGAAACAAAAGACTTTGGTAACTTAAAATACTTCTTGAGTATTGAAGTTGCAACATCCCAAACAGAGTGTTTATCTCACGAAGAAAGTATGCCTTGGACCTTCTTAAGAACAAAGTGTGCTTGGGTATAAAACTATTGATACCATGTCCGAGCAAAATTGCACGTCAGGGAATGAAACTAAAGATTCATTTGACAGGGAGAAATATCAGAGGCTGGTTGGTAAGTTAATTTATCCGTCTCATACTCGCCTAGATGCAGGTTATGTTGTTAGTTAGCCTTGTGAGCCATTATGCATAATCCTATTGAATTGCATCTCAGTTTATGGACTACTCTGGTACTTCAAAAGAAAGTTCAATTTTTTACAATATTTGCATAACTTTAACGGCAAATATCAGCATGCAGCCGTGCAAACTGAGATTCAATTAGCTTGGGTTACCAAATGAAAAATGAGATGTTATTCAAATGAAAAAACACTATGAGATGGATCCACATTTATTATAATTCAGGTAGAAATAGATGATGTTGCACAATGGAAGAAATGCTCTACTAGTCTACAAGAATACTAAATGCAACTAACACAATGTAAATCAATATAATCGAAAAGCACTGTTATGCAAATTTGAAGCATATATTTGAAACAATTAACTAGTGAATACAAGTTCAAGAAGAATACATGCAAATACAAAACAGAGAACATAAAGTTCAAGAACAGGACATGTATTGTGTACCTGTTATTCCATTCCATGCTTCTTTGCTTATTTCCAATCCCTTCAAAGAGCAAAATGTAATCAATTTCAGTACCATATTATTAGATGAAATCGACAACTAGTATTTTAGTTCAAAAAATAAGGAATATTACACCATTCAATATATATATATTTGTATGTGAAAACATATCAGAGTCATATCCATAAACAGGTCAAGAAACCATCAACAAGCAATTCTCACTTAGGAAAGGGAAAAGAAATCCAGCAACAAATTGATAATGCTAGTGCATTTTATTGAACTTGTAATTTTCTAAGAGTCATGACATTTAGACAGTGAAAAGTTAAACCACCATAACAACAATACAAGGATCCATCATCAAACAATTTGTCAACAGACATTTCAACAACATTTCATGTTTGAACATGAGCACCATTTTTAAAATGTTGGCGCACAAATAAAGGCATTTGTACCACATCAAAAAAAAAAAAAAGTGACCAACATGTCAGACATAGTCCAACTGCAGCAACATAGTTTGTTACCAACCTTAGATGACAACAAAGTGCATTAATGCCCATCATCCTCACTGCATAAATATATTTTAATAAGAAATTTAAGGTTCTATTGTTTTAATGTGGTATTGTTTTTGTATTCTAGAAGAAGTCTTAGCAGAAACTTCATTGTTTTTGAGGGGCTTTTTGTTAATACTTACAAATTGTGATTCCATTATCATGTTCATGTAAAATACCAAAATATATAGTCAAAGATTACATAGGAAGAAGAAGGAGCTGACCTTCAATAACAGATTCTCACATCATTTTGAAAAGTGGTGGCAACATGTGCCACTTGTTCCATGATTTTTTTTTTTTATTTTTTTTTTCATTTATTGAATATGTCTCATCAATAAACCAAACCAAATCAAAGCTAAGCCTTATATCCCATTCAATTGTGGTCGGGTACATGAATAAGTTTTCACCATTCTGCTCTATCAATGATTATATGCTTATTTAAATAAGTAAATTAATATGAATCACATAATATGTCAGACGCGCTCTTCCACTTGAACCAATATACTTTGATTCTATGGATCACAACACCACCAACCTCATCATCCTCATTAATAATCTAACCTATAACGATCCCAGTTTTGACCCGACACTTCTGGTGATTCGGACTCGGGCTTATGGTTTCTGAGTGTCGTTCATTGTCTTTTACTTTTTATTCCTCCTTAAATTTGGTTATTTGGACATCTTGAGTGTGTTTGGAACAGGTTGGTTGCTTAGTTTTCAAACCTTATACTGCCCAGAATTTTGGACCTCCACTCGAGCGGGCCTTCTTGCACTCGAGCGGAGTTTACAAACCCTCAGTACTTTGCACATCTGCAAAAATATTGAAGGGGTGTTTTCCATGCTCGAGTGGCGTTTCCTACGCTCGAGCGGGTGGGCGCTCGAGCATCCCTTCTTGCGCTCGAGCGGTTTGTCTGTTGTCTGCAAAAGTACTGGAGGCGTGTATTCTGCACTCGAGCGGGCCTCTTCTTGCGCTCGAGCGGAACAACTTATTGCATCTAACGCTCGATCGTCAACTCTTCCGCTCGAGCGGGCTGTACATATATCAGATCGCGAAAATGACTTTTTACATCACTTTTTCAGATCTTTTCTTCTAAAAATCCTAAAATGAGACATTCTCTCTCTAAAATACTCTCTCTCTACTTTTTCTCCTTGATCCATTGATCCCTCCGCCCTAATGTCTTTGGAAAAAGGGTAGAGCATCTTGGGAGCTTCACTTTGAACCGATTGAAATTTGTTTTCGGCGTCATTGAAGTTTTGTGCTTGCTCCATTGGTCTTCTAAACTTGAGGTAGGGACTCTCCACACCTTAATATGAGTTTTAACTTGGTTATAGGTTGTTGTATAAAAATGTTGAGATTTTGGAAATGTTTTGAGCAAACCTAGGATTTGGGTCAAAGTTTGAAAAGAGGGGTTTCTATGTGAGGGTTGTATAAATGGTTATGGGGTTTGGATATGAGGTTATCCTGTGTCAAAATAGTTAATTTTGGCTTTTGGGTTAATATTTGGATAATGGGGAGCTTTGCCCTAAAATATCTTGAATAATTATTTTGTATAAATAATGAAATTGGCATGAAAAATGTGAAATTGGGAGGATGTATGTATGAATGGTGTTGTTGGATTTGCTTAATCACTCACCTATGGAAATTTGATAATTTATCTGTTATAAAGATTGAATGTCTGTTTAGAAATAATTGTTTTGAACTATCGGTGGAGGATAGTCATGATTGTTGTAGACATTGCATGTAAATTAGGTAAACTGAAACTAATCCTTTAACCATTATCATTGTATATGATTATGAATGATATACATTGTATATGTATGATATTTGGGAGGAGAAATGAGATGTACTCCATGTTTTGAGGAGAAGAAAGGGGATGGACTCTATTGAACTAAGTTGGCCTGTGTGTCAAGGGTAAAAGTCCCGAAAACCATTTGTATACATGGGTGCTGATTCCCGCGGATGAAATTTTCGTAAAATGACAAATAAGAGTGAATGTATTTGTACGATGATTTCATCTGTTGGAAACTTGAGAGGTGTAACCTCTGTTGATGGGTCGAATGAAGTGGATGTATTTAATGAACCAAAATGAACAAATTGAGAAGTGAGTTTGGTATAACATGGCTTTGGAAAAGAGTTATAAAGATTTTGTCATTGGATAATGAATATGTGCATCATACTTATATCTTGTTAATTCTCATATGTTGTGTTAGATTGTTTTTACTGGGTTTTGGCTCACCCTACTGTGGAAAACCATTTTGAGGTACTGGTGACATGCTTCCTCCAAGGACGTAGCTTGGAGGACCTTGGAGCTTCAGGCTCTTTTTGTGTTATTTGTATTTAATGTTCGTCTAAGCCCAGGGCTTTATATGTACAGAACTTATGACTCTTTTTGTTGTAACCAAGTAATGACTTGGAAAGATGTAAGCCCGTAGGGCATTTGTTTTGTTTATCATTAACAGGGTATTATATACTATAGATTCAGTATGTACATTTATGAATGTATATTGCATGTGTTATGTTTTGTAATACAAACTCTGATGAATGAAAGCATAATATTTCCATTAACATTCTGTTATAAGAATTAGATTTATTGTAATAATTTGGGGGCGTTACATAACCTAAGTAACAAAAATGTTCACTATTTGTTTCCAATCACTAAATTGCATTAATAACATCATTTTTGGGATCAAATAATGCATATTTCTTGTGAATAGTCTATGCAATCTCTTAGTTTCCACAAATTATCATACAATGAGT
Source organism: Camellia japonica (assembly GCA_030407325.1). NCBI lineage: Eukaryota > Viridiplantae > Streptophyta > Magnoliopsida > Ericales > Theaceae > Camellia > Camellia japonica. The sequence goes on from JAPPVO010000247.1 coordinate 23,379, forward strand.
TGAAAAGAAAAAATGAACAATTGAATTTGAGATTCCAGATCCTGAAAATTTTGCAAATGGGAATTCCTGTGCAATTCAATCATATGCTAGCCCTTACACCTTCACTATCAATGAGCATAATGATAAAAGTGAAACTATACTAACAATTGATGGAAGTAACTCCAATAAACAAAACCACTTTTTACCCAAATCCTATCTATGCAAGTTTTAAGTACTACTAGCCCCTTATTAATTTTCATAAAAAGCAACCTGACTGACAGTGACAATCGTCTGCTAGGATTCAGCAATTGCAGACGAAAATTGCTAGTAATGAAAGAGCATATACGATCCAGGAAATGACCTTGAGGTAGAGCGGGAAAGAGACTGTGATGGCAACAAAGAAAGCGGTAACTCCACAGACTACTCCAGCGTGCTCGAGCACGCGGCCTGGGTTCGGGTGCTTGGAAGAAATGTATTTGGCAACAAAGATAAAAGCAAACGCAAACACCATTAACAGACACACCAAGTGGAATGTTATAGAGTAGTATTGTGTAGGAGTCTGGTTCGATCGGATGGCGATTTCAAAAGCGGCTGTCAAGCAGAACTCTACGACTAGCATCGGCAATTCAGGAGGAACTTCAACTACTGATTCAGGCGGCGGCGGAGCCATAACCGGAGGAGGGAGTTCAACAACTGATTTTAATGGTCTCATTTCCAACAAACTCACAAATTGCAAACTGAAGCGCTTTACCTTTATATAATAGTCAATTCGGAGGAAGACGCAATGAAATACCCATGTCGTTCTGCAGACTCTTTTCTTTTTAAAAAAAATGTTGGAAACACCCACCTTATCTTATCATAGACTTGTTTATATTGTACTATCTATGTTGGAAACACCCACCTTATCTCATCATAGACTTGTTTATTTGTTAAACATTGTACTATCTATGGTCTAACATCAATTTTAAATTATTAGAGTGATTTAAAATTGATAAATTAGAAGGATGTACATTGTTAATTACCTCCTAATTTGTTATGCAAATATAATATTTAGGGAAAAATTTATAATTTCTCAAATCTCATGAGATATTTGTAATTTAACCAAACCTCGAGGGGTATATGTAATTTGTCCTTTTTTTAAATAATGTGGTGCTTGTGTTTAAAATAACAAAAGAAAAAAAAATGTCAAACGCTATCGTTTCACTATGTTGGTTCCAATTTTTTATTTTTTATTTATTTATTTTTTCTATACTATCCTTGTGTCTACAAAAAAGGAAAAAAGAGTCAAAACGTGATCGTTTTAACTCAGGGTAGAAAGTTATTTAAAAAATTAGGATAAATTACACTTTGACCTTTAAAGTTTATTTTTCTCATTTTAATCCTTTATGTTTTAAATTTGTTTCAATTTACTTTTAAAACTAATTTCTATTAAAAATTAGATAGAAAATAACGGATTTGGGAAGACTTTTTCTGAATATTTTTTGATAATCCGAATCGTTTATATTTTAGGTTTTATCGAGCATATCATTTATACAAAAAATTAGTTAATCGGAATTTTGCAACTCTATGATCATATTCTAAATGTTTTAAAAAAATTATTAAGATCATATCAACCGTTTTTTTTTTGGAAAACAAATATGTTTTTGTTATTAAGTTATTGATGTCCAATCAATTTGATTTTTTACATAAATGATCTACTCAACTAACCCTATAATATGAACAGTTCGAATTATAAAAAAAAAAAAACTCAAAGAAAGCCCTCACTGGGACACTATAGCACGCTGATACTCCTTGGTCCAAAAATAACACATTGATAATTACATAATATAAGAAATATATTATTATATTAAGATTTGAACTTGTGTCAGATGTGTGAGCAATGACGGAACTAGAAAATTGGTTTAGCAGGCATCCATTGATTTCAATGTTCATTTTTTTAAAAATTGTAATCAATAGTAAAAAGATAATATTAAATATTTTAGATACTTTTAGGAATAAAAACTTAAATACTCTTTACAAAAGTTTTTAATATAATCTTTTATGCTTTGAAAACTTTTCATAATAATACTACTGTTATCAATAAAATAAAAAATTGTCTCTTTCAAGGTATGTAACTGACCTATTGTTCATTTCACTGATCACCCATTTGATTATTTCATAATTGATTTTTCATAATATTCATAACTAAAAATAAAATTATTTGTTCATGATTGTTTAAAAATAAAGAAATTAAAATCCCTTCAGAAATTTGTAAAGGTGAGTATGGTCTAATTTGAGATAAAACCAGAACCAATCTATCGTTTACTGTTTTGTAAAAATTAGAACCAAAGCAAACTATCAAAATCATGGAACCAATCTGAACCAAATCACGGTTTAGTTCAGTTTAAAATTATGGTTTCACATAATTTATTCACATGAAAAATCATATAACATTTTAAAAAAAATTTAACCTATTATAAATTTTAAAAATAATAATAATATGTCCATCAAACAAGCTATTCTTATAATATTATCAGTTAAGAAAAACATAATATTAAACAGACATTGTTCAATATTAATTTGTTATGATTTTTGAAACATAAACTTTCGAAACAAAAACATGCACATTGTTCTCCCATTAATAATATCTAGTAAATAAACATATATGGCTTAAGTTACATGGTCCGGTTTGATTCCAATTCGGAACCATGGGCCTAAATCCGAAACCAATTTGCAGAAATCAGTTCTTTAATTTTCCAAATTAGGACCAAACCACGAACAAAAAAAAAAAAAAAACAAACAAACAAACAAACAAACCTACTAGATTGGTCTGGTCTGGTTCGGTTCGGTTTGCAAATTTTTTACCCGACCCTAGAAATTTATAATTTTAACACAAATCACCCTAAATTAAAGTTCTTAATTTCAATACATCCAACTTCTTAATTTTAACACAAATAACCACAAATTAAAATCTCTAATTTTAGTAACAATAATAATATACAAACAAAATATTCATATAAAATTTTCACAAAAAAATTATGTGGCTTAAAGTGAATCTTTCACTTTAAAATGAAACATATCTATAAAAATGAGTTGGATTTATAAAAATAGTATTGGCATAACAATGTTAAGAACTCCAAAGTCACTACTAAAAATTATACACAATATTCCAATACAATTTTGTTAAGATCTCTAATACTTGTGTGGAGACTTTCATGTTTATACATGGATTGAATCTTTTAATCATATATTCTTTTTCTGGGTCATTTTTGTGCAACAATTCTATGCACATAAATTTGTTGTTTTCTTTCTTTATGAAAGCTCGATTGTACTTTGAGGACATGTTTGTTTGGATATAGCCTTGGGATTTAACTAATAATTAGACAAAATACATAATTTGATGGTTGGTTAAGAAAATTAAGGTACTAATAGTCCATCAGGATATGATATCTCTCATATGAGGGATTATTGAATCTCAAGAGGATGGTAGGATACAAAGTAAAAGACTAACACCAAACCAAATCAAATTGTGCATTAAAAAAATAAACCAAACCAGCTCGTATGATTTGCTCTGATGAATTAGACTAGTCTGTGATTTTATTTTGGATTTTTTTGCTCAGTCCCACTAGCGATAGGTTTACGTTGTAGGAGTGGAGTCCATTTTAATTATACTTAATTCATTTATTGAATATGTTCCATCAATAAGCTAAACCAATCAATTGTGATCGGCTATATGAATCATTTTTACCATTCTACTCTATCAATGATTATATGTTTAGTTAAATAAATAAATTCATATGAATTACATCATATGTCAATATGTCAGACACACTCTTCCACTTGAACCAATATACTTTTATTTTGTGGATCACAACACCACCAACCTCATCATCCTCATTAATAATCTAATCTAAGTAACGAAAATGTTCACTATTTGTTTCCCATCACTAAATTGCATTAATAACATCATTTTGGGGATCAAATAATGCACATTTCTTGTGAACAGTCCATGCAATCTCTTAGTTTTCACAAATTACCATACAATGAGTTGAAAAGAAAAAGTGAACAATTGAATTTGAGATTCCAGATCCTGAAAATTTTGCAAATGGGAATTCCTGTGCAATTCAATCATATGGTAGCCCTTACACCTTCACAATCAATGAGCATAATGATAAAAGTGAAACTATATTAACTGAGAGGGTAATTTATACGAAAATTGGGCCGAGCTGGGTAATGGGCCGTTATGGGCCAACAGTACGAAGAGCTGAGTAAAAAGGTCATAAAGTTACTCCGGTCCGCAAGAGGCGTAAAGTTACTCCGGTCCGCGAGAGGCTTGAAGTTACTCCGGTCCCAAAGAGCTTACGGTAAGTTCGGTCATCACGCACAAAGTTATCCCGGTCGGGACCGGAGTATTGGTTATCCCGGTCAAGACATACCAAGGTTAGCATTGGGAGAGCCGAGGTAAGAGCAGTGAATGGAAGAGCCGAGCTAAAGTTATCTCGGTCTAGTCTGCGGCGTAGCATAGCCATGCTTACCTCAGCCATATTGAAGTCTGACCATGGTAAAACCATCTCACTTGGTTTATGCAGTGAGGGGGGTGTTGAAGGATAAACATTATCTTTCAGGAGTATGAATCCTAGGAGGACTCTATATGGAGGAGTAAAAGTCCTACTAGGATTGTGCCACACGGAACCTACAAAAGCTCACAAACATCACCTATGGAGAGGTAACGCAACTTTGATTCCCGAATTCACAGAGCTTTTTATCTATTTGTCTATTTTGCTGACTTAGGCATCGGAGAGGTATCCGGCACACACCCGCCGGCTAGCTCACGTTTGTATTTTCAGAGAGTAAAGCGACGTCGTACGGAGGAGCGCAATCTTAATCAACAGGATTATACGAGAAGGTTTATTTCTTTCCCGCACAATTGGCGGCGTCTATGGGAAGCTCAGACTAGAACAAAACCTCTTGATTAAATTTTCCTTGCTAATAAAAAGTAATGGCGCACAACGGAGATTTGCCATAGTCCGCCATTGATGGACAAACCCCAAAAGGAGGTGGGAGGCGCGAAGGTTTGCCTCCTGTCCCTCCCATGGCGGACTTGGAGCCCCAACGACATAACCCCAGGAGGGATGCTAGGGGGAGGCGAAATAACAGCCCCCGTCATTCTCGTTCACAAAGTCCTGACAGACAAAGGCGGAGGATCAACCCTCAAACTCTGGAGGATCGCGTGAAAGAATAGAATGAATTAATAAGGAAGATGGCGACGGATATGGAGGCCATGAAACGCCAGATCAAGGGAAAATGGGTGGCGACAAGAGAGGGGCGTAAAGGCAACACGCCCCCTCGCCACTTAGAAGATCGCAGTAGGCATACCACGCCATCACAAACAGAGAGTAGAAGCCTCAGGACGGGCGATACTCAATCCAGAACCTCCAGGACTCGTTGCTCCAGGTCTGAGAGAACGAGGACTGAGAGGTCGTATACTGAGGGAAGCACCTATCGGCCCTCGCGCACACACACCAGACATCATCCAGGCAGATGGAGTTGCCAAGATCATCCGATTTACGGACCGTGCTGGAAGAAAGGGCATGATGGAAGGAGGATAATAGGGCGCGCGACCCTCGCAGGGTATCTGCCCTTCAGCGGTTGGCTCCTCGGACGCATGGAAGCGTCGAGGTTGGAATGCCATTACCACGGCCTGCCTACGAACCAACGGACAAAGCATTAGCAAGGCTGCAGACCTCGCCGTTCATTTCGGCAATTAAAAACGCGCCCTTACCTTCAGGCTTCCTTCAGCCCAAATTCACCATGTACGAGGGGAAGACAGATCCCTACATGCACCTAAGCCACTTCCGCCAGGTTATGGCGGTATATCAACGCAACGAGGCTTTGATGTGCATCCTCTTCCATCCAGCCTTGGTGACCTAGGCTTGACTTGGTTCGAAAAACTTCCAGAAGGCAGCATAGCCTCTTGGGCGCAATTAGCAGAGGCGTTCCTAACAAGGTTCAGAACGAACACCAAAACCCCGGTAGAGATCGATCAGTTGCTCTCCATCGACATGGGCGACAAGGAGACCTTAAGATCCTACAATAGTCGCTACTGGGAGACCTTCAACCAGATTGGGGACTGCCCCACCAATCTAGCCATTGCACAGTACAAAAAAGGCCTTCTAGTCGGGAACAGACTAAGGGACTCAATCACCATGACGCCACCCCTCACCATGGAGGCCTTGATGGAAAGAGTACATCAGTACATCAGGGTGGAAGAGGATGGCTCCTGTGCCAAAACAAAATTTGGCACGACCGCAATACCGGAGAAAAAGGCCTCAGCAAAGGTCAACGCGGTAGACCATCCGAGCAGAAACGGACGAGGCAGGCGGGACAACGGAGAAGACCAGGATAAAAGATGGTTGAGAGTCCGCACTGCCATTACCACGGTATTCAAAAAGCCAATCTACCGGATCCTAAGCGAGATACGCGATGAACCTTTCGTCAGATGGCCTGCTAAGCTAGGAGAGGCTCAGAGGGACTACGATGAAAGGTCACGGTGCACCTTCCATAAAGAAAAGGGGCACCACACTGAAAATTGCACGCCATTAAGACAGCACCTGGAGGAGTTGGTGGCAGCAGGTCACCTAGATAAATACATTGAAGAAGGGACGTAACTAGCCCCCCAGGACCACAATAACCCCAACGGGATGCCAATCGACGCCCCACCTCAAGGCGTAATCAATGTGATACATGGAATCTTCGAACCTGCGTGTATGCGAGCTCAAAGGGTCAATCAAGAAGGCCGAGCACTTAAGGGAGGTACTAAGTGCACAACTTACCATCAAAAAAGGGAAGACAGAGGCCACGAACATCATGTCTTTTTCAGATAGAGACTTGGCGAGGATATATTGTCCCCACAATAATGCCCTGGTTGTCACTCTCCGAGTCAAGGATTTTGACGTCAAGCGGATTTTGATTGACCAGGGTAGTTCATGTGAGATAATGTATTACGAAACATTCAAACAATTGAAGCTACAAGACAAAGACTTGGCACCTGCCGTGTCTCCCCTGATTGGATTCAACTCAATGCCAGAATGGCTAGTCGGCAAAATAATCCTACCAGTCAGAGCAGGAAGCGTGACAAAACAAGTGGAATTCTGGGTGTTGAAAGTCCCTTCCACTTACAACATAATCTTGGGAAGAACATGGCTGCATGCCATGCGATCGGTAGCGTCATCCTACCATCAAGTAATGCGGTTCCCCAACGAAGTTGGGGTAATTGAAGAGGTCTTCGGAGACTAGATCATGTCCAAGCAATGCTTTGTCACTGTGAATGGCAGCCGCGCTGCCAAGGGATATGTTCATTCGGTGGAAGAACCTGAGAGTAGTGAACTGTTCGCAGATGTCGGCAAAACAGCTAATCAAAAAGCGGTGGAAGACTTGGTAGAGGTAAGAATAGATGAAAAGAACCCGGATAAGTTCTTTTTGCTCGGTTCGTCGTTGTCCAACACTGAGAGATTAGAGGTCTTGGAATTTTTGACCTCTAACATCGAAGTGTTCGCCTGGACACCATACGACATGCCAGGCATTGATCCTAACTTCATCTATCACCAACTCAATGTCCACCCATCCGCCAGACCAATCATTCAGCGCACACGCAGATCGGCACTCCACTACGCCGAGATAGTGGCGGAAAAAGTAGGAAACCTGCTGGAGCAGGAGCAATCAGAGAGGTGCACTACCCTAGATGGATCTCTAATACGGTGGTAGTGCCAAAGAAGAACGGCAAATGGCGTGTCTGGGTCGACTACAAAACAGTCAACAGAGCATGCCCAAAGGACAACTTCCTTCTACCACGGATAGATCAACTAGTAGACCTAACGGCGGGGCATAACCGACTTAGCTTTCTTGATGCGTACAGAGGCTACCATCAAATCGCCATGTACGAACCAGACCAGGAGGTCACGTCCTTTACAACTCTAAGAGGACTGTATTGCTACAAGGTCATGCCCTTTGGTCTAAAGAACGCAGGGGCAACATTCCAAAGAAATGTCACCAAGATGTTTGAGCCGTTGTTAGGCAGAACAATGGAGGCTTACATCGACGACATGGTGGTCAAGAGCAAGGATACGAATGACCATCTCAAGGACCTAGGTGAGATGTTTGAGATCCTAAAGAAGCACAAGTTGCGCCTCAATGCGTCTAAATGCGCATTCGGAGTAGGATCTGGCAAATTCCTGGGCTTCCTGGTGACCAACCGGGGTATAAAAGCAGACCCCTCTCAGATCAAAGCAATTCAGGACCTGGAGAGGCCAAATTCAGTAAAAGAAGTGCAGCATCTCACCGGCATGGCGGCTGCACTCAATCGGTTCATAAGCCAGTCGTCAGACAGACTATGACCATTCTTTCATGCTTTAAAGGCCAAATTTGAGTGGGACGAAGAATACGACCGCGCTCTGGAAAACTTGAAAGAATACATGTCTTCTCCACCACTGCTTGTCACCCCAATACCTGGAGAAGAACTCTTCTTGTACCTGGCAGTCTCTCAACACGCAATTAGCGCAGTGTTGGTCCGTGCTGAAGGAATCCAACATCTGCCCATCTTTTATGTCAGCAAGACATTGCTGGGCGCCGAAACAAGGTACTTGCCACTGGAAAAACTGGCCTTGGCCTTGATGATGGCCTCAAGGAAGTTGTCACACTACTTTCACGCCCACACCATAGTCATCCTCACAGCTTTCCCATTAAAAGCTCTGTTTGAGAGGGCGAACTTTTCTGGGCGAATTTTGAAGTGGGCAGTAGAGTTGGGACAATTCGACATCAAGTTCCAACCCAGAACCGTGATAAAGGCCCAAGCTTGGCAGACTTTGTCGCAGAATTTATCCCAGGAAGTCATCATATCTGCCCAGTCGACCTGACTGACACGACCAACTAGGGATAGAAGTTGACGCCGGAATAGCGCAACCCTGGTGCAGGATACTCAGTCAGACCCCAAGACAGACCAGAGTAAAGAAAGCAAGGAAGAAGCGAACCATACTACACCAAGCCAAGACTCAATAACAAACAAAGACTTGGTACAATCAGATAACGAAGGGCATACAGCAAGCATGGACCTTGAAGAAAACACCAGCAACATTTTTGACCCCACGGCATCATCTGACCCCTCCACTTGCTGGAAGTTATTCGTTGGAGAGATGTGGAAACTCTTCGTTGACGGAGCATCCAACCGGCATGGCGCAGGACTTGGCATAGTCCTCATCTCACCAAACGGCCTAGTTGTGGAGCAAGCAGTCAACCTTGGCTTCCCAGCATCAAACAACGAAGCGGAAAATGAAGCGTTTCTTGCAGGTCTCAAATCAGCATTCTACATGAAGGCCACCGAGCTAATGGTTTACAGCGACTCACAACTGGTGGTAAACCAAATTTCGGGCGACTACGAAACAAAGGATGACAGGATGGCTAAATACCAAGAGTTAGTCAAAAAAGAGATCAAGAAATTTGAAGTAGTAAGGATAGAACAGATTGGCAGGGAGGAAAACAGCAGAGCAGGCAAACTAGCAGGCTTTACTTCAATGGCAGATACATCCACCCCTCATCCATTGCTCATTAACTATTTACCGAGACCAAGCATTGAAGATCCCGAAGCAGAAGAGGTATGTTGCACAGAGTTGGGCCCTTCATGGATGGATCCCATCATAATGTTCCTGAAAGATGGCACCTTATCGGAAGAAAAGAAAGAGGCCAACAGAATCAGAGCGAAATCGCAGCGATTTTGGCTCTCCCCATCTTTGGCATTATACAAAAAATCATTCTCGGGACCGTACCTAAAGTGTGTTCATCCCAGCAAAGTTAAAGCATTCTTGTTCGAAATACACGAAGGCGTGTGCGGAAGCCATCAAGGGGGAAGGTCATTAGCATACAGGGCAATCTCGTAAGGATATTGGTGGCCTTACATGTAAGCAGACTCAGAGAAATATGTGAAGAAGTGCGAGAAATGTCAGAAGTTCGCACACCAAATACATCAACCTGCCAGAGAACTTCTACCCTTAACTAGCCCATGGCCTTTCGCAATGTGGGGCTTGGACATAGTAGGACCACTTCCAACAGCACTAGGCAACAGGAAGTTCTTTCTTGTAGCAACCGACTACTTCACAAAATGGGTGGAGGTAGAAGCCTGAGCATCAATTAAGGAAAAAGACGTGAAGAAGTTCATCTGGCGGAACATCATCACTCTGTTTGGCATACCAAAAGCCCTAATATCAGACAACGGCACTCAGTTCAACGGCAGAATCTTTAGAGGCTTTTGTAAAAGGACAAATAGAGTTCTACAATTCTACCCAGCATATCCCAAGCAAATGGTCAGGCAGAAGCATCAAACAAGTGTTTGGATGGATTGAAAAAAAGGCTAGAGAAAGCAAAACGCAAGTGGGCAGAAAGCTCCCTCATGTTTTATGGGCTTACCGTACCACGCCTCAGCGGTCAACAAGAGAAACTCCATTCTCCTTAGCCTATGGTATGGAACAGTAATCCCACTAGAAGTTGGCCTCCCCACTATTCGAAGCGAAAATTTTGATCCGGACTTAAATGGCGAAGCCGTAGCATTGGAGCTCGACCTTGCGGAAGAAAGAAGAGAAAGAGCACTGGTTCACATTGCCTCATACCAACAAGAGTTATCCAGGAAATACAACAAACAGTGCATCCAAGGCAATTTAAGATCGGCGATTGGGTGCTGCGCAAAGTGATGGGAAACACCATGGTACCAGGAGATGGCAAGTTAGGGCCCAATTGGGAAGGACCTTACAAAGTGGTTGGATTACCAAGAAAAGGGGCATACCACTTGGAAGATGAGGATGGCAAAGCCATTCCCAGGCCATGGAACACTGCCAATCTCAAATTATTTTATTTTTAACTTTTTTTCAAGCATATGTAATTTTCCTTTTCCTTTCTCAATAAAACAAGTAGATTCTTTTCAGTATAAGTTATTTTCTGTAAAAGATAGTTTTAGTGAGTTAGGAACATTGTAAACATATTTGGCCGGAAAAACCAACTTAGAGGTTGGCTGGATTAAACCAACACCCCTCCTAAGCCCAGGATAAGGATCCAGGCTGCAGGACGTTTGGTCGGAATAACCAAACACTTTACTCTAGGTTGGCTGGAAAAAACCAACTTAGAGGTTGGCTGGATTAAACCAACACCCCTCCTAAGCCCAGGATAAGGATCTAGGCTGCAGGACGTTTGGTCAGAATAACCAAACATTTTTTTCTAAATTGGCAGGAATAACCAATTTAGAGGTTGGCTGGATTAAACCAACTCTTAGTACTCTTCAGCCGAAGTAAGGATATCGGCTAAAGAATGGTTGGCTGGCTTAAACCAACACTTGGTACTCTTTAGCCGAAATAAGGATATCGGCTAAAAGAGTGGTTGGCTGGACTAAACCAACTCTTAGTACTCTTCAGCCGAGGTAGGTATCTCGGCTAAAAATGGTTGGCAGGTATACTTATAGTTGCAAAGGTTAAGACCGATATAAAGTATCTCGGCAAGTGAATGCTGTACCTCATCCAAGACTTCAGTTAGAAAGTAAAGTACAAGCATGGAGATCAACCGAAATAAGAGTTGGAACAAAAAAGCAGACTTCATTGAAAATTCAAAGCAAGTACAAAAGGTAGGGCCTCAGCCCGGTTACAATCTGTTTCCAAAAGCAAAGAAAAGAAAAAAACAAAAAGAAGACGAAAATACAAAGTCAGTTAAATAGATCATCAAGATCAGCATCAATATCAACCCGGAGCCCGGTTTCAGACGGGAGCACGGTCTCGGTTGGAAGCACGGTTTTAGTAGGCAGCGCGTTGGTCAGGTCTTCCACCATTGGCTCCGACCGAACTGAATGATCGACAGGGTCATTGACAACCGAGGTATCTTTGGGCACGGTTTCTTCTTCATCATCTGAATCCTCCAGAAATTGTTGCTGAAGGGCAGCAGCATATTCCGTCATGGAGCTCGATATGAAGTATGCAGGAGCGTTGAAGACCTCGGTCTCTAGACCGTGACCGAGCTGCACTATAGCCGCCCTCCACCCACATTTGAAGAAGAGATCCTTGGCCGCTTTACATTGTTTAATGTAAGTCGTCTGCCCCTCCTTGTAACCCCGAAGCTCGGCATCATCCGCACTCTTCTTCAGCTTCTCAATCTCGGCGTTCTTCTTCCCTTCAAGCTTGGCCAGCTCCCGGAGATATTTGTCTTTTATCACGGCTGCAGCCTTTTGTTTGTCTGCTTCAGCCGAGCTAACAAGACCGGTCAGACGACCGTTCTCGGTTTTTAGCTCGGCTATCTGCTTCCTGGCCTCTTTTAGCTCGGCTGTTTTCTCGGTTACTTCGGCCATGGTTTGCCTTGCTGTTTTACGAAGCTCCAACACACGCTTATGAGCAATATGACTCTTTTGCATGGCCTGGAAAAGAGTGGGAAGAGACTTGTAATCAAACCGAGATGAGAGTTGTGCAAATTAGAAAGATTAACGGAAAAAGCTACTTACAAGCACTATGGATTTCGTGGCCGAGCGGATGGCCTTCAGTTCGGTCAGATGTTTGTGGTGCTCCATGTCTGCTGGAAGGCAAACACTCTTGGCAAGGTTAAATGCCATTAAGTGATCTTTTTCAGCGACCACTGAGTTAGTGTCCTGAATTGCTCGGTTTTGAAAAGTAATTTTGGGTGCCCACTTGGAGAAGCTAGCTCGGTCAGAGCGCTCTGGTTGCGGACTCGGTGGAGGGCTTGGTGGAAGAATGGTTTTGTCTTTATCAACAAGGCGTTGCTCGGTTGGGGTAGTCCGGGCACGCTTGCTTGGACGGGATGAGGAGGGTTATTGAGATGGAAGAGCTACCACGGTCTCAGTGGATTGACCGGTTTGTGGTACCCCGGCTTGGTGTGTTTCGATTAGCAAAGCCCTTACTCTGTTCCTCTTTGCCATCTCTTGTTCAGTGGTAGTTCGGACCAAGTTGATTTGAGGTAAGGATGGATCCGGTTCGGGAGAGGCTTCCAGCAAGAAGTCTGTTACTCTGGCTTTTCGTCGGCTGCTGTATCTATACGTCGGTTCAAAGTTCAGTAGCTTGGCCCAACTTCTTTCGGATATCGTAGTGTGCACGAAGTACGCCTAAGTTGGGGTAGCTATACAGTGATTTGAGATGGGCTGAATCTGCAGAAAAAAAGGTAAACAGTTAGTTCGGTTCAGGGAGTGGAAACCGAGGTAAAATAAAACATGCAATAGAGCCAAAGTAATTATACCGGGGGTTCCTTTATCCCAGTTTATTCTACGACCAGGGATCTGGGCTTGGTGATCTTCAAAATTCCCAGATACCCAGAAAAAATCATCGTCGTTCAAGTCTTTATCCGGTGTGTGCTTTATTATTTTCTCTCAGCGGTGGCGTATTCTTAGATAATAGACCCAGCCATCTTCTTTTGATCCTATAGAGTATTGATGGAAGAGTTCGGCTAAACCGATGTTAATACTAGCTCGGCGGTTTAGCTCGGCTATGCCATTTATTATACGGTATGAATTTGTGGAAAGCTGAGTGGGACATATCCTAGTTTGCCTAAGGAATTCACAAAGTAAAGGCTGTACAGGGAATCTTAGTCCGGTTTCTATAATGGACAGAAGGGTAAAAGGTACAAAACCATGGTTTCTCCATGGTGTGACATCTTGGTTGGCTAAGGTGAGGTGGACATCGTCAGGAATGTTATACTCCCTTTGGAATTCGGCCAAGCCACCAGGTGTTTCTACTAAAAACCTATATTTACCCATTTACTCTTAAATTATGTATAAATTAAGCTGAGTGTTAGCTCGGTCGGAGAAAGGTACTGAGTAGCTCGGTTGAGCACTCAAAAGAGTGCCTGGGTAACCTAAAGTCTGCAAAGTGAAAAACAAAAGTGTTAAAGCACAGATCGTGGGACCGTGCTAAAAGAAATAAAGGCAAGATAAATATAGTCCTAATTCGGTTTGAGGAAGGGGTTCGATAGCTCGGTCTGTGCAAGGGGTTTGTTATTCCGGTTTGTGCAAGGTGTTTGTTATCTTGGTTTATGCAAGGGTTTTGTTAGCCCGGTTAAGCCTCTAGGGGCAGCGCTCTTAGTTCGGTTTGAACTACGAAGGCTGGTCTAGCCCCAAGTTATAGCTCGGCCGTGGTTGAGACTATCAAGCACACTATTACGCAGATTTAGTACGGTTTGTTAGCTCGGCTAAGTTAAATCAAAAGATGGTTTGACTTGTTAAAACTACTGGTATAGCATGAAGTGTTAGTTCAGTTGAATGGTCTGGCTAGATTGACATCAATTACAAACAACTTTTTACTCCAGTTACATGGTGATTTTGGATCAAATACAGCGTTCTACAGGTTGTTTCATGAATACAAAGTGGTTCATACAAGGTTTTCTCTAGAAAATGCAAGGCATAGCACAAAATGGAAAAAATGTGTTTGCAAAAACACATAAAACAAAATACTATGGATCAAACAAGCACGAAAACGAGAAAAATAGAACAGATTTCTGAAGCTTACCAGATGTAGAGGAAGGAACTGGACGTTAAAATGGGCACTGGAAAGATTCACGAGCTCTGCGGTTGCAAGTTTGAGAAGCAGAGAAGAAAGAGAAGGTGAATAGTGAAATAATGAACTCAAATTGCTAGGGTTTTGTTTTGTAGAAGGAAGGAGAAAAAAAGAGCGGGACTGTTCAAAAAACACGGAGTACGAAGACGGCGTGACAGCTGCATTGGGCCAATTAGAGTGTGCCACGTGTCTTTGGAATAAGAAGCGATTCAGTTACTGTAATTGAAGAGACGTTTTGACCGGACAGCTAGAGCCCGGTGTGAATTTAGCTCGGCTGGAAAGGCTAAACAGTTTTTGCACGACTGTAAAAGTTTAAAAGTTTAGCCCGGTCGTAAGACTAAAGTTTTTAGCTCGGCTGGTAAAACAGGTAATCCCTATCATGCTACGCAGATGGAATTAAGGGGCAATTGAGAGGGTAATTTATACGAAAATTGGGCCGAGTTGGGTAATGGGCCGTTATGGGCCAACAGTACGAAGGGCTGAGTAAAAAGGTCATAAAGTTACTTCGGTCCGCAAGAGGCGTAAAGTTACTCCGGTCCGCGAGAGGCTTGAAGTTACTCCGGTCCCAAAGAGCTTACGGTAAGTTCGGTCGTCACGCACAAAGTTATCCCGGTCGGGACCGGAGTATTGGTTATCCCGGTCAAGACATACCATGGTTAGCATTGGGAGAGTCGAGGTAAGAGCAGTGAATGGAAGAGCCGAGCTAAAGTTATCTCGGTCTAGTCTGTGGCGTAGCATAGCCATGCTTACCTCGGCCATATTGAAGTCTGACCATGGTAAAACCATCTCACTTGGTTTATGCAGTGAGGGGGGTGTTGAAGGATAAGCATTATCTTTCAGGAGTATGAATCCTAGGAGGACTCTATATGGAGGAGTAAAAGTCCTACTAGGATTGTGCCACACGAAACCTATAAAAGCTCACAAACATCACCTATGGAGAGGTAACGCAACTTTGATTCCCGAATTCACAGAGCTTTTTGTCTATTTGTCTATTTGTCTATTTGCTGACTTAGGCATTGGAGAGGTATCCGGCACACACCCGCCGGCTAGCTCACGTTTGTGTTTTCAGGGAGTAAAGCGACGTCGTACGGAGGAGCGCAATCTTAATCAACAGGATTATACGAGAAGGTTTATTTATTTCCCGTACATTAACAATTGATGGAAGTAATTCCAATCAACAAAGCCACTTTTTACCAAAATCCTATCCATGATAGTGGCCACACACACACATACATCTATATATATATATGGTATCTAAAGGAGCTAATAATAATTAATTTCCATAAAAAGCAACCTGACAGACAGTGACAATCGTCTGCTAGGATTCAGCAATTGCAAACGAAAATTGCTAGCAATGAAAGAGCATATACGATCCAGGAAATGAGCTTGAGGCAGAGCGGGAAAGAGACTGTGATGGCAACAAAGAAAGCGGTAACTCCACAGACTACTCCAGCGTGGTCAAGCACGCGGCCTAGCTTCGGGTGCTTGGAAGAAACGTATTTGGCAACAAAGATAAAAGCAAACGGAAAATCCATTACCAGACACACCAAGTGGAATGTTATAGAGTAGTATTGTGTAGGAGTTTGGTTCGATCGGATGGCGATTTCAAAAGCGGCTGTCAAGCAGAACTCTAAGACTAGCATTGGCAATTCATGAGGAACTTCAACTACTAATTCAGGCTGTGGCGGAGCCATAACCGGAGGAGGGAGTTCAACAACTCATTCTAATGGTCTCACTTCCAACAAACTCACAATTTGCAAACGGAAGCACTTTACCAGTTGGGAGGAAGATAAATGATAGACAGCCTTTTTCTTCCTTTACCCCCCACAACAACCCCACATACACATATCTGATAGGAGGAAAGAAAAAAAAAACAAAAAAACAAAAACAAAACGCAAAAATTTAGTCAATTTGAATATATTGGGGATGATGGAGACCGAAAAAAACAAAAAAAAAATACAAAAAGCAAAAAATTAGTCAATTTGAATATATTGGAGATGATGGGGACAGAAAAAAAACAAATAAATAAATAAATAATAAAAAGCAAAAAAATTGGGGATGATGGACATCAAAGATAAAGGCCCTGCTTGGTAAGGCTTATTTCCAGCTTATTTCAACTTTTAGTTTAATTTAAGCTATTTTGATGTGTTTGGTTCAGCTTAACAATACAGCTTATAGCTTTTTGTAAGTCAAAAATCAACTTATTCTTTGAGTAGGAGAGGAGAAGCTTAATTTATAAGTCAAAAATCAGCTTATGTTCACAGCTATAAGTTATAAACTATTAGGCTATAAATTATAATCATTTTCCCATAACTCTATCAAACGGGGCCAAAAGATTCTCAACCTTTTTTCTACAACGAAATTGCATACCGGTGTCGCTGTACGGTCTACACCTATTCACCAACATTATGACAAGTGTCCAATTTTATTTGTCATATATTGATGAGCCTCAATATTACATCTGTTAATTTATTTTCTCCTTTTTGCTTTTCACATTGTTTAAGTCCAAAAATTAAACTCACTTCTTAAGTCTATGAAATCAAATCCTACTCTTTTTTGTTAAAATTAATTGATGATAGAAAGAGTTTCACTTAGAAAAATAATTTGAGTAATATTAGAGATTTTAAAAATTTTATTAAAAGTTCTACTAATGTCTCACATAAGTGTGAAACTCACATGGGATCCATATTGTGTGGGTCTCACACTTATATAAGACATTTGATAGAACTTTTGATAAAATTTTTGAGATCTCTAGTATTTTTGAAATGCATTGGAGCTCTAATTCTTGAGTTCTAAAACCAGTTCTAATGAGTTGACAATAGATTCTACCCACTATGATATGTTGACCTTAGTTTATTTATTTGTTTGTTTGTTTGTTTTTTTTTTCTCCTTATCATGTCATTAGTACTCTATTAGAGCACTAAAATTAATCTTATAAATCATTACTGATTTCACTTGTATCTTTTACAATACTGATTCAGTACTCTAATTTTGAAACACTAATACCAATTCTAAAGAGCATACAAAAGTCAAACTAGCAAGATGGTACTCACAATAACAAAAAAAAAAAAAAAACAAAAACAAAAGTCAAACTATCAAGACCTTATTAGCTACTAAAGTGGTCGAAACATTATTCTAGCTTTTAGAGCATTCTCATCAAGCTCTTTGAAGTCATTTTTTAGCTAAAAATTTCAAGAAATCACCTGCATTAAACTCGTTTTCAGCTCGTCAAAATTTACGATCGCTACAGTAATTCGTTTGTTGTAACGAGACACTGTTCATTGCTATTTGTGTTACCGGATGTCCGTCCGAAAGTCTGGTCGGACAACTGGCCGGTCAACGACAAATTTTTTTTTTTTTAAGAATTGTTTGGCTGATAATTTATTAATTTAATAAAAAAAAGAAAGACTAATAATATAATAAGAAAATAATATTAATAAGAATAAATTAGAATAAAAAGTTTGATATTGTAAGTGTTAAAAGATGAATAACTAAAATAATAAAATAATTTTAATTTAACTAAAAAATTAAAGAGTTTGGTGTGAATGCTTTAATGGCATTCGAAAAAGAAACTGCTCGACCCTGGCGTTACTCCACCTATCCTATCCCGAGTCCGGATCCTCTCCTTGAGACCCCTCCTCCACATCCTACTTGCAACGGCTGAGATCAGTCGTTGCACATCCAACGGCTGAGATTAAAAATAAAAAAAATGAAATTTTCGTCCATTCCCGCCCAAACAAAACACGGCTCTCACAGAGGTTATGCGCACTCCTCTCACACAGCCTACAGCCTATACTCACCCGTTCTCCGCCACCCTCACCGGCGACCCAATACCGGCGGCGACCCACTCTCGACGTCGTTGCAGATTCGACGACGGTAACCCAGTCTCAAATCGATACAGATTCTGTCTGGGTGGGTCCTTGGCAAACCAGAGGTTAGTCTTCCTCTTTGCCTCACATTGTGTAATTTATTATTTGAGCTTGAAACATTATCTGTCTCAGCCGTGGATTATTTGTTTGAGCTTAACAATGGGTTAGAGACATTATTGACTTTTGCATTTTTTATTTTTCATTTTCCTCAAGTCCTGTGCTGGGGTGGGGAGTCTGGAAAGTAAAGCCACACTATTTTTGAGAAAGTTCTTATAGTCCATCACAGATGTACTGCTTTGCAGGTTTGGAGAAAACCATTGGACTGGTTGGTCAAGGTTATTTTCCTGCTGTCCATTTTTTGCTTAAGTGCTGCTGCCCATCTATTGCTGAAAGTGCTGGTGAATGTAAAAGGTGGGTTCTCAGGCCATAGATGAATGTAGTGATGGAATGATGACTCATTCTCAAATGGTTCTCAGTTGACTATTTCTCAGATAGTTCTCAGTTGACTAATTGTTAGATATTTGACTCAGATTCAATGACAGTGTTCAACTCCATTTCTGAAGACGAAATCTGCAACAATTGAAGTTTAGCCATGGATTGTATACTTCAAAAATAATTAATAGTTCAACAGATATGAGGACTCTTACAGAAATTTTCCAAGGATATGTACTCAACAGAACCAATCCAATAATCTAGCATCATTACTAGTAAAAAAATTCTTCATTTGAGAGCATTTTTTTATATATCTGTTTGATAGTTTTTTCACAACAATTCCCAAAGGTTCTAAGTTTGGGATGGATTGGTGTGGTTCCTCCACACCTAGAACTCCAGAATATTGAAACATGAACAGAGAGAGGCATGAGAGAAATGAGAAAGCATATCTGACTGCGCATAGAAATTGATTGCCTATCAGAAATTTTATCAAATGACAGAACTTGTGCAGTTGAATTATCTATTATACTTTAACATTTTTGTTTGTGATGCAAAATAGAAAGTGAGAAGGAAACCAAAGTCTTCCCCCTGATCTGCTTAGAAAAAATCTCAAAGTTTTATCAAACCAAAATTCAACCTCCTTGGCCACAAATTAGTACTTTTACAAGAGTTTGGTTAAACCTATCAAATCAAATCTAAGACAAACATCATACTGCACAAATTAACTCTTATATACATGTTTTTTATATAAGCAAATATGTTGAACCATTCCTGGATGATGTGTGGTCACTCAATCAAGTTCCAAGTTAACTATATCAATGTTGAAATTATATCAATGTTGGAATTCAAGTGAAGAGGGTAGCATTGAAAAACATCCAAATTATATGTCAACACACCCTCTTTTTGGATGTGTATTTAGGCAGAAACTAGTGGAGAATTAGGACTTCTTTTCAATGCTTTTACCACTGACTGTGATGGTAATGTGGCCCTAGAATTTGTGTTATTTCCTATTCTAAAATCTGTTCAGTGTAAAAAAAATTGTGGCAAGTCACTCTACTTGGTGGAGCTCTCTTTCAATCTCATATTCCCATCAAACAAACCAGACATCTGGATGTTCAGTAAGCTTCCATTAATATGAATCATGGGTTTGGTTGTTCATGGGGATGTTCATGTTGGAATTAGTGTCCATTTTTTTTTTTATAAAGAATTTGTGTTAAAAGTGATGCAAAAAAAACAACAATTAGCCATTTCCTTCCTGTTCCTGTGGTGGGCAAAGTTCCCATTTGTTTATTGAACCAACTGCATACTAGATTGAACAACAAATTCAACATCTATAAACAACAAATTCAGCACAATTTCAGTGTGAATACAAGCCATAACACACATTTCAGCCCAATTTCAGCAACTATAAACAAAAAACAATTTTAGCAAACATTTAACCCTCATACATGTTCACACAAAAACAAGAACAAATTCAAGCTCTTTTATGTTCGCAATAGATGGACAGCAGCAGCAACAGATGGATAGCAATTTCAGACAGTGTTCAACCCCATTTCTGTTTGAGCAACTTTATCTCTGTACCCATTTCAGCAGCAAGAAAGACTCCCCAAAACAGTAATACCTAAAACAAAGATTCGAACAAGTTTGGCAAACAAAGACTCCCTAGAAATACCACAAAAAGACTGAATCAGAATTACTTGAATCAGATATTCTAATCTTATACCCCCAAACAAACAAAATATTAGAAAAAAGTCTCAGGATAGAACCCACTTACCTGTCTTAAATTCAACTGATATGGAATAGATATCCACTCAGCTATTTACTATCAAGAATTATTTTCTGAAATTATGTATGTGGTTTGCTCTTTGGTTCGCAAAGTGACGGCAGAGAGAATGAGGGCAAAGCAACGGGTTAGGTTTGGGGAGTGGGTCGCTAGTGAGATGGGTTCAGTGAGGTGTAGGAGACGAGCGTGAAAGCTGTGTGTTTGCGAAGCAGACAGATAAAAGATTCACCTTGATCGGTTGGGTTGGGTTTCACGAGTGGGTCGCCGGCGTCGGGAGTGGGTCGCCGGTGAGGGTGGGTTCTGTGGAGGAGAAGGAGTGCGTGTGATGACATTTGATTCCAAATTTGGGTATAACCTATACAGCTTTTGGTTTGGGCAGGAAAATTTCAGTTCAGTTTTTAAATTATTATTATTATTTTTTTTAATAGCCGTTGGATCTGTAACGGCTGACAATAGGAAATGGAGGAAAGAGCCTCAAGGAGAGGATCCAGACTAATGATCCTCTAGAGTGATCCCTCTAGAGTGATCTCCTAAAGTAAAAGAGATGGGCGCGACACCTGTCCCACTAATGAAATCAAGGGTTGAGATCAATTCCTCACCAAAACGACGTTGTTTGGTGAGAGAAATTAAAAAAAAAAAAAAAAAAAAAAATCAGAGCAGAGTCAAGTGAACGCCAACAACAGAGCCAGAATCATCCCTCTCTGCACCCAACAGAAGGCCCTCCTCCTTCTCCTCCTTATCTTCCATAGTTGAAGACCCATCTTGTGAGCTTCGAACCCACCATTTTCCCACCTGAAACTGATCTTCCAAGTGTCACAGACCCAAGATTGCTTCTTTTCTGCCTCCACAAGGTGGAAACAACACCCATTTGCCTGAATACACCCGGTTTCAGAGTAATCTCTGTTCTTGTTGTTGAGTTTAGAACGATTTGCAGGTAGTGGAGGAGAGGAACTTGTAGAGAGAGAGAAGAGAGAGAGAAAGACCCAAACAGGACGTAAGGGATCGCGAATTGGTACAAAAAGAAGAAAAAATCTGGAAAAGAAAAGTGAGCGGTAGGCGATCGGGGTGGGGGAAAGGATGGCGATCGGGGTGGGGGAAAGGAGATCAAAGACGACAGTATGAATGGCGGCGGCGGCAGAAGAGATCGAAGACGAAGGCTGTCTTCCAAAGTGAACCCAGGAAGAGATCGAAGACGACGGTCTGAAATTATTATTTTTTTAATTTCTCTCACCAAAACGACGTCGTTTTGGTGAGGGATTGATCTCAACCCTTAGTTTTTTTTAGTGGGACAGGTGTCGCGCCCATCTCTTTACTTTAGAAGATCACTCTAGAGGATCCTAACGCAACTCATCTTATCCCACCTCCTGTTCAGTCGACACGTCAGTAAGTGTTTTACATGCTCTTAAGAAAAGAGTTACATAATAGTCCTACTACTAGCAGTGGTAGAGACCCATCAAATGGTACGAGATATATCCCCACCCCCGAGTTTCACAAGCGCGTGCCCACACGTCGCCTGTTCAATCAACACTTGTATATAAATGAGCGAGTGTTTTACACGTTCTTAAAAAAAGAGTAAGGGGTTGTTTGGGATGATCTAAATAAGTACATTTTTTATTTTTTTACGAAAAGATGTACAGAAAAGTAGAGAGATGATGTGATAAAAAAAAGATAAAAAGATAAAAAGATGGATTATATAAGGGATGCCAAACCACCCCTAAGATAATGAGTCCTACTAGCAGTGGTAGAGACCTATCAAATGGTATGAGATATGGCTCAAGAATTTGCATCCAAATAAATTGAACTTGTTTCATTTGTATCTCAACATATAATTTTTTTTAAAAAAATTAAAAATTTTATTTAGTTTAAGTTTTTTGAAAAAAAAATTCAAAATCACTTTATTTTTTTACATATTAATCAATTATTTTTTTTCTCTCCTATTTCGTTCTCAATTATTTTTTCTTTCACACACATCTATTCAATTATAACAAAATATCAAATTATCCTAAACTCTCAAATTTTAAAACTACTTTCAAAATATACAACCAAACAAACATGTTTGGAGCAACTCTAAAAACATGATTCAAGAGTTGTTTTCAATACTTTGCTTGATTAAAATTTTTAAAAATTAATTCCAATATAATATTTCAAAACACATTTCAACTTCTGTTTGGAGAATTGAGTTTTTTTTTTTTTAATTTTGAATTTTGAAAAGCGCGCCTTGGTCTATCCGGACGTCCAATTGGTGGATCGGAACATTTTTTATTTTTTTATTTTTGGCAATTGGCACTTGTTATTTAGGGGAAAAAAATGTGAATTTTGTTTTTATTTTTTAACAAATATAATATATATTTTTTATATTTTAAATCAAGAATATTTTTAAAAAAATTCCAACCAAATATACAATTAAAAGTTATTTTAAAGCAGTAATTGAATATTTATTTTGAAAAAAAATATATTTTGTTTGTAGTATTTTCAATTAAAAAAATATGTTATTTTTTTAAATAATTATTTTTTTTGAATTGAATTTTGAAAAGAGTTTGGCTATGAGTATTGAACAGAATTTTTAATAAAGTTTTGAGTTGTGTGTTTGGTTATGAATTATAACTTTTTGAATTAAGTTTTAAAAACTCTTTTCAAAACACATAACCAAACAAATTTTCTTATTTCACATGTCACATTAAACATTCAAAACTCAATTCAACACTCAACTCAAAACTCAATTTAAAACTCTTTTCAAAACTCATAACCAAACACATTTTCTACACTCAAATCATAATTCCAAAACTCACAAACTCAAAATACAACTCCATTCTCAAATCATATTTTTAAAACTCTACCAAACGCTGCCTTTTCTTTTCTCCAAAGTGCGGGGACACGTCGCCTTTTTCACTACGCCAAGTCCCTCTCAGTGTGTTTGGTTTTAATTTTTTAGATTCAAATATTTGAATTTTTTTTTATTTTCCTATTTTTTTGTTTTTAGTCAATATTTTTAAAATTTTAAATAATTTTTTTTTTACATTTTTAGATACACCTTAATTATCTAAAAAGTAAAATATTTGTGAAAAAATATTTTTAAAATTAATAAATACACAAAAATACTAAAAATATACTGAATTCTCTTTTTTTTTTTGTATTTAATAAATTTTATAGAAAAAAATTTCACAAATATTATACCTTTTAAGTATATTATGTTAACTGTATCTAAAAATTAAAAAAAAATTACTTAAAATATTAAAAAAAATCAATAAAAACAAAAAATATAAAAAAACAAAAAATTTGAGTAATTTTTTGAAAAATAAAGCTTCAAAAATTCAAACTACGGTTTGACTTTCCCTTCCCTTATCTCCCTCTTATACATCAAAAGGCTACTTTACACACACTTAAAAAACATATTGGAGGTTGATTCACGCGAATTATGTATATTTTAAGTAAGTAAAAATAAAAAATAAAAATTAATATTATATATATGAATAAAAAATAAAAAAATTAATATTATAATATATGTGTTACTTAAATAATAAGAGTAATTTTTACCAGACCTTGTGCCCGGGTTCAAGTCACATCCATTTTTCTATATAATCTTCTGTTTTAAATAAAGAAAAGAAATGGCACGTAATATAAAGAAAAGTAAAGATTTTCAGATACCAAATCCAATTTTACTAGATGTATATGTTATGCACTTTATATAAAAAAATATAATTTTTCATCATAAAATGTATAATTTTTGTTATACAAAATTCTAGGAGTGTATATCACAATTTCACCATTCATAACTTTCAGTAATCATAACTTTTGTTATTGTTTAATTGTTTAATAAAATTTTGTAAACATGTTAAGTAAAAATTCAATATAATAAATAGGATTATGTAGGGCTGAATAAGGAATCCGTGAAATTCGTAATCTGATTCGGTCTAGTCCGATCCGGTAAGTTTTGATTGGTTTTTTGAATCTGTGGTTTGGTTTCAGATTGAAAAATTAAAAATCCGTAATCCACGAATCGGTTATGGATTGAACTCCATGGTTTCAAATTGAAACCAATCCGGACTGTATATAAATAGCCTATATTTATATTATACAGCCTCCCACATGGTATCTTCTCCGTGTTTATTTGGACGGACTAGATAAGGGGGATTGTAATCCATTGGACTGTTAGTCTCGGGATACATTGTTCCCGGACTATTTGGTTGGATTGAATTTGTATCCTATGTTTGTTTAGTCATGAGATTACATGTCTGGATTGGACTATTTTTAATGAATCCAATGTTTGGTTAGACGGACTGCATAATAATAAATGTTCAAAAGACTATTTTACCCTTGTAATATATATTTTTATTTAATATATAATTTTAAATTTGTAATCTATAATTATAATTTATAATTTAAAAACACTAAAAAAATTTAATTTATAAGGCCATAATTTTTAATTTATTATTTTCAATTAAATTAAATTTATAATTTATATTTTTATTTAATATATAATTTTAAATTAACAACACTAAAAAATAATTTTATTTAATATATAAATTAAATTTTCAACAACACTAAAAAAATTTAATTTATAAGGCCATAATTTTTAATTTATTATTTTCAATTACATTAAATTTATAATTTATATTTTTTATTTAATATATAATTTTAAATTAACAACAATAAAAAAATAATTTTATTTAATATGTAAATTTAATTTTTTAACAACACTAAAAAAATTTAATTTATAAGGCCATAATTTTTAATTTATTATTTTTAATTAAATTTAATTTATAATTTAAATTTTTTATTTAATATATAATTTTAAATTAACAACACTAAAAAAATAATTTATAAATATTCAAAAGACTATTTTACCCTTTTCTAATTGTTTGCTAAGTAATAACATGGGGGTAAAAATGGACATTTCAGAGCCTAATCCCATGGGATACCAATCCCATGGAAATAATCCCCCCCCCCCAATGGGATAGTATAGTCCCACAAATATGAGACTAATAGTCCGGGGGTCCGGAGCAAAAAAATTGAAACAAACAATGGACTATTAGTCCGGTAGGACTAATAGTCCAATCTCACACCCTAATCCTTCAAAACAAACAAACTTATTCCATGTAAAACCTAAACCCCGTATAGTATCTTCTTTTATTACTTTTATTTGTTGGTTTTTAGTTTTAATTTGTAATGGTCTAAATACTTATAGTAGAACCAATTTTCTTGTGGTTGTTTAAATTCTAGAACAGTATGTGCTATTATGGAAAGACATGTTCTTATTGTGTAACTAATATGATGTTATATTTATGTTTTTATGAAATTAAAATATTCTATATATATTTTTTATTATTTAATTATGTGAATCTGTGGTTCTAAACCGATCCAATCCATATTTAAATAGATTGGTTCGGCTCGGTTCTACAATTTAAACGGATTGGATTAGTTCCAATTTTTTAGAAACCGTAGATAACGGATTGATCCTGATTTTATCCCAATCCAGACCATGCTTATTATGGCCCTATTTGGCAAATGGGTTTTTGACTCTTTTTTTTTTTGTTAAAATTCACAAAAAGACAAAATAAATTAAAATAGTCAATAATATAAAATATCATATCAAACTCATAATCATTTCACTTTTTCTATGACAAACATCACATATAATTATGAAAAAATTCAACCATCTTTTCAAATATAAAATTTTTAACTTACTAAAATAACTAACTTTTCAAATGAGACCTATGTTATCGCTGATACATGGTATTATTATCTAATAATAATACTACACGTGAAATAATAATCTCACTAAAATATAATTTCATATTCCAGGATAATTCTATAACTAAATTAGCCAGAGTAACTTAGTCACCCTATACACTCTCAACCGAAAAAGTCAAAGAGTCAATTATTGCTCATTCCAAGTAAGGGTGAGTAGTGGATATATTGATCCGTCCAAACCGATCGAATTAAACCGATCCGCGGCATTTTGAACGGATGCGTGATGACGAGCAAACGGTTACAGATTGATTTTTTCCAATTCGTCTAGTTTTGGACGGATGGCAGATTTGAAATTCTTTTAGCCGCAACGGAACTGCCAAACCGTGAGCATCCCTAGTAATTTGTAAGAATTTGTATTCAATTTGTTTATATATTCAATTTGTGTTTTCAATTGAAAAAGAGTTTAAATATTTTGTTGAAAAAGAGTTTTCAACTTAAATATATTTTTTTAATTGAAAAAAAATAAATGTATTATTTATCTATATATATATATATTTTTTTTTTAAATCTAACGCTAAAAATAATAAATAAAAAAGATGATATATACTGGTTGGTTTTTGTTTTCAAAAATAGATATAGATATAACAATGCAGAGACATACAATCTCTACTACTGCTATGTTCATGGTTTTGGTGGTTTGAATTGTTTTTATATTTTAAGAATTATAGATTGTAATATTTAATGTGGATGAGGCACGCTGTGGTTGTAATATGTGGATGAGGCATGCTGTGCTTGTAATATTCTAAAGTTTCAAACTTTCTTTCTTTGGATGAAACATGTAGTGATTGTAATACTTTTGTAAGTCATTGATTGCAATATATATATATATATATTTTTGAGGAAGTGCATAAGTTGAATTATGTTAAAAATTTATAAAATTTTAAACGGCCAAACCGATTCGTATCCATCCTCCAATCTGCTCAATTCATATCTGCTGGATTGGGGGACGGATGCGGATTAATTTTCTCCAATCTACCAATCTGGCAGATGGATGGCCGATTAGAGGTTCCGTAGCCGTAATCGATCTGCGCCCACCCTAATTCCAAGGGTCTTTCTTTGATTGTTTGTTGGTGTTGGACTTGCCAATTTATATTGTAAATAAAGGATTAATTTCATTTTCTACCCCCTCAATTATTGCCAAATTATTTACTTATTCTGTAAATTATGGATTGAGTTTATCAAGTCTTTAAACTATATAAATCAAAATCTATTTAATTTCTAAACTATCAATTGAATCTAGGGGAATTGACCAGTAAATCCTATTTTGTGGACTTGTAATCCATAAGGTCCTGAATGTTTTCTTAGTGACTGGGTGGTCCCTTAATTTGTTTGTTGACAGTTTTGCCAGTGCTAGTATTATTGATTGACATTTGGTGTGGGTTTGCATGGGATAAGGTGAATAGGTGTTTGTGTGTCACGTTGATCGAAAAGTACACTAATACTTTTTTTAATTTAGTAAGTGTGTAACACTCAAAACATGAGACGTGGGTTGTGACGTGAACACAAGTAATTTGACACAATTTTTTTTTTTGGGACATGGGTTGTGTCACGTTTCGGCTTTTCCACAATTTGACCCTTTGTTTTCCAATTGCCATTTGTGACGTTTCGACGTGAACCTTACCATTGGTTGGGTTCACGCAGATTCCGACTGCCTGTTCCGGCGGGGTACGACGGGTGATGCTTCAGCCAATCCCACCGATTCTTGTCCCAGCTCTCAATCTTTTGCCCTTCTATGGAGTAACTGAGTTCTGGTTCCTATCTCGGACCGGCACACTGATGTGATGGATGCTATCACCAAGCATTTGGAAATCGGTTCCTATCGAGAATGGTCCGAAGAACGCCGGCAAGAATGGCTTTTGTCTGAACTCAGCGGGAAGCGCCCACTCTTCGGTCCAGATCTTCCGAGAACTGAAGAAATCGCCGATGTCTTGGATACATTTGGGGTCTTAGCGGAGCTTCCATCGGATTGCTTTGGAGCTTATATCATCTTAATGGCCACTTCACCGTCCGATGTACTTATGGTTCACGGAAATTGTTGATTTGTTGGGTTCACATTTGTTGGTCCACGCAGTGTTGTGTGACTCCATAACCCAAAAACATGGATCCGAATTACCAAACGTGGATCAGGAAACGTATCCCACAAAATCTGCATTCAATCCCAATATACACCTGTAAAGAAAAAACAAAAGAGGGTCAAACCCGTCCATACACACATCACATAAAATTTGAAACGGGACCTGGTTGTCCACAAAACATACCAAACAAGACTTGTCAATCCAAGAGAATGAATGTGGGACCAGATGGAGTAATAGATTGGTAAATAGGACTTTCTGATAATTTCCCCTTGAATGTATTAAATTTCTAAATATATAATTTAAACATATTCACATATATAAGTGTTATAAATTAGTAAAAAACCTTAGCTAGTTAACATTTTATTATAGAAAAATTTTAAATTTCTATTGTCTTTAAAATGTTTTGTTGTGTTTTAATTAGTATCAGAGTCTAATTTCTCAATATTGTCAATATAATTATATGAGTATTAGATAAGCTGAAGAAGTAGAATTGTATAATTTAAATAATAGTAATGCATTACAAATAACAATCAAACAAAATAATATTTTAATTAGGTTATTAGAAGAACTTAATGAAAATCTTAAATATAATTAATTAGAAATTATCAACAAAATCCGATATATAATATTAAATAAAGGTAAATAGGTAACAATTATAGAAGATAATTAAGAAAATCTAGATAACTACATTTATTTTTATAAAGGAAATTAACTTGAATAACCTTTCGAGTTAATTCTATCTGAAAAACGTATACATAATAAAAATTTAAGATTGTTTTAGAATAAAATCTTAATTATGTAGGTCTTTTACTAATTTATGATACTTATGGACTTATATTTTGTGTTTTTCTTTTAGTAATTAAATATGTTTTAATTAAATATTTTAATAATTTAATAGATTTAATTGAAAGTTCAAGAGCTAAGTAAGCTTTGATTTATATATTTTAGGGGGGCATAATAGCCTTAATCGATAGTTTAGAATTAAATAGATAATTTGACAATAATTAAGGGATAGCAAGTAAAATTAACCCTTTATTAAATAGTTGATTATTCAATTTAACTAATTGACAAAATAAATACATAATAATTCTATAACTGTCACATATTGGTCCTGTTTGGTACATTTTTTTTAAAAAACTAAAAATTGATAATCAAAAAATAAAAACTAAAAGTACTACTTGTCTACTTTTCAAATAATGAGTTTTTTTTTTTTCCTTAGTTTAGTTAAACTATTTCTGTCTAATATATTATAAATAAAAGTTATACTAAACAATCTGACATAATCTTTCAAATTAAAATAAATTATAATCACTTCTTAGAAATAGTAACAAATAGCCATCACATGTGTGGATGGTGACGCAAGATTTCAATCATGAACCCTTACTGAGACTCGATCTATTTGTATATGAAAACGAAACCCATCTGAATCATGGAGTAGAGCATTTGAGCATAGCCTAAAACATTTTCAACACAAAAAATGTTGAATTCAATTTGGAGGTTGCCAAGTGAACTGTAACTTCACTTGGCAAACAGAAATCACTATAATCTTAAGAGGTTGACTGAATAATAAATATGACCTGATTGTTAGTTTTTTAAGATTTTAAGATTAGTTGATGTTAGCAAAAGTCGATTCAAACACCGGTTATAAAAAAAAATAAATAAATAAAAAAAAAAAAAAAGAAGATCATTTTGTATCTATGTATGTGTACCCATGACCTTGAGGCAGAGAGGGAAACAGACTGATGGCAACAAAGAAAGCCGTAATTCCACAGACTACTCCAGCGGGCTTGAGCACGCGGCCTGGGTTTAGGTGCTTGGCAGCGATGTATTTGGCAACAAAGATAAAAGCAAATGCAAATACCATTACGAGACATAGAAACTGGAAGGTTGTTAGTATTGTGTAGAGTCTGTCAGCTATTATAACTATTAATGCCATTATCATATTTTAGTTACTTTAATGAGTTATTTATTATAATAGTTATTTTAATAATTTTTTATAAGATTAGTTATATTTAAAGAGTTTTTAGAGGCTTTTTAAATAGTTTATGTGTATAAATAAGTAAAATAAAGAGTAGTGTTGGACTACATAAATAAAATAGAAATTAGACAAAAATA
>JAPPVO010000248.1:0-30709 GCA_030407325.1 Camellia japonica
ACTGTAAAAAATTGTACGACGCGCAAAATAGCGCGAGTGTGAACTGCACAAAACAGTGCGACGCGCAAAATAGCGGAGTGATAAACTGTAAAAAACAGAGCGACGCGCAAAATAGCGCGAGTGTGAACTGCACAAAACAGTGCCACGCGCAAAATATCGCGAGTGATAAAATGTAAAAAACAGTGCGACGCGCAAAATAGCGCAAGTGTGAACTGCACAAAACAGTGCGACGCCGCAAACTAGCGCGAGTGATAAACAACACAAAATAGTGCGACGCACAAAATAGGCGAGTGATAAACTGTAAAAAACAGTGTGACACGCAAATAGAGCGAGTGTGAACAGCACAAAAGGGTGCGACGCGCAAAATCGCACGAGTGATAAACGGCAGAAAACGGTGCGACGCGCAAAATAGTGCGAGTGATAAACTGTAAAAAATAGTGCGACACGCAAAATAGCCGATTGTGAACCGCACAAAATAGTGCGACGGAAAATAGCGCGAGTGATAAACTGCACAAAACAGTGCGACGCGCAAAATAGCGCGAGTGATAAATTGCACAAAAGGGTGCGACGCGCAAAATAGCGCGAGTGATAAACTGCACAAAATAGTGCGAGCGCAAAAATAGCGCGAGCGATAACTGCAAAAAACTGTGCGACGCGCAAAATAGCGCGAGTGTGAACAGCACAAAACAGTGCGACGCGCAAAATAGCGCGAGTGATAAACTGCAGAAAACGGTGCGACGCACAAAATAGGCGAGTGATAAACTGTAAAAAACAGTGCGACACGCAAAATAGTGCGAGTGTTGAACCGTACAAAATGTGCGACGCGCAAAATAGCGCGACGCGCAAAATAGCGCGAGTGATAAACTGCACAAAACAGTGCGACTCGCAAAATAGCACGAGTGATAAACTGCACAAAAGGGTGCGACGCGCAAAATAGCGCGAGTGATAAACTGTAAAAAACAGTGCGACGCGCAAAATAGCGCGGGTGTGAACTGCACAAAACAGTGCGACGCGCAAACTAGCGCGAGTGATAAACTGCACAAAATAGTGCGACGCGCAAAATAGCCCGATTGTGAACTGCACAAAACAGTGCGATGCGCAAAATAGCACAAGTGATAAACTGTAAAAAACAGTGCGACGCGAAAAATAACGCGAGTGAGAACTGCACAAAACAGTGCGACGCGCAAAATAGCGCGAGTGTGAACTACACAAAACAGTGCGACGCGCAAAATAGCGCGAGTGATAAACTGCACAAAACAGAGCGACGCGCAAAATAGCGTGAGTGACAAACTGTAAAAAACAGTGCGAGTGTGAACAGCACAAAACGGTGCGACGCGCAAAATAGCGCGAGTGATAAACAGCACCAAACGGTGCGACGCGTAAAATAGTGCGAGTGATAAATTGTAAAAAACAGTGCGACGCGCAAAATAGCGCGAGTGTGAACCGTACAAAATTGTGCGACGCGCAAAATAGCGCGAGTGATAAACTCACAAAACAGTGCGCCTCGCAAAATAGCGCGAGTGATAAACGGCACAAAACAGTGCGACGTCTAAAATAGAGCGATTGAATAAACTGTAAAAAAACAGTGCGACGCGCAAAATAGCGCAAGTGAGAACTGCACAAAACAGTGCGACATGCAAAATAGCGCGGAGGTGAGCCGCACCAAAACAGTGCAGCGCGCAAAACAGCGCGAGTGATAAACTGTTAAAAATAGTGCGACGCACAAAATAGCGCGGTGTGAGAACTGCACAAAACTTTGCGACGCGCAAAATATCGCGCGTGAATAAACTGCACAAAACTGTGCGACGGGCAAATAGCGGTGTGATAAATTGTAAAAAATAGTGCCACGCACAAAACAGCGCGGTGCTAAACTGTAAAAAACAGTGCGACGCGCAAAATGTGCCAGTGTGAACTACACAAAACAGTACGACGCGCAAAATTGCGCGAGTGATAAACTGCACAAAACAGTGCGACGCGCAAAATAGCGCGAGTGTGAAGTCCACAAAACAGTGCGACGCGCAAAATAGCGCGAGTGATAAACTGCACAAAACAGTGCGACTCGCAAAATAGCGCAAGTGATAAACTGCACAAAAGAGTGCGACGCGCAAAATAGCGTGAGTGATAAACTGTAAAAAACAGTGCGACGCGCAAAATAGCGCGAGTGATAAACTGCACCAAACAGTGCCACGCGCAAAATAGCGCTAGTGAGAACCGCACAAAATAGTGCGATGCGTAAAATAGCGTGAGTGTGAACCCCACAAAATAGTGCGACGCGTAAAATAGCGCGAGTGATAAACTGCGCAAAATAGTGCGACGTGCAAAATAGCGCGAGTGATAAATTGTAAAAAACAGTGCGACGCGCAAAATAGCGCTAGTGTGAACAGCACAAAACAGTGCGACGCGCAAAATAGCGCGAGTGATAAACGGCACAAAACGGTGCGACGCGCAAAATAGTGCGAGTGATAAATTGTAAAAAATAGTGCGACGCGCAAAATAGCCCGAGTGTGAACCGCACAAAATTGTGCGACGCGCAAAATAGCGAGAGTGATAAACTGCACAAAACAGTGCGACTCGCAAAATTGCACGAGTGATAAACTGCACAAAACAATGCGACGTGTAGAATAGCGCAAGTGATAAACTGTACAAAACAGTGCGACGCGCAAAATAGCACAAGTGAGAACTGCACAAAACAGTGCGACATGCCAAATAGCGCGAGTGTGAGCCGCACAAAACAGAGCGACGCGTAAAATAGCGCGAGTGATAAACTGCACAAAACAGTGCGAGTCGCAAAATAGCGCAAGTGATAAACTGCACAAAAGAGTGCGACGCGCAAAATAGCGCAAGTGATAAACTGTAAAAAACAGTGCGACGCACAAAATAGCGTGATTGTGAACTGCAAAAAACAGTGCGACGCGCAAAATAGCGCGGGTGATAAACTGTAAAAAACCGTGCAACGTGCAAAATAACGCGTGTGTGAACTGCACAAAACTGTGCGACGCCCAAAATAGTGCGAGTGATAAACGGCACAAAACGGTGCGACGCGCAAAATAGTGCGAGTGATAAATTGTAAAAAATAGTGCGACGCGCAAAATAGCCCAAGTGTCCACTGCACAAAATTGTGCGACGCGCAAAATAGCGCGAGTGATAAACTGCACAAAACAGTGCGACGCGCAAAATAGCGCGAGTGATAAACTGTAAAAAACAGTGCAACGCGCAAAATAGTGCGAGTGTGAACTGCACAAAACTGTGCGACGTGCAAAATATCGCGAGTGATAAACTGTAAAAAACAGTGCGACACGGAAAATTGCGTGAGTGAGAACTGCACAAAACAGTGCGACGCGCAAAATAGCGCGAGTGATAAACTGCACAAAACAGTGCGACGCGCAAAATAGCGCAAGTGATAAACTGCACAAAAGAGTGCGACGCACAAAATAGCGTGAGTGATAAACTGTAAAAAACAGTGCGATGCGCAAAATAGCGTGAGTGTGAACTGCACAAAACAGTGCGACGCGCAAACTAGCGCGAGTGATAAACTGCACAAAATAGTGCGACGCGCAAAATAGCGCGTTCGTGAACTGCACAAAACAGTGCGACGCGCAAAATAGCGCGAGTGATAAACTGTAAAAACCAGTGCGACGCGGAAATTAACACGAGTAAGAACTGCACAAAACAGTGGGACGCGCAAAATAGCGCGAGTGTGAACTACACTAAACAGTGCGACGCGGAAAATAGCACGAGTGATAAACTGCACGAAGCAATGCGACGCGCAAAATAGCGCGAGTGATAAACTGCACCAAACAGTGCCACGCGCAAAATAGCGCTAGTGAGAACCGCACAAAACAGTGCGACGCGCAAAATAGCGCGAGTGTGAACCCCACAAAATAGTGCGACGCGTAAAATAGCGTGAGTGATAAACTGCGCAAAATAGTGCGACGTGCAAAATAGCGCGAGTGATAAATTGTAAAAAACAGTGTGACGCGCAAAATAGCGCTAGTGTGAACAGCACAAAACAGTGCGACGCGCAAAATAGCGCGAGTGATAAACGGCACAAAACGGTGCGACGCGCAAAATAGTGCGAGTGATAAATTGTAAAAAATAGTGCGACGCGCAAAATAGCCCGAGTGTGAACCGCACAAAATTGTGCGACGCGCAAA
Organism: Camellia japonica; assembly: GCA_030407325.1. Classification (NCBI taxonomy): domain Eukaryota; kingdom Viridiplantae; phylum Streptophyta; class Magnoliopsida; order Ericales; family Theaceae; genus Camellia; species Camellia japonica. The sequence goes on from JAPPVO010000248.1 coordinate 4,155, forward strand.
ATAGCGCGAGTGATAAACTGCACAAAACAGTGCGACTCGCAAAATTGCACGAGTGATAAACTGCACAAAACAATGCGACGTGTAGAATAGCGCAAGTGATAAACTGTAAAAAACAGTGCGACGCGCAAAATAGCGCAAGTGAGAACTGCACAAAACAGTGCGACATGCCAAATAGCGCGAGTGTGAGCCGCACAAAACAGAGCGACGCGTAAAATAGCGCGAGTGATAAACTGCACAAAACAGTGCGAGTCGCAAAATAGCGCGAGTGATAAACTGCACAAAAGAGTGCGACGTGCAAAATAGCGCGAGTGATAAACTGTAAAAAACAGTGCGACGCGCAAAATAGCGTGATTGTGAACTGCACAAAACAGTGCGACGCGCAAAATAGCGCGGGTGATAAACTGTAAAAAACCGTGCAACGTGCAAAATAATGCGTGTGTGAACTGCACAAAACTGTGCGACGCCCAAAATAGTGCGAGTGATAAACGGCACAAAACGGTGCGACGCGCAAAATAGTGCGAGTGATAAATTGTAAAAAACAGTGCGACGCGAAAAATAGCCCGAGTGTCCACCGCACAAAATTGTGCGACGCGCAAAATAGCGCGAGTGATAAACTGCACAAAACAGTGCGACGCGCAAAATAGCGCGAGTGACAAACTGTAAAAAACAATGCAACGCGCAAAATAGCGCGTGTGTGAACTGCACAAAACAATGCGATGTACAAAATAGCGCGAGTGATAAACTGTCAAAAACAGTGCGACGCGGAAAATTGCTCGAGTGAGAACTGCACAAAACAGTGCGACGCGCAAAATAGCGCGAGTGATAAACTGCACAAAACAGTGCGACTCGCAAAATAGCGCAAGTGATAAACTGCACAAAAGAGTGCGACGCGCAAAATAGCGTGAGTGATAAACTGTAAAAAACAGTGCGACGCGCAAAATAGCGCGAGTGTGAACTGCACAAAACAGTGCGACGCGCAAACTAGCGCGAGTGATAAACTGCACAAAATAGTGCGACGCTCAAAATAGCGCGTTCGTGAACTGCACAAAACAGTGCGACGCGCAAAATAGCGCGGGTGATAAACTGTAAAAAACCGTGCAACGTGCAAAATAACGCGTGTGTGAACTGCACAAAACTGTGCGACGCCCAAAATAGTGCGAGTGATAAACGGCACAAAACGGTGCGACGCGCAAAATAGTGCGAGTGATAAATTGTAAAAAATAGTGCGACGCGCAAAATAGCCCGAGTGTCAACCGCACAAAATTGTGCGACGCGCAAAATAGCGCGAGTGATAAACTGCACAAAACAGTGCGACGCGCAAAATAGCGCGAGTGATAAACTGTAAAAAACAGTGCAACGCGCAAAATAGCGCGTGTGTGAACTGCACAAAACAGTGCGACGCGCAAAATAGCGCGAGTGATAAACTGTAAAAAACAGTGCGACGCGGAAAATAGCACGAGTGAGAACTGCACAAAACAGTGCGACGCGCAAAATAGCGCGAGTGTGAACTACACAAAACAGTGCGACGCGCAAAATAGCGCGAGTGATAAACTGCACCAAACAGTGCGACGCGCAAAATAGGGCGAGTGAGAACCGCACAAAACAGTGCGACGCGCAAAATAGCGCGAGTGATAAACTGCACAAAACAGTGCGACGCGCAAAATAGCGCGAGTGTGAACAGCACAAAACAGTGCGACGCGCAAAATAGCGCGAGTGATAAACTGCAGAAAACGGTGCGACGCGCAAAATAGTGCGAGTGATAAACTGTAAAAAACAGTGCGACACGCAAAATAGCGCGAGTGTGAACCGCACAAAATAGTGTGACGCGCGAAATAGCGCGAGTGATAAACTGCACAAAGCAGGGCGACTCGCAAAATAGCGCAGGTGATAAACTGCACAAAAGAGTGCGACGCGCAAAATAGCGCGAATGATAAACTGTAAAAAACAGTGCGACGCGCAAAATAGCGCGAGTGTGAACTGCACAAAACAGTGCGACGCGCAAACTAGCGCGAGTGATAAACTGCACAAAATAGTGCGACGCGCAAAATTGCGCGATTGTGAACTGCACAAAACAGTGCGACGCGCAAAATAGCGCGAGTGATAAACTGTAAAAAACAGTGCGACGCGGAAAATAACGCGAGTGAGAACTGCACAAAACAGTGCGACGCGCAAAATAGCGCGAGTGTGAACTACACAAAATAGTGCGACGCGCAAAATAGCGCGAGTGATAAACTGCACGAAACAGTGCGACGCGCAAAATAGCGCGAGTGATAAACTGCACCAAACAGTGCGACGCGCAAAATAGCGCGAGTGAGAACCGCACAAAACAGTGCGACGCGCAAAATAGCGCGAGTGTGAACCCCACAAAACAGTGCGACGCGCAAAATAGCGCGAGTGATAAACTGCGCAAAATAGTGCGACGTGCAAAATAGCGCGAGTGATAAATTGTAAAAAACAGTGGGTCGCGCAAAATAGCGCGAGTGTGAACAGCACAAAACAGTGCGACGCGCAAAATAGCGCGAGTGATAAACGGCACAAAACGGTGCGACGCGCAAAATAGTGCGAGTGATAAATTGTAAGAAACAGTGCGACGCGCAAAATAGCCCGAGTGTGAACCGCACAAAATTGTGCGACGCGCAAAATAGCGCGAGTGATAAACTGCACAAAACAGTGCGACGTGTAGAATAGCGCAAGTGATTAACTGTAAAAAACAGTGCGACGCGCAAAATAGCGCAAGTGAGAACTGCACAAAACAGTGCGACATGCAAAATAGCGCGAGTGTGAGCCGCATAAAACAGTGCGACGCGCAAAATAGCGCGAGTGATAAACTGCACAAAACAGTGCGACTCGCAAAATAGCGAGAGTGATAAACTGCACAAAAGAGTGCGACGCGCAAAATAGCGCGAGTGTGAACTGCACAAAACAGTGCGACGCGCAAACTAGCGCGAGTGATAAACTGCACAAAATAGTGCGACGCGCAAAATAGCGCAATTGTGAACTGCACAAAACAGTGCGACGCGGAAAATAACGCGAGTGAGAACTGCACAAAACAGTGCGACGCGCAAAATAGCGCGAGTGTGAACTACACAAAACAGTGCGACGCGCAAAATAGCGCGAGTGATAAACTGCACGAAACAGTGCGACGCGCAAAATAGCGCGAGTGATAAACTGCACCAAACAGTGCGACGCGCAAAATAGCGCGAGAAAGAACCGCAGAAAACGGTGCCACGCGCAAAATAGCGCGAGTGTGAACCCCACAAAAGAGTGTGACGCGCAAAATAGCGCGAGTGATGAACTGCGCAAAACAGTGCGACGCGCAAAATAGCGTGAGTGACAAACTGTAAAAAACAGTGCGACGCGCAAATTAGCGCGAGTGTGAACAGCACAAAACGGTGCGACGCGCAAAATAGCGCTAGTGATAAAGGGCACAAAACGGTGCGACGCGCAAAATAGTGCGAGTGATAAATTTTAAAAAACAGTGCGACGCGCAAAATAGCGCGAGTGTGAACCGCACAAAACAGTGCGACGCGCAAAATAGCGCGAGTGATAAACTGCACAAAACAGTGCGACGTGTAAAATAGCGCGAGTGATAAACTGTAAAAAACAGTGCGACGCGCAAAATAGCGCAAGTGAGAACTGCACAAAACAGTGCGACATGCAAAATAGCGCGAGTGTGAGCCGCACAAAACAGTGCAGCGCGCAAAACAGCGCGAGTGATAAACTGTAAAAAATAGTGCGACGCACAAAATAGCGCGGGTGAGAACTGCACAAAACGTTGTGACGCGCAAAGTATCGCGAGTGATAAACAGCACAAAACAGTGCGACGGGCAAAATAGCGCGAGTGATAAATTGTAAAAAACAGTGCCACGTACAAAATAGCGTGGGTGATAAACTGTAAAAAACAGTGCGACGCGCAAAATAGCGCCAGTGTGAACTACACAAAACAGTGCGACGCGCAAAATTGCGCGAGTGATAAACTGCACAAAACAGTGCGACGCGCAAAATAGCGCGAGTGTGAACTCCACAAAACAGTGCGACGCGCAAAATAGCGCGAGTGATAAACTGCACAAAACGGTGCGACGCGCAAAATAGTGCGAGTGATAAACTGTAAAAAATTGTACGACGCGCAAAATAGCGCGAGTGTGAACTGCACAAAACAGTGCGACGCGCAAAATAGCGCGAGTGATAAACTGCACAAAACGGTGCGACGCACAAAATAGCGCGAGTGATAAACTGTAAAAAACAGAGCGACGCGCAAAATAGCGCGAGTGTGAACTGCACAAAACAGTGCCACGCGCAAAATATCGCGAGTGATAAACTGTAAAAAACAGTGCGACGCGCAAAATAGCGCAAGTGTGAACTGCACAAAACAGTGCGACGCGCAAACTAGCGCGAGTGATAAACAGCACAAAATAGTGCGACGCGCAAAATAGCGCGAGTGATAAACTGTAAAAAACAGTGCGACGCGCAAAATAGCGCGAGTGTGAACAGCACAAAAGGGTGCGACGCGCAAAATAGCGCGAGTGATAAACGGCAGAAAACGGTGCGACGCGCAAAATAGTGCGAGTGATAAACTGTAAAAAATAGTGCGACACGCAAAATAGCGCGAGTGTGAACCGCACAAAATAGTGCGACGCGGAAAATAGCGCGAGTGATAAACTGCACAAAACAGTGCGACGCGCAAAATAGCGCGAGTGATAAATTGCACAAAAGGGTGCGACGCGCAAAATAGCGCGAGTGATAAACTGCACAAAATAGTGCGACGCGCAAAATAGCGCGGGCGATAAACTGCAAAAAACTGTGCGACGCGCAAAATAGCGCGAGTGTGAACAGCACAAAACAGTGCGACGCGCAAAATAGCGCGAGTGATAAACTGCAGAAAACGGTGCGACGCACAAAATAGGGCGAGTGATAAACTGTAAAAAACTGTGCGACACGCAAAATAGCGCGAGTGTGAACCGTACAAAATAGTGCGACGCGCAAAATAGCGCGAGTGATAAACTGCACAAAACAGTGCGACTCGCAAAATAGCACGAGTGATAAACTGCACAAAAGGGTACGACGCGCAAAATAGCGCGAGTGATAAACTGTAAAAAACAGTGCGACGTGCAAAATAGCGCAGGTGTGAACTGCACAAAGCAGTGCGACGCGCAAACTAGCGCGAGTGATAAACTGCACAAAATAGTGCGACGCGCAAAATAGCACGATTGTGAACTGCACAAAACAGTGCGATGCGCAAAATAGCGCGAGTGATAAACTGTAAAAAACAGTGCGACGCGGAAAATACCGCGAGTGAGAACTGCACAAAACAGTGCGACGCGCAAAATAGCGCGAGTGTGAACCCCACAAAATAGTGCGATGCGCAAAATAGCGGGAGTGATAAACTGCGCAAAACAGAGCGACGTGCAAAATAGCGTGAGTGACAAACTGTAAAAAACAGTGCGAGTGTGAACAGCACAAAACGGTGCGACGCGCAAAATAGCGCGAGTGATAAACAGCACCAAACGGTGCGACGCGCAAAATAGTGCGAGTGATAAATTGTAAAAAACAGTGCGACGCGCAAAATAGCACGAGTGTGAACCGTACAAAATTGTGCGACGCGCAAAATAGCGCGAGTGATAAACTTCACAAAACAGTGCGACTCGCAAAATAGCGCGAGTGATAAACGGCACAAAACAGTGCGACGTCTAAAATAGAGCGATTGATAAACTGTAAAAAACAGTGCGATGCGCAAAATAGCGCAAGTGAGAACTGCACAAAACAGTGCGACATGCAAAAGGGCGCGAGTGTGAGCCGCACAAAACAGTGCGACGCGCAAAATAGCGCGAGTGATAAACTGTAAAAAATAGTGCGACGCACAAAATAGCGCGGGTGAGAACTGCACAAAACTTTGCAACGCGCAAAATATCGCGAGTGATAAACTCCACAAAACTGTGCGACGGGCAAAATAGCGCGTGTGATAAATTGTAAAAAATAGTGCCACGCACAAAACAGCGCGGGTGATAAACTGTAAAAAACAGTGCGACGCGCAAAATAGTGCCAGTGTGAACTACACAAAACAGTACGACGCGCAAAATTGCGCGAGTGATAAACTGCACAAAACAGTGCGACGCGCAAAATAGCGCGAGTGTGAACTCCACAAAACAGTGCGACGCGCAAAATAGCGCGAGTGATAAACTGCACAAAACGGTGCGACGCGCAAAATAGCGCGAGTGATAAACTGTAAAAAATTGTACGACGCGCAAAATAGCGCGAGTGTGAACTGCACAAAACAGTGCGACGCGCAAAATAGCGCGAGTGATAAACTGCACAAAACGGTGCGACGCACAAAATAGCGCGAGTGATAAACTGTAAAAAACAGAGCGACGCGCAAAATAGCGCGAGTGTGAACTGCACAAAACAGTGCCACGCGCAAAATAGCGCGAGTGATAAACTGTAAAAAACAGTGCGACGCGCAAAATAGCGCGGGTGTGAACTGCACAAAGCAGTGCGACGCGCAAACTAGCGCGAGTGATAAACTGCACAAAATAGTGCGACGCGCAAAATAGCACGATTGTGAACTGCACAAAACAGTGCGATGCGCAAAATAGCGCGAGTGATAAACTGTAAAAAACAGTGCGACGCGGAAAATACCGCGAGTGAGAACTGCACAAAACAGTGCGACCTGCAAAATAGCGCGAGTGTGAACCCCACAAAATAGTGCGATGCGCAAAATAGCGGGAGTGATAAACTGCGCAAAACAGAGCGACGCGCAAAATAGCGTGAGTGACAAACTGTAAAAAACAGTGCGAGTGTGAACAGCACAAAACGGTGCGACGCGCAAAATAGCGCGAGTGATAAACAGCACCAAACGGTGCGACGCGCAAAATAGTGCGAGTGATAAATTGTAAAAAACAGTGCGACGCGCAAAATAGCGCGAGTGTGAACCGTACAAAATTGTGCGACGCGCAAAATAGCGCGAGTGATAAACTTCACAAAACAGTGCGACTCGCAAAATAGCGCGAGTGATAAACGGCACAAAACAGTGCGACGTCTAAAATAGAGCGATTGATAAACTGTAAAAAACAGTGCGATGCGCAAAATAGCGCAAGTGAGAACTGCACAAAACAGTGCGACATGCAAAAGGGCGCGAGTGTGAGCCGCACAAAACAGTGCGTCGCGCAAAATAGCGCGAGTGATAAACTGTAAAAAATAGTGCGACGCACAAAATAGCGCGGGAGAGAACTGCACAAAACTTTGCGACGCGCAAAATATCGCGAGTGATAAACTGCACAAAACTGTGCGACGGGCAAAATAGCGCGTCTGAGAAATTGTAAAAAATAGTGCCACGCACAAAACAGCGCGGGTGATAAACTGTAAAAAAGTGCGACGCGCAAAATAGTGCCAGTGTGAACTACACAAAACAGTACGACGCGCAAAATTGCGCGAGTGATAAACTGCACAAAACAGTACGACGCGCAAAATAGCGCGAGTGTGAACTCCACAAAACAGTGCGACGCGCAAAATAGCGCGAGTGATAAACTGCACAAAACAGTGCGACTCGCAAAATAGCGCAAGCACACTCGCGCTATTTTGCGGGTGGCACTGTTTTGTGCAGTTTATCACTCGCGCTATTTTGCGCCTCTCACTGTTTTGTGCAGTTGACACTCGCGCTGTTTTGCGCCTCGCACTGTTTTGTGCAGTTCACACTCGCGCTATTTTGCGCGTCGCACTGTTGTGTGCAGTTTATCACTCGCGCTATTTTGCCCGTCGCACTGTTTTGTGCAGTTTATCACTCGCGCTATTTTGCGCGTCGCACTGTTTTGTGCAGTTTATCACTCGCGCTATTTTGTGCGTCGCACTGTTTTGTGCAGTTTATCACTCGCGCTATTTTGCCCCTCGCACTGTTTTGTGCAGTTGACACTCACGCTATTTTGCGCGTCGCACTGTTTTGTGCAGTTGACACTCGCGCTATTTTGCGCGTCGCATTGTTTTGTGCAGTTCACACTCATGCTATTTTGCCCGTCGCACTGTTTTGTGCAGTTTATCACTCGAGCTATTTTGCGCGTCGCACTGTTTTGTGCAGTTTATCACCCGCGCTATTTTGCGCGTTGCACTGTTTTGTGCAGTTTATCACGCGCGCTATTTTGCCCCTCGCACTGTTTTGTGCAGTTGACACTCGCGCTATTTTGGCGTCGCACTGTTTTATGCAGTTGACACTCGCGCTATTTTGTGCGTCGCATTGTTTTGTGCAGTTCACACTTGTGATATTTTGCCCGTCGCACTGTTTTGTGCAGTTTATCACTCGCGCTATTTTGCGGGTCGCACTGTTTTGTCCAGTTTATCACTCGCGCTATTTTGCCCCTCGCACTGTTTTGTGCAGTTGACACTCGCGCTATTTTGCGCGTCGCACTATTTTGTGCAGTTCGCACTCGCGCTATTTTCCACGTCGCCCTGTTTTGTGCATTTTATCACTCGCGCTACTTTGCGCCTCGCCCGGTTTTGTGCAGTTGACACTCGCGCTATTTTGCGCGTCGCACTGTTTTCTGCAGTTTATCACTCGCGCTATTTTGCGCGTCGCACTGTTTTGTGCAGTTTATCACTCGCGCTATTTTGCGCCTCGCACTGTTTTGTGCAGTTGACACTCGCACTATTTTGCGCGTCGCACTGTTTTGTGCAGTTGACACTCGCGCTATTTTGCGCGTCGCACTGTTTTGTGCAGTTTATCACTCGCGCTATTTTGCCCGTCGCACTGTTTTGTGCAGTTTATCACTCGCCCTATTTTTCGCATCGCACTGTTTTTGTGCAGTTTATTACTCGCGCTATTTTGCGCATCGCGCTGTTTTGTGCAGTTTATCACTCGCGCTATTTTGCGCCTCGTACTGTTTTGGGCAGTTGACACTCGCGCTATTTTGCGCGTCGCACTGTTTTGTGCAGTTGACACTCGCGCAATTTTGCCCGTCGCACTGTTTTGTGCAGTTCACACTCGCGCTATTTTGCGCGTCGCACTGTTTTGTGCAGTTTATCACTCGCGCTATTTTGCGCGTCGCGCTGTTTTGTGTAGTTGACACTCGCGCTATTTTGCGCGTCGCACTGTTTTGTGCAGTTCACACTCGCGCTATTTTGCACGTCGCACTGTTTTGTGCAGTTTATCACTCACGCTATTTTGCGCCTCGTACTGTTTTGTGCAGTTGACACTCGCGCTATTTTGCGCGTCGCACTGTTTTGTGCAGTTCACACTCGCGCTATTTTGCGCGTCGCACTGTTTTGTGCAGTTGACACTAGTGCAATTTTGCGCGTCGCACTGTTTTGTGCAGTTGACACTCGCGCAATTTTGCGTGTCGCATTGTTTTGGGCAGTTCACACTCACGCTATTTTGCCCGTCGCACTGTTTTGTGCAGTTTATCACTCGCGCTCTTTTGCGCGTCGCACAGTTTTGTGCAGTTTATCACTCGCGCTATTTTGCCCCTCGCACTGTTTTGTGCAGTTGACACTCGTGCTATTTTGCGCGACGCACTATTTTGTGCAGTTCGCACTCGCGCTACTTTCCGCGTCGCACTGTTTTGTGCAGTTTATCACTCACGCTATTTTGCACGTCGCGCTGTTTTGTGCATTTCACACTCGCGCTATTTTGTGCGTCGCACTATTTTGTGCAGTTGACACTCTCGCTATTTTGCACGTCGCACTGTTTTGTGCAGTTGGCACTCTCGCTATTTTGCGCGTCGCACTGTTTTGTGCAGTTTATCACTCGCGCTATTTTGCGCGTCGCACTGTTTTGTGCAGTTTATCACTCGCGCTATTTTTCCCCTCGCACTGTTTTGTGCAGTTGACACTCGTGCTATTTTGCGCGTCGCACTATTTTGTGCAGTTCGCACTCGCGCTGTTTTTCGCGTCGCACTGTTTTTTGCAGTTTATCACTCACGCTATTTTGCACGTCGCGCTGTTTTGTGCATTTCACACTCGCGCTATTTTGTGCGTCGCACTGTTTTGTGCAGTTTATGCCTCGCGCTATTTTGCGCGTCGCACTATTTTGTGCAGTTGACACTCGCGCTATTTTGCGCCTCGCGCTGTTTTGTGCAGTTGACACTCGCGCTATTTTGCGCGTCGCCCTGTTTTGTGCAGTTGACACTCGCGCTATTTTGCGCCTCGCCCTGTTTTGTGCAGTTGACACTCGCGCTATTTTGCGCGTCGTACTGTTTTGTGCAGTTCACACTCGCGCTATTTTGCGCGTCGCACTATTTTGTGCAGTTTATCACTCGTGCTATTTTACGCGGCGCACTGTTTTTTGCAGTTTATCACTCGCGCTATTTTGCCCCTCGCACTGTTTTGTGCAGTTGACACTCGCGCTATTTTGCGCGTCGCTCTGTTTTGTGCAGTTTATCACTCGCGCTATTTTGCGCCTCGTACTGTTTTGGGCAGTTGACACTCGCGCTATTTTGCGCGTCGCACTGTTTTGTGCAGTTGACACTCGCGCAATTTTGCCCGTCGCACTGTTTTGTGCAGTTGACACTCGCGCTATTTTGCGCGTCGCACAGTTTTGTGCAGTTGACACTCGCGCAATTTTGCGCGTCGCACTGTTTTGTGCAGTTCACACTCGCGCTATTTTACGCGTCGCACTGTTTTGTGCTGTTTATCACTCGCGCTATTTTGCGCCTCGCACTGGTTTGTGCAGTTGACACTCGCGCTATTTTGCGCGTCGCACTGTTTTGTGCAGTTGACACTCGAGCAAAATTGCGCGTCGCACTGTTTTGTGCAGTTCACACTCGCGCTATTTTGCCCGTCGCACTGTTTACGCGCGCTATTTTGCGCGTCGCACTGTTTTGTGCAGTTGACACTCGCGCTATTTTGCGCGTCGCACTGTTTTGTGCAGTTGACACTCCCGCTATTTTGCGCGTCGCACTGTTTTGTACAGTTCACACTCGCCCTATTTTCCGCGTCGCACTGTTTTGTGCAGTTTATCACTCGCGCTATTTTGCGCGTCGCGCTGTTTTGTGAGGTTCACACTCGCGCTATTTTGCACGTTGCCCTGTTTTGTGCGGTTTATCACTCGCGCTATTTTGCGCGTCGCGCTGTTTTGTGCAGTTCACACAAGCGCTATTTTGCGTGTCGCACTGTTTTGTGCAGTTTATCACCCGCGCCATTTTGCGTCTCGCCCTGTTTTGTGCAGTTGACACTCGCGCTATTTTGCGCGTCGCCCTGTTTTGTGCAGTTTATCACTCGCGCTATTTTGCGGGTTGCACTATTTTGTGCTGTTTATCACTGGCGCTATTATGCGCGTCGCACTGTTTTGTGCAGTTTATCATTTGCGCTATTTTGCACCTCGCACTGTTTTGTGCAGTTGACACACGCGCTATTTTGCGCGTCGCACTGTTTTGTGCAGTTGACACCCGCGCTATTTTGCCCGTCGCATTGTTTTGTGCAGTTCACACTCGCGCTATTTTGCCCGTCGCACTGTTTTGTGCAGTTTATCACTCGCGCTATTTTGCGCGTCGCACTGTGTTGTGCAGTTTATCACTCGCGCAATTTTGCCCCTCGCACTGTTTTGTGCAGTTGACACTCGCGTTATTTTGCGCGTCGCACTGTTTTGTACAGTTTATCACTCGCGCTATTTTGCGCCTCGTACTGTTTTGGGCAATTGACACTCGCGCTATTTTGCGCATCGCACTGTTTTGTGCAGTTGACACTCGGGCAATTTTGCCCGTCGCACTGTTTTGTGCAGTTCACACTCGTGCTATTTTCTGCGTCGCACTGTTTTGTGCAGTTTATCACACGCGTTATTTTGCGCGTCGCACTGTTTTGTGCATTTCACACTCACGCTATTTTGCGCGTCGCACTGTTTTGTGCAGTTTATCACTCGCGCTATTTTGTGCCTCGCACTGTTTTGTGCAGTTGACACTCGCGCTATTTTGCACGTCGCACTGTTTTGTGCAGTTCACACTCGCGCTATTTTGCCCGTCGCACTGTTTTGTGCAGTTTATCACTCGCGCTATTTTGTGCGTCGCACTGTTTTGTGCAGTTTATCACTCGCGCTATTTTGCACCTCGCACTGTTTTGTGCAGTTGACACTCATGCTATTTTGCGCTTCGCACTGTTTTGGGCAGTTGACACTCGCGTTATTTTGCGCGTCGCATTGTTTTGTGCAGTTCAACTCGTGATATTTTGTCTGTCGCACTGTTTTGTGCAGTTTATCACTCGCGCTATTTTGCGCGTCACACTGTTTTGTGCAGTTTATCACTCGCGCTATTTTGCCCCTCGCACTGTTTTGTGCAGTTGACACTCGCGCTATTTTGCGCGTCGCACTGTTTTGTGCAGTTGACACTCGCGCTATTTTGCGCGTCGCATTGTTTTGTGCAGTTCACACTCGCGCTATTTTGCCCGTCGCACTGTTTTGTGCAGTTTATCACTCGCGCTATTTTGCGCGTCGCACTGTTTTGTGCAGTTTATCACTCGCGCTATTTTGCGCCTCGCACTGTTTTGTGCAGTTGACACTCGCGCTATTTTGCGCGTCGCACTATTTTGTGCAGTTCGCCCTCGCACTATTTTCCGCGTCGCACTGTTTTGTTTAGTTTATCACTCACGCTCTTTTGCACGTCGCGCTGTTTTGTGCATTTCACACTCGCGCTATTTTGTGCGTCGCACTGTTTTGTGCAGTTGACACTCGAGCTATTTTGCGCGTCGCAGTGTTTTGTGCAGTTCACACTCGCGCTATTTTGCGCGTCGCACTGTTTTGTGCAGTTTATCACACGCGCTATTTTACGCGTCGCACTGTTTTGTGCAGTTTATCACTCGCGCTATTTTGCCCCTCGCACTGTTTTGTGCAGTTGACACTCGCGCTATTTTGCGCGTCGCACTATTTTGTGCAGTTCGCACTCGCACTATTTTCCGCGTCGCACTGTTTTGTGCAGTTTATCACTCACGCTCTTTTGCACATCACGCTGTTTTGTGCATTTCACACTTGCGCTATTTTGTGCGTCGCACTGTTTTGTGCAGTTGACACTCGAGCTATTTTGCGCGTCGCATTGTTTTGTGCAGTTCACACTCGCGCTATTTTGCCCGTCGCACTGTTTTGTGCAGTTTATCACTCGCGCTATTTTGCCCCTCGCACTGTTTTGTGCAGTTGACACTCGCGCTATTTTGCGCGTCGCACTGTTTTGTGCAGTTCGCACTCGCGCTATTTTCCGCGTCGCACTATTTTGTGCAGTTTATCACTCACGCTATTTTGCACGTCGCGCTGTTTTGTGCATTTCACACTCGCGCTATTTTGCGCGTCGCACTGTTTTGTGCAGTTTATCACTCGCGCTATTTTGCGCCTCGCGCTGTTTTGTGCAGTTGACACTCGCGCTATTTTGCGCGTCGCACTGTTTTGTGCAGTTGACACTCGCGCTATTTTGCGCCTCGCGCTATTTTGTGCAGTTGACACTCACGCTATTTTGCGCGTCACACTGTTTTGTGCAGTTTATCACTCGCGCTATTTTGCGCGTCGCACTGTTTTGTGCAGTTTATCACTCGCGCTATTTTGCCCATCGCATTGTTTTGTGCAGTTGACACTCGCGCTATTTTGCGCGTCGCACTGTTTTGTGCAGTTTATCACTCCCGCTATTTTGCGAGTCGCACTGTTTTGTGCAGTTTATCACTCGCGCTATTTTGCGCGTCGCACTGTTTTGTGCAGTTCACACTCGTGCTCTTTTGCGCGTGGCGCTGTTTTGTGCAGTTTATCACTTGCGCTATTTTGCGCCTCGCACTTTTTGTGCAGTTGACACTCGCGCTATTTTGCACGTCGCACTGTTTTGTGCAGTTCACACTCGCGCTATTTTGCGCGTCGCACTGTTTTGTGCAGTTATCACTCCCGCTATTTTGCGCGTCGCACTGTTTTGTGCAGTTTATCACTCGCGCTATTTTGCCCGTCGCACAGTTTTGTGCAGTTTATCACTCGCGCTATTTTGCGCGTCGCACTGTTTTGTGCAGTTTATCACTCGTGCTATTTTGCCCCTCGCACTGTTTTGTGCAGTTGACACTCGCGCTATTTTGCGCGTCGCACTATTTTGTGCGGTTCGCACTCGCACTATTTTCCGCGTCGCACTGTTTTGTGCAGTTTATCACTCACGCTATTTTGCACGTCGCGCTGTTTTGTGCATTTCACACTCGCGCTATTTTGTGCGTCGCACTGTTTTGTGCAGTTGACACTCGCGCTATTTTGCGCGTCGCATTGTTTTGTGCAGTTCACACTCGCGCTATTTTGCCCGTCGCACTGTTTTGTGCAGTTTATCACTCGCGCTATTTTGCGCGTCGCACTGTTTTGTGCAGTTTATCACTCGCGCTATTTTGCCCCTCGCACTGTTTTGTGCAGTTGACACTCGCGCTATTTTGCGCGTCGCACTATTTTGTGCAGTTCACACTCGCGCTATTTTCCGCGTCGCACTGTTTTGTGCAGTTTATCACTCACGCTATTTTGCACGTCGCGCTGTTTTGTGCATTTCACACTCGCGCTATTTTGCGCGTCGCACTGTTTTGTGCAGTTGACACTCGCGCTATTTTGCACGTCGCACTGTTTTGTGCAGTTCACACTCGCGTTATTTTGCGCGTCGCACTGTTTTGTGCAGTTTATCACTCCCGCTATTTTGCGCGTCGCACCGTTTTGTGCAGTTATCACTCGCGCTATTTTGCCCGTCGCACAGTTTTGTGCAGTTTATCACTCGCGCCTATTTTGCGCGTCGCACTGTTTTGTGCAGTTTATCACTCGTGCTATTTTGCCCCTCGCACTGTTTTGTGCAGTTGACACTCACACTCGCACTGTTTTGTGCAGTTGACACTCACACTCGCGCTATTTTCCGCGTCGCACTATTTTGTGCAGTTTATCACTCACGCTATTTTGCACGTCGCGCTGTTTTGTGCATTTCACACTCGCGCTATTTTGCGCGTCGCACTGTTTTGTGCAGTTGACACTCGCGCTATTTTGCACGTCGCACTATTTTGTGCAGTTCACACTCGCGCTATTTTGCGCGTGGCACTGTTTTGTGCAGTTTATCACTCGCGCTATTTTGCGCGTCGCACTGTTTTGTGCAGTTTATCACTCGCGCTATTTTGGCCGTCGCACAGTTTTGTGCCGTTTATCACTCACGCTATTTTGCGCGTCGCACTGTTTATCACTAGCGCTATTTTGCGCCTCGTACTGTTTTGCGCAGTTGACACTCGCGCTATTTTGCGCCTCGTACTGTCTTGGGCATTTGACACTGGCGCTATTTTGCGCGTCGCACTTTTGTGTGCAGTTGACACTCGCGCAATTTTGCCCGTCGCACTGTTTTGTGCAGTTCACACTTGCGCTATTTTGCGCGTCCCACTATTTTGTGCAGTTATCACCGCGCTATTTTGCGCGTCGCACTGTTTTGTGCAGTTTATCAGTGGCGCTATTTTGCGCGTCGCACTGTTTTGTGCAATTTTATTCACTCGCTCTATATTTGCGCATCACCTGTTTTATGCAGTTGACACTTGCGCAATTTGCCCGTCGCACTGTTTTGTGCAGTTGACACTAGCGCTATTTGCGCGTCGCACTGTTTTGTGCAGTTGACACTAGCGCTATTTTGCGCATCGCACTGTTTTGTGCAGTTCACACTCGCGCTATTGTTGCGCGTCGCACTGTTTTGTGCAGTTATTCACTCGCGCTATTTTGCACGTCGCACTGTTTTGTGCAGTTGACACTCGCGTTAATTTTGCCCGTCGCACTGTTTTGTGCAGTTTATCACTCGCGCTATTTTGCACGTCGCACTGTTTGTGCAGTTTATCACTCGCGCTATTTTGCGCGTCGCACTGTTTTGTGCAGTTTATCACTCGCGCTATTTTGCGCGTCGCACTGTTTTGTCCAGTTTATCACTGGCGCTATTTTGCGCCTCGCACTGTTTTGTGCAGTTTACACTCGCGCCATTTTGCGCGTCGCACTGTTTTGTGCAGTTCACACTCGCGCTATTTTGCGCGTCGCACTGTTTTGTGCAGTTCACACTCGCGCTATTTTGCGCGTGGCACTGTTTTGTGCAGTTTATCACTCGTGGTATCTTGCGCGTCGCACTGTTTTGTGCAGTTGACACTCGCGCTGTTTTGCACGTCGCACTATTTTGTGCAGTTCACACTCGCGCTATTTTGCGTGTGGCACTGTTTTGTGCAGTTTATCACTCGCGCTATTTTGCGCGTCGCACTGTTTTGTGCAGTTTATCACTCGCGCAATTTTGTCCGTCGCACAGTTTTGTGCCATTTATCACTCGCGCTATTTTGCGCGTCGCACTGTTTTGTGCAGTTTATCACTCGCGCTATTTTGCGCCTCGTACTATTTTGGGCAGTTGACACTCGCGCTATTTTGGGCGTCGCACTGTTTTGTGCAGTTGACACCCGCGCTATTTTGCGCATCGCACTGTTTTGTGCAGTTCACACTCGCGCTATTCTGCGCGTGGCACTGTTTTGTGCAGTTTACACTCGCGCTATTTTGCGCCTCGCACTGTTTGTGCAGTTGACACTCGCGCTATTTTGCACGTCGCACTGTTTGTGCAGTTGACACTCGCGCTTTTGCGCGTCGCACTATTTTGTGCAGTTCACACTAGCGCTATTTTGCGCGTGGCACTGTTCTGTGCGGTTTATCACTCGCGGTATTTTGCGCCTCGCACTATTTTTTGCAGTTGACACTCGCGCTATTTTGCACGTCGCACTGTTTTGTGCTGTTCACACTCGCGGTATTTTGCGCGTCGCACTGTTTTGTGCAGTTTATCACTCGCGTTATTTTGCGCCTCGTACTGGTTTGGGTAGTTGACACTCGCGCTATTTTGCGCGTCACACTGTTTTGTGCAGTTAACACTCGCGCAATTTTGCCCGTCGCACTGTTTTGTGTAGTTTACACTCGCGCTATTTTGTGCGTGGCACTTTTTGTGTAGTTTATCACTCGCGCTATTTGCGCGTCGCACTGTTTTGTGCAGTTGACACTAGCGCTATTTTGCGCGTCGCACTGTTTTGTGCAGTTTATCACTCGCGCTATTTTGCGCGTCGCACTGTTTTGTGCAGTTTATCACTCGCGCTATTTTGCGCCTCGTACTGTTTTGGGCAGTTGACACTCGCGCTATTTTGCGCGTCGCACTGTTTTGTGCAGTTGACACTCGCGCAATTTTGCCCGTCGCACTGTTTTCTGTAGTTCACACTCGCGCTATTTTGCGCGTGGCACTGTTTTGGGCAGTTTATCACTCGCGCTATTTTGCGCGTCGCACTGTTTTGTGCAGTTGACACTCGCGCCATTTTGCGCGTCGCACTGTTTTGTGCAGTTCACACTCGCGCTATTTTGCGCGTGGCACTGTTTTGTGCAATTTATCACTCGCGCTATTTTGCGCCTCGCACTGTTTTGTGCAGTTGACACTCGCGCCATTTTGCGCGTCGCACTGTTTTGTGCAGTTCACACTCGCGATATTTTGCCCGTCGCACAGTTTGGTGCAGTTTATCACTCGCGCTATTTTACGCTTGTCACTGTGTTGTGCAGTTTATCACTCGCGCTATTTTGCGCCTCGTACTGTTTTGCGCAGTTGACACTCGCGTTACTTTGCGCCTCGTACTGTTTTGGGCAGTTGACACTCGCACTATTTTGCGCGCCGCACTGTTTTGTGCAGTTGACACTCGCGCAATTTTGCCCGTCGCACTGTTTTGTGCAGTTCACACTTGCGCTATTTTGCGTGTCCCACTGTTTTGTGCAGTTTATCACTCGTGCTATTTTGCGCGTCGCACTGTTTTGTGCAGTTCACACTCGCGCTATTTTGTGCGTCGCACTATTTTGTGCAGCTTATCACTCGCGCTATTTTGCGCGTCGCACTGTTTTGTGCAGTTTATCACTTGCGCTATTTTGTGCGTCGCACTGTTTTGTGCAGTTTATCACTCGCGCTATTTTGCGCCTCGCACTGTTTTGTGCAGTTGACACTCGCGCAATTTTGCCCGTCGCACTGTTTTGTGCAGTTCACACTCGCGCTATTTTGCACGTCGCACAGTTTTGTGCAGTTTATCACCCGCGCTATTTTGCGCGTCGCACTGTTTTGTGCAGTTCACACTCGCGCTATTTTGCGCGTCGCACTGTTTTGTGCAGTTTATCACTCGCGCTATTTTGCGCCTCGCACTGTTTTGTGCAGTTGACACTCGCGCTATTATGCACGTCGCACTGTTTTGTGCGGTTCACACTCGCGCTATTTTGCGCGTCGCACTGTTTTGTGCAGTTCACACTAGCCCTATTTTGCGCATGGCACTGTTTTGTGCAGTTTATCACTCGCGGTATTTTGCGCCTCGCACTGTTTTTTGCAGTTGACACTCGCGCTATTTTGCACGTCGCACTGTTTTGTGCTGTTCACACTCGCGCTATTTTGCGCGTCGCACTGTTTTGTGCAGTTTATCACTCGCGCTATTTTGCGCGTCGCACTTTTTGTGCAGTTTATCACTCGCGCTATTTTGCGCCTCGCACTGTTTTGTGCAGTTTATCACTTGCGGTATTTTGCGCCTCGCACTGTTTTGTGCAGTTGACATTGGTGCTATTTTGCGCGTCTCACTGTTTTGTGCAGTTCACACTCGCGCTATTTTGCGCGTCGCACTGTTTTGTGCAGTTTATCACTCGCGCTATTTTGCGCGTCGCACTGTTTTGTGCAGTTTATCACTCGCGCTATTTTGCGCCTCGCATTGTTTTGTGCAGTTGACACTCGCGCTATTTTGCGCGTCGCACTATTTTGTGCAGTTTATCACTCGCGCTATTTTGCGCGTCGCACTGTTTTGTGCAGTTTATCACTCGCGCTATTTTGCGCGTCGCACTGTTTTGTGCAGTTTATCACTCGCGCTATTTTGCGCCTCGCACTGTTTTGGGCAGTTGACACTCGCGCTGTTTTGCGCGTCACACTGTTTTGTGCAGTACACACTCGCGCAATTTTGCCCGTCGCACTGCTTTGTGCAGTTGACACTAGCGCTATTTTGCACTTCGCACTATTTTGTGCAGTTCACACTCGCGCTATTTTGCGCGTCGCACTATTTTGTGCAGTTTATCACTCCCGCTATTTTGCGCGTCGCACTGATTGTGCAGTTTATCACTCGCCGCTATTTTGCGCCTCGTACTGTTTTGGGCAGTGACATCGCGCTATTTTGCGCATCGCACTATTTTGTGCAGTTCACACTCGCGCAATTTTGCCCATCGCACTGTTTTGTGCAGTTCACACTCGCGCTATTTTGCGCGTCGCACTGTTTTGTGCAGTTTATCACTCGCGCTATTTTGCGCGTCGCATTGTTTTGTGCAGTTGACACCCGCGCTATTTTGCGCGTCGCACTGTTTTGTGCAGTTCACACTCGCGCTATTCTGCGCGTGGCGGTGTTTTGTGCAGTTTATCACTCGTGCTATTTTGCGCCTCGCACTGTTTTGTGCAGTTGACACTCGCGCTATTTTGCACGTCGCACTGTTTTGTGCAGTTCACACTCGCGCTATTTTGCGCGTCGCACTATTTTGTGCAGTTCATACTAGCGCTATTTTGCGCGTGGCACTGTTCTGTGCAGTTTGTCACTCGCGGTATTTTGCGCCTCGCACTATTTTTTGCAGTTGACACTCGCGCTATTTTGCACGTCGCACTGTTTTGTGCTGTTCACACTCGCGCTATTTTGCGCGTCGAATTGTTTTGTGCAGTTTATCACTCGCGCTATTTTGCGCGTCGCACTGTTTTGTGCAGTTTATCACTCGCGCTATTTTGCGCCTCGCACTGTTTTGTGCAGTTGACACTCGCGCCATTTTGCGCGCCGCACTGTTTTGTGCAGTTCACACTCGCGCTATTTTGCGCGTCGCACTGTTTTGTGTAGTTCACACTCGCGCTATTTTGCGCGTCGCACTGTTTTGTGCAGTTTATCACTCGTGGTATTTTGCGCCTCGCACTGTTTTGTGCAGTTGACACTCGCGCTATTTTGCACGTCGCACTATTTTGTGCAGTTCACACTCGCGCTATTTTGCGCGTCGCACTGTTTTGTGCAGTTTATCACTCGCGCTATTTTGCGCGTCGCACTGTGTTGTGCAGTTTATCACTCGCGCTATTTGGCCGTCGCCACAGTTTTGTGCCGTTATCATGGCGCTATTGTGCGCGTCGCACTGTTTTTTGCAGTTTATCACTCGCGCTATTTTGCGCCTCGTACTGTTTTGGGCAGTTGACACTCCTGCTATTTTACGCGTCGCACTGTTTTGTCCAGTTGACACTCGCGCAATTTTGCCCGTCGCACTGTTTTGTACAGTTCACACTCGCGCTATTTTGCGCGTCCCACTGTTTTGTGCAGTTTATCACTCGCGCTATTTTGCGCGTCGCACTGTTTTGTGCAGTTTATCAGTGGTGCTATTTTGCGCGTCGCACTGTTTTGTGCAATTTATCACTCGCTCTATTTTGCGCATCGCACTGTTTCGTGCAGATGACACTTGCGCAATTTTGCCCGTCGCACTGTTTTGTGCAGTTGACACTAGCGCTATTTTGCGCGTCGCACTGTTTTGTGCAGTTCACACTAGCGCTATTTTGTGCGTCGCACTGTTTTGTGCAGTTTATCACGCGCGCTTATTTTCCGCGTCGCACTGTTTTGTTAAAGTTATCACTTGCGCTATTTTGCGCGTCGCACTGTTTTGTGCAGTTATCCACTCGCGCTATTTTGCGCCTCGCACTGTTTTGTGCAGTTGACACTCGCGTAATTTTTCCCGTCGCACTGTTTTGTGCAGTTCACACTCGCGCTATTTTGCACGTCGCACTGTTTTGTGCAGTTTATCACCCGCGCTATTTTGCGCGTCGCACTGTTTTGTGCAGTTCACACTCGCGCTATTTTGCGCTTGGCACTGTTTTGTGCAGTTTATCACTCGCGCTATTTTGCGCCTCGCACTGTTTTGTGCAGTTGACACTCGCGCTATTTTGCACGTCGCACTGTTTTGTGCAGTTCACACTCGCGCTATTTTGCGCGTCGCACTGTTTTGTGCAGTTCACACTATCGCTATTTTGCGCGTGGCACAGTTTTGTGCAGTTTATCACTCGCGGTATTTTGCGCCTCGCACTGTTTTTTGCAGTTGACACTCGCGCTATTTTGCACGTCGCACTGTTTTGTGCTGTTCACACTCGCGCTGTTTTGTGCAGTTTATCATTCGCGCTATTTTGCGCGTCGCACTGTTTTGTGCAGTTTATCACTCGCGGTATTTTGCGCCTCGCACTGTTTTGTGCAGTTCACAATCGCGCTATTTTGCGCGTCGCACTGTTTTGTGCAGTTTATCACTCGCGCTATTTTGCGCGTCGCACTGTTTTGTGCAGTTTATGACTCGCGCTATTTTGCGCGTCGCATTGTTTTGTGCAGTTTATCACTCGCGCTATTTTGCGCCTCGTACTGTTTTGGGCAGTTGACACTCGCGCAATTTTGTGCGTCGCACTGTTTTGTGCAGTTCACACTCGCGCAATTTTGCCCGTCGCACTGTTTTGTGCAGTTGACACTAGCGCTATTTTGCGCCTCGCACTGTTTTGGGCATTTCACACTCGCGCTATTTTGCGCGTCGCACTATTTTGTGCAGTTTATCACTCCCGCTATTTTGCGCGTCGCACTGATTTGTGCAGTTTATCACTCGCGCTATTTTGCGCCTCGTACTGTTTTGGGCAGTTGACACTCGCGCTATTTTGCGCATCGCACTATTTTGTGCAGTTGACACTCGCGCAATTTTGCCCGTCGCACTGTTTTGTGGAGTTCACACTCGCGCTATTTTGCGCGTCGCACTTTTTTGTGCAGTTTATCACTCGCGCTATTTTGCGCATCGCATTGTTTTGTGCAGTTGACACTCGCGCAATTTTGCCCGTCGCACTGTTTTGTGCAGTTCACACTCGCGCAATTTTGCGCGTCGCACTGTTTTGTGCAGTTTATCACTCGCGCTATTTTGCGCGTCGCACTGTTTTGTGCAGTTGACACTCGCGCTATTTTGCGCGTCGCACTGTTTTGTGCAGTTCACACTCGCGCTATTTTGCGCGTGGCACTGTTTTGTGCAGTTTATCACTCGCGCTATTTTGTGCCTCGCACTGTTTTGTGCAGTTGACACTCGCGCTATTTTGCACGTCGCACTGTTTTGTGCAGTTCACATTCGCGCTATTTTGCGCGTCCCACTGTTTTGTGCAGTTCACACTAGCGCTATTTTGCGCGTGGCACTATTCTGTGCAGTTTATCACTCGCGGTATTTTGTGCCTCGCACTGTTTTTTGCAGTTGACACTCGCGCTATTTTGCACGTCGCACTGTTTTGTGCTGTTCACACTCGCGGTATTTTGCGTCGCACTGTTTTGTGCAGTTTATCACTCGCGCTATTTTGCGCGTCACACTGTTTTGTGCAGTTTATCACTCGCGCTATTTTGCGCCTCGCACTGTTTTTTGCAGTTGACACTCGCGCTATTTTACGCGTCGCACTGTTTTGTGCAGTTGACACTCGCGCTATTTTGCGCGTCGCACTGTTTTGTGCAGTTCACACTCGCGCTATTTTGCGCGTCCCACTGTTTTGTGCAGTTTATCACTCGCGCTATTTTGCGCGTCGCACTGTTTTGTGCAGTTTATCACTGGCGCTATTTTGCGCATCGCACTGTTTTGTGCAGTTTATCACTCGCGCTATTTTGCGCGTCGCACTGTTTTGTGCAGTTGACACTTGCGCAATTTTGCCCGTCGCACTGTTTTGTGCAGTTGACACTAGCGCTATTTTGCGCGTCGCACTGTTTTGTGCAGTTGACACAAGCGCTATTTTGCGCGTCGCACTGTTTTGTGCAGTTCACACTCGCGCTATTTTGCACGTCGCACTATTTTGTGACGTTTATCACTCGCGCTATTTTGCGCGTCGCACTGTTTGGTGCAGTTTGTCACTGGCGCTATTTTGTGCGTCGCACTGTTTTGTGCAGTTTATCACTCGCGCTATTTTGCGCCTCGCACTGTTTTGTGCAGTTGACACTCGCGTAATTTTGCCGTCGCACTGTTTTGTGCAGTTCACACTCGCGCTATTTTGCACGTCGCACTGTTTTGTGCAGTTTATCACCCGCGCTATTTTGCGCGTCGCACTGTTTTGTGCAGTTGACACTCGCGCTATTTTGCGCTTGCACTGTTTTGTGCAGTTTATCACTCGCGCTATTTTGCGCCTCGCACTGTTTTGTGCAGCTGACACTCGCGCTATTTTGCACGTCGCACTGTTTTGTGCAGTTCACACTCGCGCTATTTTGCGCGTCGCACTGTTTTGTGCAGTTCACACGATCGCTATTTTGCGCGTGGCACTGTTTTGTGCAGTTTATCACTCGCGGTATTTTGCGCCTCGCACTATTTTTGCAGTTGACACTCGCGCTATTTTGCACGTCGCACTGTTTTGTGCTGTTCACACTCGCGCTGTTTTGTGCAGTTTATCACTCGCGCAATTTTGCGCGTCGCACTGTTTTGTGCAGTTTATCACTCGCGCTATTTTGCGCGTCGCACTATTTTGTGCAGTTTATCACTCGCGGTATTTTGCGCCTCGCACTGTTTTGTGCAGTTGACACTCGCGCTATTTTGCACGTCGCACTGTTTTGTGCAGTTCACACTCGCGCTATTTTGCGCGTCGCACTGTTTTGTGCAGTTTATCACTCGCGCTATTTTGCGCGTCGCACTGTTTTGTGCAGTTTATCACTCGCGCTATTTTGCCCGTCGCACAGTTTTGTGCCGTTTATCACTCGCGCTATTTTGCGCGTCGCACTGTTTTGTGCAGTTTATCACTCGCGCTATTTTGCGCCTCGTACTGTTTTGGGCAGTTGACACTCGCGCTATTTTGCGCGTCGCACTGTTTTGTGCAGTTGACACTCGCGCAATTTTGCCCGTCGCACTGTTTTGTGCAGTTCACACTCGCGCTATTTTGCGCGTCCCACTGTTTTGTGCAGTTTATCACTCGCGCTATTTTGCGCGTCGCACTGTTTTGTGCAGTTTATCACTGGCGCTATTTTGCGCGTCGCACTGTTTTGTGCAATTTATCACTCGCTCTATTTTGCGCATCGCACTGTTTCGTGCAGTTGACACTTGCGCAATTTTGCCTGTCACACTGTTTTGCGCAGTTGACACTAGCGCTATTTTGCGCGTCGCACTGTTTTGTAAAGTTTATCACTGGCGCTATTTTGCGCGTCGCACTGTTTTGTGCAGTTTATCACTCGCGCTATTTTGCGCATCGCACTGTTTTGTGCAGTTGACACTCGCGTAATTTTTCCCGTCGCACTGTTTTGTGCAGTTCACACCCGCGCTATTTTGCACGTCGCACTGTTTTGTGCAGTTTATCACCCGCGCTATTTTGCACGTCGCACTGTTTTGTGCAGTTTATCACCCGCGCTATTTTGCGCGTCGCACTGTTTTGTGCAGTTTATCACTCGCGCTATTTTGCGCCTCGCACTGTTTTGTGCAGTTGACACTCGCGCTATTTTGCACGTCGCACTGTTTTGTGCAGTTCACACTCAGGCTATTTTGCGCGTCGCACTGTTTTGTGCAGTTCACACTATTGCTATTTTGCGCGTGGCACAGTTTTGTGCAGTTTGTCACTCGCGGTATTTTGCGCCTCGCACTGTTTTTTGCAGTTGACACTCGCGCTAATTTGCACGTCGCACTATTTTGTGCTGTTCACACTCGCGCTGTTTTGTGCAGTTTATCATTCGCGCTATTTTGCGCGTCGCACTGTTTTGGGCAGTTTATCACTCGCGGTATTTTGCGCCTCGCACTGTTTTGTGCAGTTTATCACTCGCGGTATTTTGCGCCTCGCACTGTTTTGTGCAGTTCACAATCGCTCTATTTTGCGCGTCGCACTGTTTTGTGCAGTTTATCACTCGCGCTATTTTGCGCGTCGCACAGTTTTGTGCAGTTTATCACTCGCGCTATTTTGCCCCTCGCATTGTTTTGTGCAGTTGACACTCGCGCTATTTTGCGCGTCGCACTGTTTTGTGCAGTTTATCACTCGCGCTATTTTGCGCGTCGCACTGTTTTGTGCAGTTTATCACTCGCGCTATTTTGCCCGTCGCATTGTTTTGTGCAGTTTATCACTCGCGCTATTTTGCGCGTCGCACTGTTTTGTGCAGTTTATCAGTGGCGCTATTTTGCGCGTCGCACTGTTTTGTGCAATTTATCACTCGCTCTATTTTGCGCATCGCACTGTTTCGTGCAGTTGACACTTGCGCAATTTTGCCTGTCACACTGTTTTGCGCAGTTGACACTAGCGCTATTTTGCGCGTCGCACTGTTTTGTGCAGTTTATCACGCGCGCTATTTTGCGCGTCGCACTGTTTTGTAAAGTTTATCACTGGCGCTATTTTGCGCGTCGCACTGTTTTGTGCAGTTTATCACTCGCGCTATTTTGCGCCTCGCACTGTTTTGTGCAGTTGACACTCGCGTAATTTTTCCCGTCGCACTGTTTTGTGCAGTTCACACCCGCGCTATTTTGCACGTCGCACTGTTTTGTGCAGTTTATCACCCGCGCTATTTTGCACGTCGCACTGTTTTGTGCAGTTTATCACCCGCGCTATTTTGCGCGTCGCACTGTTTTGTGCAGTTTATCACTCGCGCTATTTTGCGCCTCGCACTGTTTTGTGCAGTTGACACTCGCGCTATTTTGCACGTCGCACTGTTTTGTGCAGTTCACACTCAGGCTATTTTGCGCGTCGCACTGTTTTGTGCAGTTCACACTATTGCTATTTTGCGCGTGGCACAGTTTTGTGCAGTTTGTCACTCGCGGTATTTTGCGCCTCGCACTGTTTTTTGCAGTTGACACTCGCGCTAATTTGCACGTCGCACTATTTTGTGCTGTTCACACTCGCGCTGTTTTGTGCAGTTTATCATTCGCGCTATTTTGCGCGTCGCACTGTTTTGGGCAGTTTATCACTCGCGGTATTTTGCGCCTCGCACTGTTTTGGTGCAGTTTATCACTCGCGCTATTTTGCGCGTCGCACTGTTTTGTGCAGTTTATCACTCGCGCTATTTTGCCGTCGCATTGTTTGGTGCAGTTTATCACTCGCGCTATTTTGCGCGTCGCACTTTTGTGCATTATCAGTGGCGCTATTTTGCGCGTCGCACTGTTTTTGTGCAATTTATCACTCGCTCTATTTATGCGCATCGCATTGTTTCGTGCAGTTGACACTTGCGCAATTTTGCCTGTCACACTGTTGCGCAGTTGACACTAGCGCTATTTTGCGCGTCGCACTGTTTTGTAAAGTTTATCACTGGCGCTATTTTGCGCGTCGCACTGTTTTGTGCAGATTATCACTCGCGCTATTTTGCGCATCGCACTGTTTTGTGCAGTTGACACTCGCGTAATTTTTCCCGTCGCACTGTTTTGTGCAGTTCACACCCGCGCTATTTTGCACGTCGCACTGTTTTGTGCAGTTTATCACCCGCGCTATTTTGGCACGTCGCACTGTTTTGTGCAGTTTATCACCGCGCTATTTGCGCGTCGCACTGTTTTGTGCAGTTTTCACTCGCGCCTATTTTTGCGGCCTCGACGTTTGTGCAGTTGACACTCGCGCTATTTTGCACGTCGCACTATTTGTGCAGTTCACACTCAGGCTATTTTG
>JAPPVO010000249.1:0-48220 GCA_030407325.1 Camellia japonica
AGGTAAACCATGAGTGTGGTGAAGGACGCATCCACAAGCTTCAACATCAATACCAATGGAATTGGCTCTCTTACTCTCTACAAGCAAATACTCCAATGCAGAGATAGACACATTACCCCGTAGCTCCCTGAACTGAGAAGGTTTAAATTGATGTTGCATAACAGTTAGACTTTTCTCAAATGAAGCCTTGATATCAGTGTGTTGCAACTCAAGCAGACTGTGTATTTTCTCAAATGATGCCTGAAATGAGACTTGACATGAACCCAATTGTCTTTTAAATTTTGCATGTGCACTCTTAGCCCTGTTCAATTCAATGTAAGTCAAATTAAAATCAAGTACATGACACTTATTAATAACACATTGAACAAAAGTAATCTTATCGGTTCTTTGAACTTCTGTCCATGCCGCCACAAATTTGTCCTTGTAAGGAACCAACCAAGTATCCATGATGTATTTGACTGCATCAGGATAACTACTGAATTCCTTAAGTAATGATTTAAAACACTCATCGTATTGAATTTCAGAAGATGAATACACTAAAGAGTTCCACTCATGGTTGAACTTCTCCCATTTCTGCTGTGTCTCAAACATTTTCTTGCATTTGGTCAATACATTCTTACTGATATGCCAACGACATAATAAATGTCTGCCACTCGAGAATATCTTCTGTATGGCATTCATCAAGGCTAGCTCTCTCTCAGTAACAATAATTGTTGGCACAACAAAACCATCCATGATATCACGCAATGTAGCTAACACCCACGCATAGTTATCAACCCTCTCATACTGTAAGTATGCGAAAGCTATAGAGAATGTCATTTCAGTTGATGTCACTCCCACAATTTCAAGAAGAGGAAGACGATATCTGTTGGTTTTATATGTGCAATCCATAATTAATATACGTGGGAAAGACCGAAATAAGTCCAAACTAGTAGGATGTGCCCAAAACAAGTCTGTCACAGTCATCGTGGACTCTTCAGACCGATGACGCTCAATGTAATTATACTTGGCCAATTCACCCAATAAGTGTTGCATCTGTGATCTTCCAGCTCTCTGTACCACCCTGTTTCGATGGCGTACATTGTGAATGGTTTTAAGTGTGCTTACATTGAGGGCATCTCGCTGTTTCAAGGTTACTAGGATTTCTTTTGGCCGAACCATGCTCTTTGACATATCCATTAACAATGCTTTCTCATCCTTTGATAGCCTTCCACATATGAATGTCCCTCAAGGTGCTTCGCAGGTGGATGATTATGCAACCCGCATACTACGGTCAATGTCCATTCATCATGTGTGGTAAACCTGTGAGCCCTCATATCAAAAGGACAATCACACTTCTTCGTACCGGTTATTCTTGATGTATTGTTGCCATCATGTTTTAACTTCTTTGTCACTCTATATTGGCCACTCCTCTCACAAGCAAGATACATCCTGGGTCTTTTTTTCCCTCCACCATAGTCTGATGTTTTGATTACAATGACCAAACCATTTCTCTTTCCAACTTCACGTACCCAGTTGAGCAATTCATCCTTACTTTTGAATACGTACAAAGTCAAATAAATATTATCAAACATTTACATTTGTTGAGCAATTCGAAACATAATCATTATAATTTCGTAGAATGAACCTGTTTAGTTGTGAATTGAGTAGTGTAATCCAACACAAAATCCGCGCAAACCTGATTTCCTTGAGTTGACACATATTCCTATATGTTTTGTATAACATTACAAATTTTTAATGGTATTATAAAGATTAATTTGCAATTCGAAACTGTAAATTTGGTATGCAGTTTGCAAATTTGGAATATAAAATGGGAATTTTTTTTTTTTTACTTCATTCGGAAGTAGTTGTCCGAATTTATTTTAAAATTTCGGAAGTTGAATGTTGTAAAAGTTAACTTTGTTCGGACAACAACTTCCGAATTTAAATACTTTGTTCGGACAACAACTTCCGAAATTAATTACTTTGTTCGGACAACAACTTCCAAAAATAAATACTTATTTCGGTAGTAGATTTCCAAAGCAAATAATACAATTCGACTCTGGTTATCCGAACGACACTGGAAAAAAAAAAAAAACAAGAGAAACTCACATTGCCTTCGCTATGTTTCTCATAAACACTTATTTGTTGATTTTCAGAAGGCAAATCCTCCATAACAATGATGCTTTCCCTACGAATGAGGAAGGTTGATAAATGAGTGCATTGAGAAGCTACGAACTTGGAGCTTAATGGAAGAAGCTACGAACTTGGAAGAAGCTACGAATGAGTGAATACTCTGCTTTCACTTCTAGCTCAATGAAGCTAAAAACTTGGAGATGTTTTGAATTGGATGGATGTGTGCACGATGCAACAGATGTGAAGTCTAGATGGATGTGTGCATTGAGATGTTTTGAATCAACAATGATGTCTAAAATAGTAATTTCACTTAGGGATAAAATTGTTATAAAATTAAATATCATTAAGTGTGTGTATAGAGGGGATTTGGTGTGTGTAGATAGAAGCTCCCCTTATGGGAACATGAGTTTTTTAGTAGGACCATATGTAACATAAGTCTCTCTAATAGGACTTATAAATAATTTTCCCTTAATTTTATTTATTATGGTCCATTATGATATTGATAGTGACTTGGCTATAACTTATTATAATATTGATTATGATTTGGTGTGGTGTGATTATTACTTTGGTTAAGACTAAATAGAACTTTGATTATGCCTTAATTATTGCTTGCTTATGACACATTATAATATTAGTTATGATTCAGTTATGACCTATTTTGATTGTAATTCTAGTTATGATCGAAGATTTTTTTTTTATTATGCCATAAAGGTATTTAGTTATGATCCATTAAAAAGTAATTTGTTGAAGAATCAACGGATGAGTTGTGGTTAGGAGTGAAATGCCACTTGAACTAGAGTTAGTTGGTTGTCCTTGAAATGTGTTAAGGCACCACAGGTGACTGGACATCTAGGGGTAAAGCACTATTTCAGTGTAGGCTGCGAAAGCGGTACCAAATCGAGACAAACTCTTATGACACTTGTGATATTGCCACCACAAATTATCATAACTTGTAAATGGTACATTCTTTTTTGATGGGTTTGTTTTGTAGTATTATCCAACCTAAACAAAATTATTTATTTTTTTGGGAACTCAGTCTAAAGGTTCATTTCTTATTAAGTCATTAGGCTCAAGGTTGAATCTTTTAAGACCATATGAACAACAATAATATGAAAGATCATATTACCCCTATCTAGTTAATTGTCATTTATCCATCCAAATGTCATCTATCTGTCCACGTGTCACCTATCTGTCCAAGTTTCACTCATCTATTGTAAAGTCCCAGGTCTTAAACCCAACTTGAACTTGCCTTTCTGATTTACAATTTTCTTTTTTCAAAACCTTGAAGGGTTGTATCTCATCGGTGTTTGGGAATTTGAATTGTTTAATTTTCTTAACATAAGGCCGAGTTAAAATTTTGAGTTTCCGCACGTAAGGACAAAAAACGGAGCCATGGAATCACCTTAGGAGGATCAAGGTTGGTCAGGTGGGCCCGCACGTGCGGTAAGTAACCCCCACGTGTGGATTGGTGCAGGCCAGTTAGAGTTTTCTAGGTAAAGTGAGAGGCTTCGCACGTATGGTAGTGAGTCTCGTACGTGCAAAAGCAAGAGTGCAAACTTGGGTTGGTGATTGGGAGAACCTGCACGTGCGGTTGGGAGATCCTACACTTGCAGCGTGGACTTTCGCACATGCGGCTAGACATGTTTTCTGCTTCGAATTTCTAACTATTCTCTCTCAAATCTGATCACACACCTCCATTTTCATCACTTTTCATATCTCTCTCTTTGTCTAAACTCTTATTTTCTCTTTTCTCTTATCTCTCTTTAAAAACATCCACTCATCCTCATTTTTTCTCTTGATCTAGCAAGATCTATACGGATTATAGTACTAGTTCCATAACGACGAGCATTCCAAGGCCTACATTATAGCGATTCTAGTTTAAACTCGACCCATTGGATGTTCTAGATCTGGGTTTTATTATTTTATATGATTGTTCATGTCTTATTTCTCCTTATTTCTCATTGAGTTTGGTTATTGGAGTGTCTTGGTTGCGTTTGGAACAGGTTGGGAGTTAGTTTTTAAAAATGGTTTCTGCTCAGATTTTGGCTTCTTCACTCGAGTGACATTTCTTGCGCTCGAGCAGTCATTCTTGAGCTCGAGTGATGGTCCTCTGTCTGTAAAACTTCTGTGAGTTTGTATTCTTACTCAAGCGGTCACACTTACTGTGTCTGGTCATTTGAGCGACACTTCTTGCGCTCGAGCAGTCTGCGCGTATATCAGTCCATGAAAGTCACTTTTTAGATCACTCTTTCATATCTTTCTCTCTCTAAACATTCTAAAAAACCTAGATCTAGAGCTTCTCTCTCTAGAAGAAAAAAGGGTTTTGCCCTAAATATCTCAAATGTTGATTTTGTATAAATAATCGGAATTGATGTTGGAAATATGAAATTGAGTTGATATTGATAAGGATGGTGGAGTTAGGTAAGTATTACCACTTGCATCTTGGAATTTAGAAGTTTATCTTTATGAAAATTATCTATTTGTTTAGAGATATTTGTTTTAGGCTATCGGTAGAGGAGAGCTATGATTGTTGTAGAAATTGAATGAGGATTAGGTGAATTAAAACTAATTTCTTATCATTTTCATTAAGCGTTGTTGCATGTGTACTACATTGAAAATGTGCATTATTTTGAGAAAAAATGAGCGAATCTGGGAAGTAAGTGTTGTCTCGTTGAAATAAGTTGGCATGTGTATCCATGTTGAAAGTCCTAAAAACTATGTGTTTACATAGGTGCCGATCTCGCAGACGAAATTTCCGTAAAATGACAATAGTAGTGCTTGTATATCTTACGTTTATGTGCTTGTATAGCTTACGTTTGAAGAACAACATGCTATGAAAGTCAAGAAAACTTATTCGAATTCCACTACAAAGCGTCAAACATGCATGATATGAATTAAATAGTACATATGAACCTAAACATGTAACTAAACACACACAACATGAACCTAAGCCCGGTTTAAGTCTACTAATTATGATTTAATGCAAATAAAGCACCTAACAAATAAAATCAAACATGCTAAATATTATACAATATTTTTTTTATCAGAATATTATACAATATTTATATTGAGCCATATGCATGCTTATATCATGAACAAACTAACCAAACATTTAGCAAGTATAACCTAACTAAAACATATAAAATAAAGCGAAAAACATACACATAAGCAAACCTACATGGTGCTTATGTGCTTGCTAACAACCTAATCATGATCATCTATATAAAACATAATTAAAACATTATCAAAATACAGGAAAATGGAAGACTTACCCGCTGGTTTGAATATCAAACTAAGAGCATGTATAAAGGCGAGAAATCTTGCTTGAATGCTTCCCTCAAGGTTGGCTTTCACTTTGATTCACTTTACTTCAAAAACCTAGAAGCACTTTTAGGTCGAAAAGCTACTATAGGGTTAGGTTATTCTTGGATTCTAGGGTTTAGGTAGAAGGGAGGTGGCTACTCTCTCTCAAAACTCACTCAAAGTTGGCTAAAACTTGAAATCTTTCAAAGAATGGGGGAGGGATTGTATTTATAGGCTTAGGGGATGCTTGGGGACCATCCTAGGTCATCCTAAGGTTGCCCCATCGCATTCTCCTTGCACCTCTGGAAGGAATAGCACTTAAAAACCAAAATCTGGCATCGATAGGACGTACAACCATACAAGCCACGCGATACCCATGTGTGGCCACACATCTCCACCAGACTTTCGTATTTTGGTCATATCTCTCTTAACTGATATTGGATTAAGGTGAATCAAGTGGAGTTGGAAATATAATTCAAATGGATATAATTTTGTGTGAAATAGATATTTCTAAATTCTAACATTTTCTAGGTGAAATTAGGCCCTCAAGATGAGACCAAAAACGATGATTTTGACTAAAAACATTTTTTGGTATGAAAATGGCAATACAAGAGCTCTAACAAGTTCAAGTATCTCTAAGGTTGAAATTATGATGCTTCTCATCATTGGGAAACATTTCAAGCGCCTAAGTTTTAAGATGTGTCTTTAGCCGCATGTGCGGTCTGAGGTAATGAAAACAAAATGCATGCCTGACTCCTCTTTGCCACACGTGGGGGCCCTCTGGCTGCATGTGCGGGATCCCTTCCCAAAAATCGCAAGTTCTGCTGCACTAATCCGCAATAAGGGCCTTCTTGTAATTCTACCAAACTTCAAAAGGGAATTGGAGCAGAATATTTGAAAATTTTTGAATGGAAAGAGGGGTATTTTATTAATTGTGTGATTTGTTATAGTCCAACTATGGCCTTCAAACTGGATGAAAAGTTGGGATTCAGGAGCAGGTTGCAATATTTTTGTATATTGTTGGCGGTGACATTCGAAATAGAAATGTCCAAGAAAGATTTCAACATTCCGAAGAGATAATTTCAAAATACTTCAAGAAGGTGTTAAAAGCTATTACAATGATGTCTATTGATTGGGTAAGGCCTCAACCGAGAAATGGTGTGCAGCCATACATTAGAAGCAACTGCACATACTATCCTCATTTCAAGGTAATAATTAACTACAAGTGTAACTTGGGTGTTACATATAATTAATGTTGTTAGGATATTTCTAATAATGAATAAATATATTTTTATTCAAAATTTTGTAATTGGATTGTATTGCAGCACTTGACGGAATACACATCAAAGTATATATATCTCCATATAAGCAAACCTCGTTTAATAGGTAGAAAGGGGCATGCGACTCAAAACATAATGGCCACATGTGACTTTGATATGCGTTTCACATTTTGCTTGCCAGGATGAGAAGGAAGTGCACACGATACTCGGATTTTCTTAGATACAATTAGGAATCCTAGTTATAATTTTCCAAAACCACAAGGAGGTAACTGTTTTATATTTGATTGCTACAGTAGATGCACCACACTCACATCTTCATATTTATTTTTACGTTTATAATTGCTTACTTTAATTTTATTTTGGAATTTTAAAATAGATGAATTTTACTTGGTGGATACTGGGTATCCAAACATGAAAGGATGTCTTGCACCTTACAAAGGAGAGATATACCATCTAGTTGAATTTGAACATGGTCAACCCCCCTAAAATGCACAAAAAAAATTCAACCAAGCACATTCATCACTTAGAAGTGTAATAGAAAGAACATTTGGGGTTTGGAAAGCAAGATGGCCGATGATAAAGGATATCCTACCAAACTACAAGTGGCTGACATAAGTCAAACTTGTTTGTGCAACAATAGAAATTCACAATTTCATCCGACAAAGTGAGTTCCGCGATATTGCATTTGGCTCTTATGATAAATTCACGGATTATGTGCCTAATGATGAGGAAGGATCAAGGTCTCAAGAAGCACACCATGGAAATCATGTTGAAGGTGATGACAACGAGATGGAAGTGAGGAGACATAATATTTGTATGTCAATTTGCGAATGAAATTAGGAGTTATCTAATATGTAGAAAGTTTTATTTTTATTGCCTTAATAGCAATTTATTGCAATGACATTTGGTTGTTCCGTTGTGAACTCAATATTAAAAAAAAAAAAAAAAACGAGGTAATGTAAAAATGTACCAATATAGGTACTAATTATATTAACTTCCATTAATGAAATAACTTTTTCAAAATTTAAAATGACAATTACAATTTTTATGTTCATAAGGGCAAAAATGACAATTATACAGCAAAAAGCTATTTTATAGCTTATTTACCAAATACTACTTTGCTGCTTAAATTCGTAATTCCACAGCTGCACTAAACAGGTTACCAACTTATATTCACAACTATAAGCTATAATCTGTTTAGTTATAATCTATAATCATTTTCCCATAGTTCTATCAAACAGGGCCATAATATATGAATGACCACAATAAGATATTACTTCATGATAAATAAAATTATATAATTATTATATTCTCTTTTATAAAAAAGAGATAAGGTTGTAGATTGATTTGGAAACAAAAAGAAAGAGGTAGAAGATCGGAGAAGAATGGAGAGATTTTGAGGATGAGCTTGTGTTGAATTTCTTCTCCACCAACTTTGCCTGTAAAAGCAAATGTTTGCTGGATGTATTCATTTGTCAGAATCAATAAAAAAATGAACACTTATTCTCTTTTGGCCCAAGTTCTCTGTTATTCTCTTTTAGCCCTCACTTTCTCTTTTATTATTTTAGTTTTATTACATTGAAGGGTTGTTTGGGATGATCTAAGTAAGTATATTTTTTTAACTTTTTATGAAAAGATGTGCGATGTGGTAGAGAGGTGATATGACCCAAATGTGCAATGTGGTTGAGAGGTGATAAAAAGATGTGCTAAAGTAGCACATGCCAAACAACCCTTGAGAGTGTTGTAGGACTCTAGTCGTTTGTTTTCTCTCTTCTCCTTATCTCGTTCCACATCATCACCTAAAAGGCCCAAAGCACCCAAATTGCACACTTTTATTCAAATCTCTCATGCCTCCAAAATATTACTTTTGCAAGTAGAAACACATGAATAAAGTTGAATCAATTGCTCAGTTTATCGTTTTGCCTCGTGAATCATACGATTCTGATGTGATGATACCAATTGATCGGTTGGTGCCGAATTGTGCAATTCTGATAATAAAGTTTTGCACTAGTGAAGCCAACCCCCACCCCTATTAAATTGTGTAAACTGCATGACATTAAGTTATTTCTCAATTTTTCTATGTTCTGTCATATCCTTTTGCTATTGTAGTTTGGCCTATGTTTATATTCTCTTGTTCTTGGAGCAAGCCCGTTGAGTGTAACTCAGTGCTAAATTTTAGTAACTTAAAACCATAGTTGTTAAATCGAATTCAAATCGTGAATCAAAATGGCCTTATACTGAATCTTGAATTGTAAAGATTTGGTCATTTTTTCCACATTACTTATAAAATATATCTACACTCTTAGATGTTAAATATATTTTGTAAATATGAAATACTTAGATTTAAATCATTGAAAATGTCATTTTGAATTATGATCATATGGTCTAATAGGTAAGATGTTATCATAGTTTCCCTCTTTTAAATGATTCTTATCAACTATTCTTAATAAAAAAGAAGTAAACAAAGACAACTTTTAATTTTCAAATAACAATAATCTAACAACAATGTTGATGTGGACAATAAGCATACATACATTTCCAAATTACTTTAACCTTAAATATCTTTAGAAAATATATTATGATTTTTTTTAAAGAAAAAAAAATGAGAAGAGAAGGTTAAAAAATGTTGAGTCTAACTGAATGTAATTGGATCCTATTAAAAACTCCATGATTACCAAAATAACAATCAATCGTGTATATATATTAGAAGTTGTATTATGTCATTTTCACTAAAAAGACAAAAAAAAAGAAAAGAAGAAGAAATAATCGAAATATATCGGACACAATAGTTTCAAGAATGCATATATGGTAAAAAGTGAATCGAATCATGTGATTTAACATAGATTCACTTCCAAAATAGATTCACCTATAGATTCGTATCTATTTTACATAAATTATGAATTGAATTGTGAATCGTGAATTGTAAATTTCTGATAGTATAAACCATAATATAGGTTACAACCTTGCTATGTCCCCCTAAAAAGAGCCCCCCTAATCCCCCTAATTTCCATATCAAGTAAGAAAAAAAAAAAAAAAAAAAACTGTTGCCAAAACAGGAAATTAGGGGGATTAGGGGGCCTCTTTTTAGGGCTCCAAATCATTTTCCTATAGGTTATGGGGTTATCTCACAATGTCACCCTTTGTTTGGATGATACGATGGTGGCCACCAAGAGCTATCTCTCAGAGCTGTTAAGGATAAGTTATGGAGGACCTTTTAGTCTTCTTGGAAATCAAGTTGATTGCTCTTTTGGCTCTTCATCATCCAATAAGGATTGTTGGGGTGGGCAGCGTGGAATAAGAAATAGATCGGGCAGGGTATAACCCACCTCAAAATGCATCTATCGGTGCATGGTAGTGTGGTGAAAGAGGATGGTGTGTGATCTTGTGTGTGCCAACTAACGAGAGTTCAAGTGGGGTAACTACCATTTTGTAGTCTGCAACTTTTCCAGGAACTGATGTTTTAAAACCACTTCAATATAAGTTGGAAGACTTTAGTCCTTGCTGGCTATAAACAAACATGATAAATCTTTATATAAATTGCATACTTGTCCAAATCATTAAGGATTAAAGATGCTTAGTTGCTTGCTATCAATAGATCAATGTATAATTTTGTAAATGGGGCCCCTTAATATTTATAAAAAATAAAAAATAAAAAATAAAATTGTAAATGGTGCCCTTTATTGTGTTGGTTTGGGGGCAACCATACCTGATACTGCCGTCATGCTCTCTTGGGCTGGTAGTGAATGCTTTGTACCCTATTTCCAGCTAAGGTTGTACCATTCTCAGCTCACTTAAGGTGGGGTAGTAATATTACTCGATTAACTGGATTAGTTACCATCCATATTCATCATGTCACCAGAACAATTGATGATATTCTAAATAAGTGCACTTTTTGACTTTTTATAGAATATGGGTTGGGTTTGAAGTGATGTGATAGAGAGTTGATGTGACTTAAATAAGATGATGTGACTTAAATAGAATAGTGACTTTTTGACTTTTTTAGGAAATGCCAAACAAGACTCTAAAGAAAGACTTAACTGATTTGTACAGGGCTGAAAAAACTTGCAAATGATTAGCATCCTTGACATCATTAATGAGATATTTGTACATTTTATATACAAATGCCAAGTGGAGTTATTTATGTTAGATTCTGGTCCTGTGGAGTTGGATCTTTCAGTTTCTGCTCCTGTTCCACTGTATATCCAAGTCTTCCTTTGATTTTGTACTTTGTACCAATATCCTGAAGGTATCCTTAATTTTGCAATGCAGGTAATTGATTACTATGCAAAGAAGAGTATTGTTGCAACCTTCATGCAGAGAAACCCCCAAAGGAGGTCACTGGTGAGGTTCAGAAGGTGCTCTCCTCGTGAAGACATAAACCAATCTTATTAACTTGAAAATGGATTATACATTCGAGACTTGGAGATTTTGCTCATATGTATTCTCATATATTTGATAGATCACTGACCCCCACCGGCCTTTCATTTTGCTCTTTACTTTTTACTCTCTGCACTCGTTTTTTGTCAGTTCTTGAATTCAATTGAGTTATGAATATAGATTTTCGAGGACATTGATGTGGCTCGGGATTTTATTTTTTATTTTATTTTTGCATCTTTTGTCGGTGACAAAGTTTCTTTTCCTTGTGCTGGAAAATGAATTAAGCAGCAGATATGCACTTTGTGGGATGGGGAAATGATCGTGAGATGTGTTTTGACAGTTCTCATTCACCTTTGGTTTCTGTGAAAAATTCCTGCAAGCTCAATTCTTGTGAGATTTAGGTGAAACAAGTTGTGTTAGATTGGAATTTCTCTCTCTCTCTCTCTCTCTCTATATATATATATATATATAATGTAACATGCCTATACATATTTCTCAAAAAAAAAAAAAAAATGCTTATACATGCACAAAGCTCTTTCAAAAGTCTAGTGTTTCCAAATTGACAAGGATTCTGGGATGTGCAATTTCTAATCAGAATACTTATCATTAGAGATCTGTAGTAGGGGATTGTGCACTAATCAGTAAGTTACTCCGGGAGGAGAATATAAAGATCCCTAAACATGATTCCTAATTTCACTATGAGGTGGGGGTTGGATCTATTATTGATTTTTAAATCAATCAAATATTTGATATGGAGTTATTGGTGAAATTAGGGGTTATGTTTTATAGATTTAACTTTATTGTTTTTTTATATTTTTTTTTCTCCTGAATTTGGCATGTGTACTACTTATGGTATGAGTTTCATAAAAGGACAATTGCACTAAATTCACCAGCAAAAATCTCAAGATTATAAACTTTCATGATTCAACCATTGCACGTCTTTCAAAAGAAAGAATACTGCTTTCGAAAGAATGGAAGCTTTTTTTTTTTTTTTCAACAAAAAGTTTACAATCTCACATGATAGATAACTAGAAAATAAACTAGAATTTTAGATCAATAGTTCACGTGTAAAGTTATTGTTGTGGGGCCATATTTCAAGTGAATTATCAACTGTGCGTGTTCTGAATAAAATAAAATAAGAATCTTATTTGTGCAAAAGTACATTCAAAACAACATTTTTTAAGAAAGATTTGACTTCTAAAAAATGACTCAAACTTTTCATTATTTTTTTTGTTGTTGTCCTTTTTTTTTTTAAAAAAAAGAAAAAAAAAGAAAAGAAGAGACAAAACACAAACGACAAAATAAATTCAACATGTTAGTATTTTCCAACTTAATTTTTTGATTTAATTAATGTTTACAATAAAACTCAAACAGTAGATACTATACTAGACAGAACTGCAAAATGACACAACAAAAAGTAGTCTGGATGTTACTTGGCCACAAATTACATATTAATAACCATGGAAGCAATCTTCTAAATTGCACAGTTTACTACAACACCGGTCGACCTGGCAACTCAGCTGAGTATGGCACTAGAAATACTTTTACGCTGTGTTTGGTTGAGAGATTTGGGGAGGGATTTGGAAAAGGAAAGGAAAAAGGTGTGTGAAACTAAGTGAAATATAAGTATGTTTTATTCACATTTCACCTACCTTTTCTATTTTTCTTTCCAAATCCCTCTTCAAATCCCCTAACCAAACATAGCATTAATATGCTTGGAGTGGAAACTAGATGTCCAAATGTTTGACAATACAAAATACTAGCATGCATTATCAAAGGAAATGAGACGCTGAGACCTAAATGTCAACTGCAATCTTGTTGTCAAGATGACAAAACTCTTGGAAGAAAGCTTTGAAATGCTCATAGGAATGTTTTATGTCATCAACTCCACACATTTCTCTTATGCTGTGCATTGAGAGTTGTGGTGCGCCAATGTCAACTGTACGAATCCCTGTACCACTTGCCAGAATTGGACCTATGGTTGAACCACAGGGCATGTCATTGCAAACCACAAAATCCTGCAATAACAAAAGTACATTCTTAAAAAATTTCATGTATTCGAAGCATCATCGTGTCATTCCACATATTTGAATTTTGAACCCTTCAATTACACAAAGGAATATATATATAGTGTTAGTTTCCATCTTGTTTTACATATTTTCCCCTCACTGTTTTTGTGTCTTTGCTTTGCTTCCTTAATGAGATGAAAATGGTATTAAAGTAATGAAAACCATCAGATATTCAAAAATACATAATGTGCATTTGGAGAACACAATGCAGATTACATGGATTTTAGTCCAGTATAAGCAAGTTCTTCTTGGTCCACATAAAGGATAATATGAAGTTTATGAAGTATCCAAGTTGGTTGAGTCTCTCATTTTGTTATAATTTACTCCAGTCGAAAAAAATTGAACCAAGTATGAGAGAAAATAAAATGGAATAAATTGATCTCACTGAAATCTCCAAATGCAACAAATCCAATGAAATCCCCCTTTTTTATTTATTTATTTATTTTTATTATATATCAGACATGTTTTCTAGATTTTTTCACAATCAAATTATTAAGCGGGAAGAAACTGACCTGGATAGGAAGGTTGTGCTTAATTGCTATCTCCCTAAATATGAAGGAAGTGACGGCATTGGTTGCATAGCTTTGATTTGCATTGTGTTTGATAACCAGTCCACCATGCAACTTGGGCTGATGATTATCTTCATGTTTATCCTGGGAAAGGACACCACATCACAACATTATAATGTACAGGGAAAAAAAAAATTATCAATCAAAA
Source organism: Camellia japonica (assembly GCA_030407325.1). Lineage (NCBI taxonomy): Eukaryota > Viridiplantae > Streptophyta > Magnoliopsida > Ericales > Theaceae > Camellia > Camellia japonica. Next base: position 13,862 of record JAPPVO010000249.1, read on the forward strand.
AATTCAGAATACAGGACCAGCATACCATATAATTAGGATGCAAAGCATGGGCCATGTCAGCAGATACAAGGAAGCTCCTCTGGATTGCCTTCTCCAGCAACTGAATGGTAACCCACAATGATGAGGACATATTAAAAGCCACATGTCAATCTGAGAGCCAACGAATAGCCCTTGCCAAATTTTCCATGCCAAATACAAGAACACTAGTGCTTCCAAATGCATATTTCCTTAATGTAGGAAGTAAATAAAGAGGACATAACAGCATACTTCTAAATGAAAACTAAGACAAAGAACATATTGGTTATCACTTGTTTTGATTTAGTGAAGTTGATAGCATCTCTTGTGGCCCACTTCACCATGCAATTTTTAATTTGCATTCACAACACACACTCCTCTTGTCAGTATCATCAGAAGTTTACAAATTGATGAATTTTTCATACATTGTTGATTTCTTATAATTTTGACAAGTTAGGTTGCCTTCCATCTTCTTTATATTGTATAATCATAAATTTTCTAGCGACAGAACTCATGAAATAGAGTGATACCATATTGTAAAGATCTGGACAATGTCAGTGATTCTGAAACTGAATCATTGTAATTAAGTTTACCATCATGAAGTAAAAATCCATTTTGTCCAACTAAAGAATGATTTTTTATGTTATTCACCCAAAAAAAAAAAAAAAAAGAGTGATTGTTTATGTGAAAATTGTGAAACCAGAGATGTATTCAAAATGTTTTCGCAAATCATGAAATTACAGCAGATTGTTTAATCCACTGATCCCATATAGGAATCAAAACAGTGAACAAGACAATCTCATATTTGCTTTGCCAATATTGAAATTGAATGACTTAAATTGAAATTCTCTTTATCTAGTTTCTGAAAGCACAAGACGAGCTGTTTTTGTTTTTGGTTTTTTATTTTTTTTTTTGAAGTCGATAGAGTGAAACACATGTGGACAGCACATTTGCAAGTACATTTCCAAGAACTTCCAGGAATTTTTAAACACACCCTATTGGAGAAATTTCACATGAGTGTTTCTAGTATTAGTTCAAAATGGCATATTCTAGACAAAATTTTGCCAATTTTTGTATAGTTAGGTCTTAGGCTGTGTTGAACCATCTTTACATCAATTTTTTGGATTTTGTAGAGACTATGGAGTAAATTGGTGGTATAGGTCACATTTTCCTATAGTTGGCTTTTCCTTTGTATTCGGATGACACCCCCCTTGGTGCCTTTCTTGATATATAGGTCACATTTTTCTCATTACTTATCAAATATATATATATATATATTTCCCATTTTCATACAGAAAAGTTAAGATATCTCAACTAGTCTGATTATGAATATTGAAAATGTAAACATGTTAGTACACTACAACTATAATGCAAAAATGTAACTGGAAGTGGTGCTACCTTAGAATCGGTACTGAAGGAACTTGTAATTCGTGATAGAGCATCCAACATGGCAGGAGATCCAGCTCCCTGTGCTGAATTAGATCCAACCTCCTCATGATCAAACAAGGCAACCATCCTTACACCAGTCTCATCATCAAGACTACTTTCAGAAGAGGTAGAGTCTATCAATGCCTGAAATAAAATCCATAAAAGAAATTAGATGAACTGCTGCCAATACTATTGTTAGTGGCTACATCATCATAACTGGCATTTCCAACTTTTAAGTTCCCAAAAGTGCGACATCTGCCAAGATAACTTAAGATTTGAGACATGCCAAAATATTCCCTTATGCAGTTCATACACTAGAACAGTTCCAGTAGTTTCCTTTTACATGATATGTCATTGACTGGAGGCAATTTCCAACCAAAGAATCAAGGTCAACTCCCTCAGAGGATTGAGGTGGAGAGGAGCTTAAGCCCAAAAGCGAACAGACTTTTGAATCTATTCACCAACAGAGTACCACATATAGCAACACTTAGACTTACCATATGATATGACAGAAAGCAACAGATTTTGCTTAGTCAGGAAAAGAGGCTAAATCTCGTGGTCAGGACATTGAAGGGTGCCAAAGTACAGTTTGATTGGCCAGTTGAACCTGACCAAAAACACATGCATAGACACAAACATGCACATACTCATTACTCAAGTGCAACTAACCCACAGCCCCCCTCCCTTCCATTGTTGAATTAGAGGAAGATCTATGCAATCTTATTGGTTGCCAGTTACTTGGAATTCAGTAAAGCCTTTTCTCAAAATACTGGGGGTTGATAACTTGATTTCTGTTTTGCCATGCTTCTTGTACCTCAAGTTAGATTAAAAAATGGCCATGTAGAATTTATGAGGATTGAGAAAATTTAAAATCCCTAGTTACTAATGAATGGTACTTTAAGAACCTGAAATGGAAGCAACACGGTTCATTTAGCTGATACTGACTAATCATAAGAAGGCACCAATTCTAAGGACAAAAAACATAGGAATGAAGACAGTCTATAGATATGAAAGTAAATTCAACACTACAACATTTTCCAAACTAATCCTGTGTGTGTTAAAACAAGAAACCAATCCATCAATTGATATGTCAAATTCTTATTCTAGGAGTAATAAGAATAGCACTAGTTAGAAATTAATTTACATAATTGCTCATTTGAAGACCTCTATAAAACACCTTTTGAGCTATAATTTGCATGAATTCAAAGGTTCATCAACCCCCAACCAAAAAAAAAAAAAAAAGAAAACAAAAGAAAGAGAATGTTATCATGTAACCATAAACTATAGGAGAAGAAAAAAAGTAGAGGCTACAAGCAGTTTTTAACTCAAGCAATGCACCTCTTAACTTGCACCAAAAGGAAAGAGGCCTACATGACAACACACCTTTAAAGAGCAAAATGACATGCAGAGATTATCAAGTCTTCCTGAGAAAATGAATTCCTTTGTGGCACCAGCGATTATGCTTGGTTGTGTATCACATGCTTGCAACTCAAAATCACATATGTCGTCTGGTTCACAACCAACCTCAGCTGCAAGAAGCTGTAAGAAAGGAGAAAGGAACACAAGAATCACAACCAAGGATACCCATAATCGCTATCGACCAAGCTGAGATTCACTTATGGAAACGAAATCTCTAGCCTATAAAATCTGAGCACAAATGTCAAAAAACAAAATAAACAAGGATAACAGCCCACACAATAAACCTTGAGCTGACCAGTCTACCTGCAAAAGAAGGGAATGGTGCTTTTGGTTGTCAGTTTTTGACTTTTCATTAGACCTATTTCCATCAGTTGAACTTCCACTTTCAGCTGGACTGTTCTTGAAAACCACTTTATTAAGCTCTGCCTGTCCAAAATACATCAGTTTCAGTTGAATGGATGAAATCATGAATTGTAACAGAAGGCAAGTATTTTCACTAAATCCCAGCACCCAACCCCCACCCCTAAAAAATAAATAAATAAAAGAACTAAACACAAACACAAACACAAACACAAACTGGTAAGCATGATATTGATATCGAGATCAGATTGCTTGGTGTGGATATTTATGCCAACATAAATTGTCTTCAAACAGTATAGCATCACTTTTGTTTTACATTGAGCACTCGGCCTCCATGAAATGATGTTGCATTTGCCCCAACAGATGACGGGTCCTTGTCCTTTCCCAATACTAATATGCCATGATTTCAATTGCCACATTAGATGGTCAGTTTGATAAGGAACCTTTTGCAGCTGACAACAAAGCCAATTTTGTGCATCTTTTGAATAATTCAACAATAACATTTTTTGTGCTCATATTAGAACAAGCATTTTCCAACTTTTAATTGAGTGAGATTCAATTGCCATAGGGATAAATCAGCTCTGTTAACCAAATATGATTATAAGGTATAGGGCATTTGTTTTTGAGTCAGGCTAATGCCCAACAATAATTCTTGCCTGGAGTCCTGGTTAGATTAAGCAAATTGTTAGTCAAAGACTACCATAAATGACTTCCATTGACTTCAAAGATGCATAAGCTAAACCTATTGAATTTATAATTGGCAATTAATATAATTCCAGTCTCTTGCTGCGAAAAGAAAAAAAGGATCCACTAATTAAAAGATTGACCACCCAGCTTCTCTCTTCCACCATTTGACCTAATTTCACAGACTTCATCATAGTGATTGTGATCCAATGTCATTACGAAGCCCACTGCCCTTAGATTGATTGAGAGGACAAAGTTCTTCACATTGAAGCCCTAAATTCATTCCTCAATATAATAAACATGCAATGACTAGATTTACATTGATATTATAGTCGTATTAAGACACAATCATTCCTTTATTGCTTAAACATAACTCTAAGGTTAAAGCTTAGATGAAGCACGTTAGAAGTCTATATGACAGTGTAATGGCATGTACAAACTCAACTTGATAAAGCCCTAAACCAACTAATTTGGGCAGCTATACAAATCCTATTTTGCCTTTGAACTCTATCTAAGGTCATTATTTCAGTTAACCACATGCTGTCATATTTTTCCACACCGTCTCAGTGGCATTCCTGTATTGCAATGCAAACTTCCAGCTACTCTAACTGTCTGTACTCAATGCTTTAATGCTCACGAAAAATACTGACGCTATAGACTTGCTGATTTTCTGGAAACTAGACGATGGTTCATTTCTCTTTGACTACTTGTTGATATAAATGGATTTTCATATAAAAGGAACACATGATGCATGAACTCATCCCAATACTGAATTTGATCCTAATCCTTCATATTTCAAATATTTTAATATAGTTCTTGTCAAACGTTAGTATTAAGAAAACATATTTAACTCTTCAAGAATTCACTGGATTAGTTTAAATCTAAATTTCCACTTGCTCATCCTTTTAAATGATCTATAGCAAGGATATATGTGCTCTAACTATTTGCTACATTTTATAAATTTAAGATGAGAATTTTAAAATCATAAATACGAACTGTACTGTACTTGGCTGATTCCAAAATTACCTTAATTGATGTTGCCAAGACTGGAACAAGATGACTCTGTGTGTTCACCTTAAATCCATCATTAACATCCCTGTCCAACAAAATGCAAACAGATATGTCCTTAGTAAGGAACAAGAAGGACAGAATTCCCATAAACAAAACATATAACATCCAAAAACAAGCGTCAAACTGAATATAATAACAAAGTACCCGTCCAAGTGAATTGCCAAAGTTGGGATTCGCATTATGGGCTCTGCAATCCAAACTAGTCGATGCGAGTAGGAAACATTACCGTCTTTCCCTTCTCTTATTATCATCCTTCCAGCAACAGTTAAGTCCCGATCAAACCACGTGTGCCATAAACCACCTCCATAAGTTTGGACACCAACTTCCAAATACCCACCTTTCGATACCTGAATGAAATGACACATAAATTTTTAACACCAAGCGAAGCGAATGATGTTTGCAGTTTACAACTAAGCAAATGTGAGATTACCTTTGAAACGGGCTTCAGTTTCAAACAAGGACTGTCAGTATGAGCACCAATTACATGGAATCCATTTCCCGCAACATATCTGAACAAAAATCCATGATATTGGCCAAATCTTCAATTATATATATAAAAACTTATGCATTTTTTTAATTCACCCAAAAAAAGTCATTAGTTTTTTAGTCAATCAAACATGGGAATGAACATATTGATGCAATGATCATTCCATTATGTTTCATTCCAGTGAACCAAATATTAGCCAAGGTTGTTAAAATCGGGATCCTAAGTAGGATCGGTGAGAGGGTCTGGTGGATCGGATCATAAGATCGGATCGAGGATCGTAAGATCCTACTTTCTATTAAAAAAAAAAGATAAAAATTAAAATTAAAATGATACATATTAAAAATAAGGTGAAAAATCATAAAATCTACGATCCTACTTGCGATCTTACTACCGCATCGTTTAACAGAGCAATGATCGCATGCGATCCTACACGATCCCATGCGATCCTACACGATCCTACTTGCGATCGTGTTGTAACATCGATCCTACAACGATCTGGATCGTTTTGGCAAAGTAGGATCGTCGGATCGTACAATCCTACAATCCAGATCGCAATTTTAACAATCATGATCCAGATCGCGATTTTAACAATCATGATATTAGCTTAAACATTATGAGGTATATGCAGGACAATGAAAGATACGATATTATTGAATCACAAATCATTATTCAATTTTGGTTTGTATTGTTGAATTTTGTGAGAAATGGCACATACTTTTTACCGATTGTGAAAGCGACAATGGTAGAGTGATTCCTTGTAAAGAAGTAGGTCTTTCCGGCTTCTAAACTCCAATCTTCTCTCTCCGAAACTTGCTCATATCCAGCACTAGTCAGTCTCTTCTTGGCTTCGTCTGAAAGATTATTATTATTATTATTGTTTAACAGAGCAATGATTAAGCAACTCCAAATTAATTATGATTTACCAATCAAGACAAGAAAACCAAGTCCTACTACCGTTTGGTTGCTGAGAAAAAAACATACAAAAAGAGTCTGGACGGTTGTTTTTATCGAGTTCCAATTCATTTGTTGATTTATTTTGTTTCCTCTTACAGTTTTTCTCAACAACCAAACAGAACAGGCCTTCATGGAGACAAAAACAAAGCAAATAGAAGAGCATTAGCATTACCAACAGCGTGGAATGCCGTGGGAGAAGCGTTCAAGAAGTCCACTAGATCGGCCGCCACCGAGGAGGTTCCTTCGCTCTGTTGGTGTTTCGCCATTGGATGGAGATGCTCTGTGTCTGTGTTGTGCTCTGACTCCCCCAACGGTGAATTGAATTGCGTCCTATGCATATTTATATCCACCTAGAGAGTGTAGAAATTTTTGTATGCCAATGTTAGGTCCAAGGTTCCCTGTAGCCAAATATGCTGTCCTCCTGGCTCAAATCATTCATAATTATTAAATATATTTTAAGATTTTTAAATTTTAAGATTTTCGTATAATCTAATAATTATAAATAATTTGAGACAAGGAATAAAAATATTTGGGATATGGATCCTTACTCAGTAGGGCCAAGGATCCCTGTACTCAAATATCCTGTCTTTCTGTCTCAAATTACTCATAATCATTGGATATATCTTGAGATTCTTAAATCTTGAGATTTTCATATGATCCAATAATTATAAGTAATTTGGGACAAAGAATAAGGATATTTGGAGACAGAGGATCCTTATTCTAGTAGTAACACGTGTATTATCTTTTATTAATCACAAATATATGTTTTTCTTAAATACTCAACCTAAATAAAATAGATTCTATTATTAAATTCAAACATAATAATAAAAGGTATCACATGACATATATATCTTATCTGCATATAAAAATTACTCTAGAGAGAAAGAACTGTGAGAAAGCATGATGAAGAAGCTGTGAAATTCTAGCGTGAGTATGTGCTTTGCTTAGCTTAGGCCCATTCAAATTCACGTTACCCACCCAAAAAAAAAAGGACCATTCAAATTTTCCGATTCTCCATTATTGACAGCTCGTTTAATGTTATACTTCACTAAAGCACGGCAAATTATTTGGTGGTTCTAGGCAATGGCTAGGTTGGTGGTGCGTGCTCCTATGATTGGTAATTTTGTATTGTGTCATAAGAAGAAAATAGATTATAATATTTAATGATTAGTGTGATGTATTGTCAAATGTTACCTATGAACTACCTAATAAATTTTCTTAAAGCAGTAAAATTCTATCACACGCACATCTTAGGAAAAAAATGTGTACAATATATTCTAATTATAACTTTTATGTTTGTTTTTTTAATTTTAGGGAGAGTTATTTATAATTCTTTTTTTAAGACACTTATGGTAGGTTAAATCTTGTGTAATTTCTTATAGAGTCTCAAGTCCTATTTAGATAGGAATATATTCTACAAGATCCTACATAAACGTAACGTGACGTGACACCTACATAAACGTAACATAACGTGACACCTACATAAACGTAACATAACGTGTCACGTTACGTTTCGCAAATTTGATGAGTTTTTATTTTTTTAAATTGAATGTGAAAATATTGCCGGTTTATATTGGTGTCACGTTACGTTTCATATAAATATGATCTTTAGTAACATTCAATTTCCTATAATATATATGAAATATATATATATGGTAACGTTTCATATAAATATGATCTATAGTAACATTCAATTTTCCCATAAAAAGTCCCATTCTATCTCATTCTATGTAAAAAAATCTATCTATAATATATATGTATATATATATACATATTTATATGGAGAAATTATAGCACAATGGAACAAAAAAAAAATTACAAAAGTATTTGAGGTGGAAGTGATTCTATAATGAGATACAAATAAAAAGTTGTGGGGATACAAGTGTAACTTATACCCCTCCATATTTGTGTAAAAACAAAAAATCCTACTGACATATAATTCCCCTACTTATATATCCCCCTCACTAATCAAATTTATTAGGATAATGCTAGGGACACTAAATTTTCTACTGACCAAATGTCTCACATGGGTGTGGGGTCCGCAATTTTGTGGACCCCACACCTATGTGAGACATTTGGTCATTTATTTGGTAGAAAATTTGGGACCTGTAGCATTTTCCAATTTATTATTATTAGAAAGGAGGAATATTATAAGGAGTAATGCTAGAGACCCCAAATATTCTACCAAAAGTTTTACCAAATGTCTCACATGGGTGTGGGACCACACAATGTGGGTCTCATGTGGGTCCCACACCCATGTGAGACATTTTTGGTAAAATTTTTGGTAGAATTTTTGAGACCTCTAGCATTTTTGTATTATAAGATAAGCATGTGATTGTAAGCATGCATGTCTTTCTCTTTGCTCTCCGCACTAAAAATGGAATTAAGCAAAGGCCATGGAACAAGGCGTGCTGTGCCCACTGTGATTAGCTTCCATGGAAATGGCTCGCTTTTATAGGGGGATGTACCCCCTCTCTCTATACATATAATTAAATATGGCATTTTCTTATAAAGCGTGAATATTGTATGCACAATTTTCTTTCTTTCTTTCTATACTTCTATATTTGTAATTTTAAAACCATAGCCTTGCATGCGCGAATAGATTGAATTTTTTATTATACTTCTAATGAATGCACAATGGGTTCTTCTTTTGAGACAAGTGAAAATACAAAAAAATAAAAACATAAAAATTTAAATAAATAAATTTTGTTTTAGTACAAAAACAATTCATACAGAATAATATTATGGTAATGATATTTTGAAATCAAAGATCTTTAAGCACATATATCAAAAGTTTCATACAAATATTCTCTTTGTATATTATTAATTAAAAAGAAAGACTTTCTATGAAAGAAAATAGGATTATTTACAAATAAATCCTACTTCACAATATGTTATATCAAATAGTCTCACTTTTTATCTTTTAGACCACCTAATCCTGCTGGTGGGTTTAGTTGGTCCCGTTAATTTGTTTTCCATATTTTGGTGTGGGTGTTTGGACGGTCGTGCCCTTTGGGGTAATGTGGGGATGTCGTTTTGTGGCCTCCGTTTTGTCTAATTCTGAGTATACATTCAAAAACTTTTGAAGGTATGGTTTCCGTATTTCAATGTGTGTGCTGACGGCTGTGTGACATTCCGCAGAGGTTCAGAGCATTGCAGTGTATTGGCCGTTTTTTAACTGGTACGTTTATTTGTCTTTTGGGTCGTTCAGCTTTGTTATTCATTGTACGTATTTTACAGTGTGGTCTGTCTGTGATTTTCATGGTGTAACGTGTGTGGGTTGTTTCTCGATTTTGGCCGATCATGGTGTTAATTGCGTCTGTGTGTTTAGATGAGTCGTTGTTGATGGCGCGTGCTGCGTGACTGGTGTTATTATTTCCTTCCGGTGTTAACACTGGTTCCGAAGTGTCACTTTATCCCGACGGGATAAATCAGCAACATTTAGAAACAAAACCAAAAACAAAACACACCCAAACCACCTACCACATCAAACAACACCTGCATGTTCACAACAATATGTGTCCCCACCAACCAATACCATAACAAATTATAATCTAACCCTACTCCCACTCACATAGAAACAAAAAAAAAAAAAAAAACAGGTCCTACACAAGTAACAAGGACCACACCAATACACAGTCCAAAAAAAACACACACCCCCAAAACAAAAAACGCACCGCATTATAACTCCATCTTTTCATTCAAAATGTTAAAACCACACATACACACAAACACCTAACCCACACAAATAGACCCCTTACTCGAGAATCAGACGTGGTCCCCAACAAAAAATTTACCCCTCAACCACTTTTTTCAACCACTTAACAAACACACAAGGGAATACAAATCCCAAACCTCAAAAAAGTCTTACGATGGGCCACACCAAGCACCACCGTACCACAAACAGTCAAAATCAAAACCTAAAACCCCCACCACACAACAGGCAGCACAATAAACCACACAACCAAAAAAACAAACAACTAATAAACACACACCCACACAGATGACACTTATTTGACCCATAACCATTACTAAACATAAGGAACGGAATCAACAGGGAAACCACATAAACACAACTAACCACATTACAAAACACAAATACCAACATCAAAATATACAAACACATACCCATCCTGTCCATGAAAGAACTATGTCACAGCACCGTTAAGGGATTAGTAGCCTTAGGTTTCCTTTATCGGCCACTTCTTCCAACGTAACACCGTCCGATCGCCACACAGCTCACTCGTCAAAAGTAGGGTTTCACACAATAGATAATGACAAAGCACAACGACTGAATACGTATAAATGGACAAATCGGGTCAAAATTTAAACGGGTTGCGGGTGTGTGGGCTTGGTCTTAATCCCCAAACACACCAACACAGCCCAACAATAAAAACCCCTTACAGCCTTTTCCACATTTGTGACGCCCCTTCAGTGTATCACGTGCAACAAACCAGACATTAACCACACACGCACGTGGGCTACACACTCGCCTCACCCAATCTTGCATCCCCCCAGACGCATTCAGTAACGGTCACATGAGGTTATTTACGTCCCTAACAATCTTTTGGACTAAACGGTTCAAAAGAATAAAAAGGGGATCAATTGGTACATAAAATCTAATTATGGGATTTATTGGTAAATCTCCCAAGAAAATAAATAAATAAAAGGGAGATTTATTTATAAGTCCTTTTTCAGACACTTATAGTAGGTTAAGTCCTGTGTAATTTCTTATAGAGTCTCAAGTCCTATTTAGATAGGAATGTATTCCACAAGATCTTACATAAACGTAACGTGACGTGTCACTTACATAAACGTAACGTAACGTGACACCTATATAAACGTAACGTAACGTGACACCTACATAAACGTAACGTAACGTGTCACGTTACGTTTCGCAAACTTAATGAGTTTTTATTTTTTTAAATTGAATGTGAAAATGTTGCTGGTTTATGTTGGTGTCACGTTACGTTTCATATAAATATAATCTATGGTAATAGGAAATTGAATGTTGCCATAGATCATAGGTGTCACGTTACGTTTATGTAAGTGTCACGTTGCGTTACGTTTATGTAGATATGATCTATGATAACATTCAATTTCCTATATAAGAAATTGAATGTTGTCATAGATCGTAGGTGTCACGTTACGTTTATATAGATGCCACGTTACGTTACGTTTATGTAGATATGATCTAGGAAATTGCATGTTACCATAGATCATAGGTGTCACATTACGTTTATGTAGGTGTCACGTTACGTTACGTTTATATAGATATGATCTATGGTAACATTCAATTTCCTATATATGGTTTTAATATTATTTATGATATTAACAACTAATATTGAGGGTAAATGTGTCAACAAACTTCCCACAGGACTTATGGGAGGGAGCTTCTATCTACACACACCAAATACCCTCTTTGTACATCCTTCTCACTGCACACACCAAAAAAAATCATTCCTAATTCTTTTACTCACTGCACACACATATAATTCCACATCTACCCTCACACACACACACACACACACACACACACACCCTCAAACCTAGCTCTCCCGACGGTGCACACCCATTGAAGCTGCATCTCTCACATTGCTCTCCCAACGGTGCAAATACACCCGTTGAAGCTGCGCTGTATCTCTCACATTGCTCTCCCAATAGTGCAAATAGCTCCCTGCTTCACACAGTTGGGGTAACTTTTTTCACCAATCTTTAATTTTTTCATTTGCCAAATAGCTCCAACGGCTAGCATACCCCATGTTCTGTTGTTGAGTTTTTTCATTTGTAATGTAGAGTTTTTCATTTGTAACAGTCATTCGGAACTGGTTTTCCGAAAGATAACAATTGGTTCGCACGTAGAAATCCGAAAATAATCAATAATTTCATAGTAGATTTCCGAAAATGTTTCATTGTTTCGATAGTCAACTTCCGAAAATTTTGAATTTGGACAACACTCAACTTCCGAAATTATGTTTGTGTTTCGGATTTCAACTTCCGAACAGAATATGTATTTTTGGTTTTGAACTTCTGAACAGGTTTTTTTTTTTTTCCCCTTCTGTTGTATATTGTTGTTTGAAAGGAGCTTATATTTCCACATCCTCATTCCCCTCTTTACACACACTTAATAAAAAAAAAATTATTATAATTTTATTTTCAAGTGAAATTACTATTATAGACATTAAATAAACACATTCGGAATTTGAATGTCAAAAAAATAAAAAAAATTCTGAACTCTACTTCCGAACAAGTTGTTTATTTTCGAAACGTTACTTCCGAACCAATTGTTTATTTTCGGAATTCTACTTCCAAACCAATTATTTATTGAAAAAGATGTGTAAAGAGGGGAATGGGTGTGTGCAAATAGAAGCTCCCTTGTTTCAACTGTATAGTCATTAAACATATTATTTTTTGCAGATAATATGGATTCTGAATGTCAACAACATGTCCCACCTATTGCTTCAAATAGACAATGTCGTGAATTGGATGTAGACCATGAACAGGGATGAGGGCGTGGGTGAGGACGAAGTCAAGGTTGTGGTCGAGGTCGTGATCCAGTTTCGGTAGAATATGATATCCCCAGTGCCAGTCAAAGTCGGAGCCGAAGCCAAAGGTGAGTTCAAGGTTATGATATGCCTGACATTGCTGTGGAGGATGCCTCTTTACCTGATTCTCCTCCTGTCCAGGAAGAGGACCTTAGTCATGCTTTTCCAGGTGGACCGACTGATCCATCAATACTGCGGAGTTTCAATAGTCATGTCGCTGCAGCTGTTTGGCACGGGGAGGTAAACATTCTTGAGTAGAAGTGAAATTCATTTGTATATGAAATTTTTTTTCCCTGTGTGTGTTGTATGGTAGTTTCTAATGAGATATTATTTGTGTTATAGGAACGAGGGCCCCTAAAGTGTCATAATCACTCTTCGAAGATCCTTGCATGGCCATGGTGGTCAGTAGACAACAACACCAGATTCAAAGCCATTATTGAGCAGTCTGGGCTGTCACAGTTAGCTCGTTGCATTTATCGGTTCGTCAACAAGCTTCTAATCTCCAGTTTTGTTGAGAGATGGCAACCTGAGACGAACACATTTCACATGACAGTTGGTGAGATGACCTTGACCTTGGATGATGTTGGCACTATTCTTGGCTTTCCCATTGTAGGCAAATCAGTCAGTGTACTAGATGTGACAGATCATCGTGGAGTTACACTACTGGTTTATGGCTTGGGGATTACTGAACGTGCAGCATATGAAGAGGTTTCTACTGCTAGTGGCAATTCAATCAGGCTTGAGTGGTTACAAAGTCAGTTTGCTGGTGTCACAGATTCAGACCCCGAGGAGGCTATATAGTGCGCTGCTAGAGCTTATTTGTTGTTTCTGTTGGGATGTACACTCTTCAGTGACAAGAGTGGCGGTAGGGTTCCTGTTGTTTACCTTGGCTTATTGATGGATTTGGGATCCATTCATACTTACGCCTGGGGTGCTGCTGCATTAGCATTTTTATACAGACAGTTGGGGTATGCTAGTGGGTCCGGGGTTAAGCAGATGGGTAGTTATATGACTGTTTTGGAGGCGTGGATTTATGAGCACTTCCGAGCATTCCGACCTCACCAGAACATGAGCTACAATGAAGATATGCCACACGTGTACCATTGGGCATCTAGGAGAGAGGCGGGTTCCTCCATTGATCATTTGAAATCTTTTCGAACCGAGCTTGACAGTTTGGTAGCTACTGATGTAAGTTTACTCATCCTGAGATAATTTTAACACTTTCCATTTATCTTACCCTTTATATACTTTAATTCAAAAACACTTTACGTTTACAGGTTATTTGGGATCCATACCACAGCTGCAGAGACCGGCATCCATGTAACCCGGTTACGTTCTACCATGGATGCTTAAAGTGCTTAGACGTTGTCAAACCCTATTATCCAGATAGAGTTCTGAGGCAGTTTGGCAGGGTTCAAACCATCCCAGATGCACCGCTAGCTCCCAGTCGTGGTGCTTGAGGCAACATATCTGCACGATATACAGTCATGTATAGATACTTGGATAGGATCTGGGAGGCTTGGGATAACCACGTGTTATCTGAGCAACGGAGGAGCACACCAGTTCGTCAGCCTTGGGAATGTATACCGGGTTACATGGATTGGTATAAGAATATCACGCACTTATATGTTGAGCACACTGATGAACCGCGTGTCCATGACCATCAGGATTTCAGCCAACATGCCGATGTAATATATTATCCTCTTTTATGCATTTGTAACTTACTTTTTATTTTCTGATATGTTCCCTAAAATGTGATATTCTTTTCAAATGTAGCGTATTGCACATGCACTGCAGATTTCAGATAACTTCTTGTACATGCACAAACCCAATTGATAAGTTTCTGTTATACTTGGACGAAATGATTTCCGTTAACAAACCCAATGGCAATCTCAAGTCTATCAAGTTGAGGTACTGGCACTGTTCTAAGAGGTAAAAAGGTGAGACATTGCTGTAATGACAAGTGGTATAACACAAGATTGTAGCACGATGCAACAAGATGCCCCATGTCTGGCATAGTCATCTAATGTGAGTATCCAGGACTGTCTTCAAAGTATGACAATATACTTGTCAATTCTTCAAACCTTTCGTAGTACCCATAAAGTGTAATGTATTCCTCTTTGTGTGAGTGCAGCTCACCCAACAGATCACGCCTAACCTGAGCCCAATCATCTTCTATATGACCAATGGAAGCAGCTATAGCCCTGAAACCACAATTCCCATCTGCAGCTACATCCTTGACAAACTTAATGTATGGTTTCAACCCAGAAGGGAAAGCATCAACATATGCACCAGGTTTCACTGTTCTAGTAATGTATACCTTCCTTTTTGGATTCACCTTCTCCTTTCCTTAACAGGTCGCTTCTTCTTGGTTTGCAGAGTAGAAGCTAATGTAGTGATTTGAGTGTCCCTAGGTGAGAAGGAATCATGTCCAGATTGCACCAACTCAAATGCACACGGGTCACGACGGGTAGAAACATTGATCTTCTTATGATCCCGAGGACGTGTTTTGGGCTTCACCTCCGGCTCAACAAGAAAAGTGCTTCCGGGATATACAATCTCTTTCAATTTCTTCAAAAGCTCTAACCGCATGGTTCTATCACTTTCATTAAACTTGTTCACAAACAACTCTACTTCTGCATGACAACTCACCTCCGTTTCCTCTTCTTTCTTGCATATGGAGATATGAAGTTGCCTCCACTGTGAGTGTATAGTAGCAAGTGGTATAGGACGATCTTGTCTGATGTAGTTAGCAATCTCATGGGCACAAGGTAAACCATGAGTGTGGTGAAGGACGCATCCACAAGCTTCAACATCAATACCAATGGAATTGGCTCTCTTACTCTCTACAAGCAAATACTCCAATGCAGAGATAGCACATTACCCCGTAGCTCCCTGAACTGAGAAGGTTTAAATTGATGTTGCATAACAGTTAGACTTTTCTCAAATGAAGCCTTGATATCAGTGTGTTGCAACTCAAGCAGACTGTGTATTTTCTCAAATGATGCCTGAAATGAGACTTGACATGAACCCAATTGTCTTTTAATTTTGCATGTGCACTCTTAGCCCTGTTCAATTCAATGTAAGTCAAATTAAAATCAAGTACATGACACTTATTAATAACATATTGAACAAAAGTAATCTTACCGGTTCGTTGAACTTCTGTCCATGTCGCCACAAATTTGTCCTTGTAAGGAACCAACCAAGTATCCATGACGTATTTGACTGCATTAGGATAACTACTGAATTCCTTAAGTAATGATTTAAGACGCTCATCGTATTGAATTTCAGAAGATGAATACACTAAAGAGTTCCACTCATGGTTGAACTTCTCCCATTTCTGCTGTGTCTCAAATATTTTCTTGCATTTGGTCAATACATTCTTACTGATATGCCAACGACATAATAAATATCTGCCACTCGAGAATATCTTCTGTATGGCATTCATCAAGGCTAGCTCTCTCTCAGTAACAATAATTGTTGGCACAACAAAACCATCCATGATATCACGCAATGTAGCTAACACCCACACATAGTTATCAACCCTCTCATACTGTAAGTATGCGAAAGCTATAGAGAATGTCATTTCAGTTGATGTCACTCCCACAATTTCAAGAAGAGGAAGACGATATCTGTTGGTTTTATATGTGTAATCCATAATTAATATATGTGGGAAAGACCGAAATAAGTCCAAACTGGTAGGATGTGCCCAAAACAAGTCTGTCACAGTCATCGTGGACTCTTCAGACCGATGACGCTCAATGTAATTATACTTGGCCAATTCACCTAATAAGTGTTGCATCTGTGATCTTCCAGCTCTCTGTACCACCCTGTTTCGATGGCGTACATTGTGAATGGTTTTAAGTGTGCTTACATTGAGGGCATCTCGCTGTTTCAAGGTTACTAGGATTTCTTTTGGCCGAACCATGCTCTTTGACATATCCATTAACAATGCTTTCTCATCCTTTGATAGCCTTCCACATATGAATGTCCCTCAAGGTGCTTCGCAGGTGGATGATTATGCAACCCGCATACTACGGTCAATGTCCATTCATCATGTGTGGTAAACCTGTGAGCCCTCATATCAAAAGGACAATCACACTTCTTCGTACCGGTTATTCTTGATGTATTGTTGCCATCATGTTTTAACTTCTTTGTCACTCTATATTGGCCACTCCTCTCACAAGCAAGATACATCCTGGGTCTTTTTTTCCCTCCACCATAGTCTGATGTTTTGATTACAATGACCAAACCATTTCTCTTTCCAACTTCACGTACCCAGTTGAGCAATTCATCCTTACTTTTGAATACGTACAAAGTCAAATAAATATTATCAAACATTTACATTTGTTGAGCAATTCGAAACATAATCATTATAATTTCGTAGAATGAACCTGTTTAGTTGTGAATTGAGTAGTGTAATCCAACACAAAATCCGCGCAAACCTGATTTCCTTGAGTTGACACATATTCCTACATGTTTTGTATAACATTACAAATTTTTAATGGTATTATAAAGATTAATTTGCAATTCGAAACTGTAAATTTGGTATGCAGTTTGCAAATTTGGAATATAAAATGGGAATTTTTTTTTTTACTTCATTCGGAAGTAGTTGTCCGAATTTATTTTAAAATTTCGGAAGTTGAATGTTGTAAAAGTTAACTTTGTTCGGACAACAACTTCCGAATTTAAATACTTTGTTCGGAAAACAACTTCCGAAATTAATTACTTTGTTCGGACAACAACTTCCAAAAATAAATACTTATTTCGGTAGTAGATTTCCAAAGCAAATAATACAATTCGACTCTGGTTATCCGAACGACACTGGAAAAAAAAAAAAAACAAGAGAAACTCACATTGCCTTCGCTATGTTTCTCATAAACACTTATTTGTTGATTTTCAGAAGACAAATCCTCCATAACAATGATGCTTTCCCTACGAATGAGGAAGGTTGATAAATGAGTGCATTGAGAAGCTACGAACTTGGAGCTTAATGGAAGAAGCTACGAACTTGGAAGAAGCTACGAATGAGTGAATACTCTGCTTTCACTTCTAGCTCAATGAAGCTACAAACTTGGAGACGTTTTGAATTGGATGGATGTGTGCACGATGCAACAGATGTGAAGTCTAGATGGATGTGTGCATTGAGATGTTTTGAATCAACAATGATGTCTAAAATAGTAATTTCACTTAGGGATAAAATTGTAATAAAATTAAATATCATTAAGTGTGTGTATAGAGGGGATTTGGTGTGTGTAGATAGAAGCTCCCCTTATAGGAACATGAGTTTTTTAGTAGGACCATATGTAACATAAGTCTCTCTAATAGGACTTATAAATAATTTTCCCTTAATTTTATTTATTATGGTCCATTATGATATTGATAGTGACTTGGTTATAACTTATTATAATATTGATTATGATTTGGTGTGGTGTGATTATTACTTTGGTTAAGACTAAATAGAACTTTGATTATGCCTTAATTATTGCTTGCTTATGACACATTATAATATTAGTTATGATTCAGTTATGACCTATTTTGATTGTAATTCTAGTTATGATCGAAGATTTTTTTTTTATTATGCCATAAAGGTATTTAGTTATGATCCATTAAAAAGTAATTTGTTGAAGAATCAACGGATGAGTTGTGGTTAGGAGTGAAATGCCACTTGAACTAGAGTTAGTTGGTTGTCCTTGAAATGTGTTAAGGCACCACAGGTGACTGGACATCTAAGGGTAAAGCACTATTTCAGTATAGGCTGCGAAAGCGGTACCAAATCGAGACAAACTCTTATGACACTTGTGATATTGCCACCACAAATTATCATAACTTGTAAATGGTACATTCTTTTTTGATGGGTTTGTTTTGTAGTATTATCCAACCTAAACAAAATTATTTATTTTTTTGGGAACTCAGTCTAAAGGTTCATTTCTTATTAAGTCATTAGGCTCAAGGTTGAATCTTTTAAGACCATATGAACAACAATAATATGAAAGATCATATTACCCCTATCTAGTTAACTGTCATTTATCCGTCCAAATGTCATCTATCTGTCCACGTGTCACCTATCTGTCCAAGTTTCACTCATCTATTGTGAAGTCCCAGGTCTTAAACCCAACTTGAACGTGCCTTTCGGATTTACAATTTTCTTTTTTCAAAACCTTGAAGGGTTGTATCTCATCGATGTTTGGGAATTTGAATTGTTTAATCTTCTTAACATAAGACCGAGTTAAAATTTTGAGTTTCCGCATGTAAGGACAAAAAACGGAGCCATGGAATCACCTTGGGAGGATCAGGGTTGGTCAGGTGGGCCCGCACATGCGGTAAGTAACCCCCACGTGTGGATTGGTGCAGGCCAGTTGGAGTTTTCTAGGTAAGGTGAAAGGCTTCGCACGTATGGTAGTGAGTCTCGTATGTGCAAAAGCAAGAGTGCAAACTTGGGTTGGTGATTGGGAGAACCCGCACGTGCAGTTGGGAGATCCTACACTTGCAGCATGGACTTTCGCACGTACGGCTAGACATGTTTTCTGCTTCGAATTTCTAACTATTCTCTTTCAAATCTGATCACACACCTCCATTTTCATCACTTTTCATATCTCTCTCTTTGTCTAAACTCTTATTTTCTCTTTTCTCTTATCTCTCTTTAAAAACATCCACTCATCCTCATTTTTTCTCTTGATCTAGCAAGATCTATACGGATTATAGTACTAGTTCCATAACGACGAGCATTCTAAGGGCTACATTATAGCGATTCTAGTTTAAACTCGACCCATTGGATGTTCTGGATCTGGATTTTATTATTTTATATGATTGCTCATGTCTTATTTCTCCTTATTTCTCATTGAGTTTGGTTATTGGAGTGTCTTGGTTGCGTTTGGAACAGGTTGGGAGTTAGTTTTTAAAAATGGTTTATGCTCAGATTTTGGCTTCTTCACTCGAGTGACATTTCTTGCGCTCGAGCGGTCATTCTTGAGCTCGAGTGATGGTCCTTTGTCTGTAAAACTTCTGTGAGTTTGTATTCTTACTCAAGCGGTCACACTTACTGTGTCTGGTCATTTGAGCGACACTTCTTGCGCTCGAGCAATTTGCGCGTATATCAGTCCGTAAAAGTCACTTTTTAGATCTCTCTTTCATATCTTTCTCTCTCTAAACATTCTAAAAACCCTAGATCTAGAGCTTCTCTCTCTAGAAGAAAAAGGGTTTTGCCCTAAATATCTCAAATGTTGATTTTGTATAAATAATCGGAATTGATGTTGGAAATATGAAATTGAGTTGATATTGATGAGGATGGTGGAGTTAGGTAAGTATTACCACTTGCATCTTGGAATTTAGAAGTTTATCTTTATGAAAATTATCTATTTGTTTAGAGATATTTGTTTTAGGCTATCGGTAAAGGAGAGCTATGATTGTTGTAGAAATTGCATGAGGATTAGGTGAATTAAAACTAATTTCTTATCATTTGCATTAAGCATTGTTGCATGTGTACTACATTGAAAATGTGCATTATTTTGAGAAAAAATGAGTGAATCTGGGAAGTAAGTGTTGTCTCGTTGAAATAAGTTGGCATGTGTATCTATGTTGAAAGTCCTAAAAACTGTGTGTTTACATAGGTGCCGATCTCGCAGACGAAATTTTCGTAAAATGACAATAGTAGTGCTTGTATATCTTACGTTTATGTGCTTGTATAGCTTACGTTTGAAGAACAACATGCTATGAAAGTCAAGAAAACTTATTCGAATTCCACTACAAAGCGTCAAACATGCATGATATGAATTAAATAGTACATATGAACCTAAACATGTAACTAAACACACACAACATGAACCTAAGCCCGGTTTAAGTCTACTAATTATGATTTAATGCAAATAAAGCACCTAACAAATAAAATCAAACATGCTAAATATTATACAATATTTTTTTTATCAGAATATTATACAATATTTATATTGAGCCATATGCATGCTTATATCATGAACAAACTAACCAAACATTTAGCAAGTATAACCTAACTAAAACATATAAAATAAAGCGAAAAACATACACATAAGCAAACCTACATGGTGCTTATGTGCTTGCTAACAACCTAATCATGATCATCTATATAAAACATAATTAAAACATTATCAAAATACAGGAAAATGGAAGACTTACCCGCTGGTTTGAATATCAAACTAAGAGCATGTATAAAGGCGAGAAATCTTGCTTGAATGCTTCCCTCAAGGTTGGCTTTCACTTTTGATTCACTTTACTTCAAAAACCTAGATGCACTTTTAGGTCGAAAAGCTACTATAGGGTTAGGTTATTCTTGGATTCTAGGGTTTAGATAGAAGGGAGGTGGCTACTCTCTCTCAAAACTCACTCAAAGTTGGCTAAAACTTGAAATCTTTCAAAGAATGGGGGAGGGATTGTATTTATAGGCTTAGGGGATGCTTAGGGACCATCCTAGGTCATCCTAAGGTTGCCCCATCGCATTCTCCTTGCACCTCTGGAAGGAATAGCACTTAAAAACCAAAATCTGGCATCGATAGGACGTACAACCATACAAGCCACGCGATACCCATGTATGGCCACACATCTCCACCAGACTTTCGTATTTTGGTCATATCTCTCTTAACTGATATTGGATTAAGGTGAATCAAGTGGAGTTGGAAATATAATTCAAATGGATACAATTTTGTGTGAAATAGATATTTCTAAATTCTAACATTTTCTAGGTGAAATTAGGCCCTCAAGATGAGACCAAAAATGATGATTTTGACTAAAAACATTTTTTGGTACGAAAATGGCAATACAACAGCTCTAACAAGTTCAAGTATCTCTAAGGTTGAAATTATGATGCTTCTCATCATTGGGAAACATTTCAAGCGCCTAAGTTTTAAGATGTGTCTTTAGCCGCATGTGCGGTCTGAGGTAATGAAAACAAAATGCATGCCTGACTCCTCTTTGCCACAGTGGGGGCCCTCTGGCTGCATGTGCGGGATCCCTTCCCAAAAATCGCAAGTTCTGCTGCACTAATCCGCAATAAGGGCCTTCTTGTAATTCTACCAAACTTCAAAAGGGAATTGGAGCAGAATATTTGAAAATTTTTGAATGGAAAGAGGGGTATTTTATTAATTGTGTGATTTGTTATAGTCCAACTATGGCCTTCAAACTGGATGAAAAGTTGGGATTCAGGAGCAGGTTGCAATATTTTTGTATATTGTTGGCGGTGACATTCGAAATAGAAATGTCCAAGAAAGATTTCAACATTCCGAAGAGATAATTTCAAAATACTTCAAGAAGGTGTTAAAAGCTGTTACAATGATGTCTATTGATTGGGTAAGGCCTCAACCGAGAAATGGTGTGCAGCCATACATTAGAAGCAACTGCACATACTATCCTCATTTCAAGGTAATAATTAACTACAAGTGTAACTTGGGTGTTACATATAATTAATGTTGTTAGGATATTTCTAATAATGAATAAATATATTTTTATTCAAAATTTTGTAATTGGATTGTATTGCAGCACTTGACGGGGTACACATCAAAGTATATATATCTGCATATAAGCAAACCTCGTTTAATAGGTAGAAAGGGGTATGCGACTCAAAACATAATGGCCACATATGACTTTGATATGCGTTTCACATTTTGCTTGCCAGGATGAGAAGGAAGTGCACACGATACTCGAATCTTCTTAAATACAATTAGGAATCCTAGTTATAATTTTCCAAAACCACAAGGAGGTAACTGTTTATATTTGATTGGTACAGTAGATGCACCACACTCACATCTTCATATTTATTTTTACATTTATAATTGCTTACTTTAATTTTATTTTGGAATTTTAAAATAGATGAATTTTACTTGGTGGATACTGGGTATCCAAACATGAAAGGATATCTTGCACCTTACAAAAGAGAGATATACCATCTAGTTGAATTTGAACATGGTCAACCCCCCTAAAATGCACAAAAAAAAAAATTCAACCAAGCACATTCATCACTTAGAAGTGTGATAGAAAGAACATTTGGGGTTTGGAAAGCAAGATGGCCGATGATAAAGGATATCCTACCAAACTATAAGTGGCCGACACAAGTCAAACTTGTTTGTGCAACAATGGAAATTCACAATTTCATCCGACGAAGTGAGTTCTGCGATATTGCATTTGGCTCTTATGATAAATTCACGGATTATGTGCCTAATGATGAGGAAGGATCAAGGTCTCAAGAAGCACACCATAGAAATCATGTTGAAGGTGATGACAACGAGATGGAAATGAGGAGACATAATATTTGTATGTCAATTTGCGAATGAAATTAGGAGTTATCTAATATGTAGAAAGTTTTATTTTTATTGCCTTAATAGCAATTTATTGCAATGACATTTGGTGGTTCCTTTGTGAACTCAATATTAAAAAAAAAAAAAAAAACGAGGTAATGTAAAAATGTACCAATATAGGTACTAATTATATTAACTTCCATTAATGAATAACTTTTTCAAAATTTAAAATGACAATTACAATTTTTATGTTCATAAGGGCAAAAATGACAATTATACAGCAAAAAGCTATTTTATAGCTTATTTACCAAACACTACTTTGCTGCTTAAATCCGTAATTCCACAGCTACACTAAACAGGTTACCAGCTTATGTTCACAACTATAAGCTATAATCTGTTTAGTTATAATCTATAATCACTTTCCCATAGTTCTATCAAACAGGGCCATAATATATGAATGACCACAATAAAATATTACTTCATGATAAATAAAATTATATAATTATTATATTCTCTTTTATAAAAAAGAGATAAGGTTGTAGATTGATTTGGAAACAAAAAGAAAGAGGTAGAAGATCGAAGAAGAATGGAGAGATTTTGAGGATGAGCTTGTGTTGAATTTCTTCTCCACCAACTTTGCCTGTAAAAGCAAATGTTTGCTGGATGTATTCATTTGTCAGAATCAATAAAAAAATGAACACTTATTCTCTTTTGGCCCAAGTTCTCTGTTATTCTCTTTTAGCCCTCACTTTCTCTTTTATTATTTTAGTTTTATTACATTGAAGGGTTGTTTGGGATGATCTAAGTAAGTATATTTTTTTAACTTTTTATGAAAAGATGTGCGATGTGGTAGAGAGGTGATATGACCCAAATGTGCAATGTGGTTGAGAGGTGATAAAAAGATGTGCTAAAGTAGCACATGCCAAACAACCCTTGAGAGTGTTGTAGGACTCTAGTCGTTTGTTTTCTCTCTTCTCCTTATCTCGTTCCACATCATCACCTAAAAGGCCCAAAGCACCCAAATTGCACACTTTTATTCAAATCTCTCATGCCTCCAAAATATTACTTTTGCAAGTAGAAACACATGAATAAAGTTGAATCAATTGCTCAGTTTATCGTTTTGCCTCGTGAATCATACGATTCTGATGTGATGATACCAATTGATCGGTTGGTGCCGAATTGTGCAATTCTGATAATAAAGTTTTGCACTAGTGAAGCCAACCCCCACCCCTATTAAATTGTGTAAACTGCATGACATTAAGTTATTTCTCAATTTTTCTATGTTCTGTCATATCCTTTTGCTATTGTAGTTTGGCCTATGTTTATATTCTCTTGTTCTTGGAGCAAGCCCGTTGAGTGTAACTCAGTGCTAAATTTTAGTAACTTAAAACCATAGTTGTTAAATCGAATTCAAATCGTGAATCAAAATGGCCTTATACTGAATCTTGAATTGTAAAGATTTGGTCATTTTTTCCAAATTACTTATAAAATATATCTACACTCTTAGATGTTAAATATATTTTGTAAATATGAAATATTTAGATTTAAATCATTGAAAATGTCATTTTGAATTATGATCATATGGTCTAATAGGTAAGATGTTATCATAGTTTCCCTCTTTTAAATGTTTCTTATCAACTATTCTTAATAAAAAAGAAGTAAACAAAGACAACTTTTAATTTTCAAATAACAATAATTTAACAACAATGTTGATGTGGACAATAAGCATACATACATTTCCAAATTACTTTAACCTTAAATATCTTTAGAAAATATATTATGATTTTTTTTAAAGAAAAAAAAATGAGAAGAGAAGGTTAAAAAATGTTGAGTCTAACTGAATGTAATTGGATCCTATTAAAAACTCCATGATTACCAAAATAACAATCAATCGTGTATATATATTAGAAGTTGTATTATGTCATTTTCACTAAAAAGACAAAAAAAAAAGAAAAGAAGAAGAAATAATCGAAATATATCGGACACAATAGTTTCAAGAATGCATATATGGTAAAAAGTGAATCGAATCATGTGATTTAACATAGATTCACTTCCAAAATAGATTCACCTATAGATTCGTATCTATTTTACATAAATTATGAATTGAATTGTGAATCGTGAATTGTAAATTTCTGATAGTATAAACCATAATATAGGTTACAACCTTGCTATGTCCCCCTAAAAAGAGCCCCCCTAATCCCCCTAATTTCCATATCAAGTAAGAAAAAAAAAAAAAAAAAAAACTGTTGCCAAAACAGGAAATTAGGGGGATTAGGGGGCCTCTTTTTAGGGCTCCAAATCATTTTCCTATAGGTTATGGGGTTATCTCACAATGTCACCCTTTGTTTGGATGATACGATGGTGGCCACCAAGAGCTATCTCTCAGAGCTGTTAAGGATAAGTTATGGAGGACCTTTTAGTCTTCTTGGAAATCAAGTTGATTGCTCTTTTGGCTCTTCATCATCCAATAAGGATTGTTGGGGTGGGCAGCGTGGAATAAGAAATAGATCGGGCAGGGTATAACCCACCTCAAAATGCATCTATCGGTGCATGGTAGTGTGGTGAAAGAGGATGGTGTGTGATCTTGTGTGTG
The DNA here is from genome assembly GCA_030407325.1 of Camellia japonica. NCBI lineage: Eukaryota > Viridiplantae > Streptophyta > Magnoliopsida > Ericales > Theaceae > Camellia > Camellia japonica. Next base: position 39,680 of record JAPPVO010000249.1, read on the forward strand.
CCAACTAACGAGAGTTCAAGTGGGGTAACTACCATTTTGTAGTCTGCAACTTTTCCAGGAACTGATGTTTTAAAACCACTTCAATATAAGTTGGAAGACTTTAGTCCTTGCTGGCTATAAACAAACATGATAAATCTTTATATAAATTGCATACTTGTCCAAATCATTAAGGATTAAAGATGCTTAGTTGCTTGCTATCAATAGATCAATGTATAATTTTGTAAATGGGGCCCCTTAATATTTATAAAAAATAAAAAATAAAAAATAAAATTGTAAATGGTGCCCTTTATTGTGTTGGTTTGGGGGCAACCATACCTGATACTGCCGTCATGCTCTCTTGGGCTGGTAGTGAATGCTTTGTACCCTATTTCCAGCTAAGGTTGTACCATTCTCAGCTCACTTAAGGTGGGGTAGTAATATTACTCGATTAACTGGATTAGTTACCATCCATATTCATCATGTCACCAGAACAATTGATGATATTTTAAATAAGTGCACTTTTTGACTTTTTATAGAATATGGGTTGGGTTTGAAGTGATGTGATAGAGAGTTGATGTGACTTAAATAAGATGATGTGACTTAAATAGAATAGTGACTTTTTGACTTTTTACTTTTTTAGGAAATGCCAAACAAGACTCTAAAGAAAGACTTAACTGATTTGTACAGGGCTGAAAAAACTTGCAAATGATTAGCATCCTTGACATCATTAATGAGATATTTGTACATTTTATATACAAATGCCAAGTGGAGTTATTTATGTTAGATTCTGGTCCTGTGGAGTTGGATCTTTCAGTTTCTGCTCCTGTTCCACTGTATATCCAAGTCTTCCTTTGATTTTGTACTTTGTACCAATATCCTGAAGGTATCCTTAATTTTGCAATGCAGGTAATTGATTACTATGCAAAGAAGAGTATTGTTGCAACCTTCATGCAGAGAAACCCCAAAGGAGGTCACTGGTGAGGTTCAGAAGGTGCTCTCCTCGTGAAGACATAAACCAATCTTATTAACTTGAAAATGGATTATACATTCGAGACTTGGAGATTTTGCTCATATGTATTCTCATATATTTGATAGATCACTGACCCCCACCGGCCTTTCATTTTGCTCTTTACTTTTACTCTCTGCACTGGCTTTTTGTCAGTTCTTGAATTCAATTGAGTTATGAATATAGATTTTCAAGGACATTGATGTGCCTCGGGATTTTATTTTATTTTTTTTTTTGCATCTTTTGTCGGTGACAAAGTTTCTTTTCCTTGTGCTGGAAAATGAATTAAGCTGCAGATATGCACTTTGTGGGATGGGGAATGTTCCAAGATTTAAATATGATCGTGAGATGTGTTTTGACAGTTCCCATTCTGTCACCTTTGGTTTCTGTGAAAAATTCCTGCAAGCTCAATTATCTTGTGAGATTTAGGTGAAACAAGTTGTGTTAGACTGGAATCTCTCTCTCTCTCTCTCTCTCTCTATATATATATATATATATATAATGTAGCATGCCTAAACATATTTCTCAAAAAATTTTAAAAAAAAGCTTATTCATGCACAAAGCTCTTTCAAAAGTCTAGTGTTTCCAAATTGACAAGGAACTCTGGGATGTGCAAGTTCTAATCAGAATACTTATCATTAGAGATCTGCAGTAGTGGGATTGTGCACTAATCAGTAAGTTACTCGAGGAGGAGAATATAAAGATCCCTAAACATGATTCCTAATTTTACTATGAGGTGGGGGTTGGATCTATTATTGATTTTTAAATCAATCAAATATTTGATATGGAGTTATTGGTGAAATTAGGGATTATGTTTTCATTAATGCTTCAGGCGTAGAGAGTTTCAGGCACGAATGACGTGAATTTGTGGTCACCGGTCGACTGCCCGGACGATCATCAGGACGACCGGGTGAAATACTTGTCTATTGCGGTTGTCACTTTGTCGACCACGACTGTCGGTCTCTTTGCTGGACAACAAGTTAAACAAATTCGAGGCAAATTCGCCCCTCAATATTCGAGGCTTATAGCACGATGTTTATAGATTTAACTTCATTTTATTATATATTTTTTTCTCCTGAATTTGGCATATGTACTACTTACGGTATGACTTTCATAAAAGGAAAAATGCACTAAATTCACCAGCAAAAATCTCAAGATTATAAACTTTCATGATTCAACCATTGCACATCTTTCAAAAGAAATAATACTGCTTTCGAAAGAATGGGAGCTTTTTTTCTTTTTTTCAACAAAAAGTATACAATCTCACATGAAGGATAACTAAAAAATAAACTAGAATTTCGATCAATAGTTGGCGTGTAAAGTTATTTTTGTGGGGCCATATTTCAAGTGAATTATCATCTGTGCGTTTTCTGAATATTTTGTTATGGGATTGTTGTTCTCTTTTTATAAATAAAATAAAAATCTTATTTTGTGCAAAAGTACATTGAAAACAAAATTTTTTAAAGGAATATTTCACTTCTAAAAATTGACTCAAACTTTTAATTGAAGGCACAGCAGTGACTGTTTTGCCTCAATTTAGGGTATAATATGGGCTTATTTTTATGATCCGAACAGTTCATTTTGTAGGGTTTGTTGAGTACTTCATGCCTACCAAAAATCATATTAATCAGATATCAATAACTATATGATCGAATTGTATATTTTTTATGCCATTTCTCAAAAGAAAAACTTATTGTTTATTTTGTTTATTTTTTTTGGTTATCGATCATATAGTTATTGATATTCGATTAATATGATTTTTGGTAGGCATGAAGTACTCAACAAACCATACAAAATGAACGGTTCGGATCATAAAAATAAGCCTATAATCCACCTCAAATTGAGGCACAACAGTGCCTTTAGCACAGCAGTCACAGCGGTGACCTTAGTGACCCCATTTCGTTTTTTGTTGTCCTTGTTGTTTTTTTCTTTTATATATATATAAAATAAATTCAACATTTTCATTATTTTCCAACTTATTTTTTGATTTAACTAACGTTTATAATGAAACTCAAACAATAGACACTATATTAGACAGAATTGCAAAATGACAAAACAAAAAGTAGTCTGGATGTTACTTGGCCACTAATTACATATTAATAACCATAGAAGCAACTTCTACTAAATTGCACAGTTTAATACAACACCGGTCGACCTGGCAACTCAGCTGAGTATGGCACTAATATCTTTCATATGCTTGGAGAGTGGAAACCAGATGTCCAACTGTTTGACAATACAAAATACTAGCATGCATTATCAAAGGAAATGAGAGGCTGAGACCTAAATGTCAACTGCAATCTTGGTGTCAAGATGACAAAACTCTTGGAAGAAGGCTTTGAAATGTTCATAGGAATGTTTTACATCATCAACTCCACACATTTCTCTTATGCTGTGCATTGATAGTTGCGGTGCACCAATGTCAACTGTACGAATCCCTGTACCACTTGCCAGAATTGGACCTATGGTTGAACCACAGGGCATGTCATTGCGAACCACAAAATCCTGCAATAACAAAAGTACATTCTTAAAAAATTTCATGTATTCGAAGCATCATCATGTCATTCCACATATTTGAATTTTGAACCCTTCAATTACACAAAGGAATATATATATAGTGCTAGTTTCTATCTTGTTTTAAATATTTTCCCCTCACTGTTTTTGTGTCTTTGCTTTGCTTCCTTAATGAGATGAAAATGGTATTATTAAAGTAATGAATACTATCAGATATTAAAAAATACACAATGTGCATTTGGAGAACACAATGCAGATTACATGCATTTTAGTCCAGTCTAAGCAAGTTCTTCTTGGTCCACATAAAGGGATAATCTGAAGTTTATGAAGTATCCAAGTTGGTTGAGTCTCTCATTTTGTTATAATTTACTCCAGTCGAAAAAAATTGAACCAAGTATGAGAGAAAATAAAATGGAATAAATTGATCACACTGAAATCTCCAAATGCAACAAATCCAATGAAATCCCTTTCTTTGTTATATATCAGACATGTTTTCTAGATTTTTTGACAATCAAATTAGTAAGCGGGAAGAAACTGACCTGGATAGGAAGGTTGTGCTTAATTGCTATCTCCCTAAATATGAAGGAAGTGATGGCATTGGTTGCATAGCGTTGATTTGCATTGTGTTTGATAACCAGCCCACCATGCAACTTGGGCTGATGATTATCTTCATGTTTATCCTGGGAAAGGACACCACATCACAACATTATAATGTACAGGGAAAAAAAAATTATCAATCAAAAAATTCAGAATACAGGACCAGCATACCATATAATTAGGATGCAAAGCATGGGCCATGTCAGCAGATACAAGGAAGCTCCTTTGGATTGCCTTCTCCAGCAACTGAATGGTAACCCACAATGATGAGGACATATTAAAAGCCACATGTCAATCTGAGAGCCAACGAATAGCCCTTGCCAAATTTTCCATGCCAAATACAAGAACACTAGTGCTTCCAAATGCATATTTCCTTTATGTAGGAAGTATATAAAGAGGACATAACAGCATACTTCTAAATGAAAACTAAGACAAAGAACATATTGGCCATCACTTGTTCCAATTTAGTGAAGTTGATAGCATCTCTTGTGGCCCACTTCACCATGCAATTTTTAATTTGCATTCACAACACACACTCCTCTTGTCAGTATCATCAGAAGTTTACAAATTGATGAATTTTTCATACATTGTTGATTTCGTATAATTTTGACAAGTTAGGTTGTCTTCCATCTTCTTTATATTGTATAATCATAAATTTTCTAGTGACAGAACTCATGAAATAGAGTGATACCACATTGTAAAGATCTGGACAATGTCAGTGATTCTGAAACTGAATCATTGTAATTAAGTTTACCATCATGAAGTTAAAATCCATTTTGTCCAACTAAAGAGTGATTTTCTATGTTATTCACCCAAAAAAAAAAAAAAAAAGAGTGATTGTTTATGTGAAAATTGTGAAACCAGAGATGTATTCAAAACATTTTCGCAACTCCTGAAATTACAGCAGATTGTTTTAAGAATCCACTGATCCCATTTATGAAGCAAAACAGTGAACAAGACAATCTTATATTTACTTTGCCACTATTGAAATTGAATGACTTGAATTGAAATTCTCTTTAACTAGTTTCTAAAAGCACAAGACGAGCAGTTTTTGTTTTTGTTTTTTTTGAAGTTGATAGAGTGAAACACATGTGGACAACACATTTGCAAGTGCATTTCCAAGAACTTCCAGGAATTTTTAAACACACCCTATTGGAGAAATTTCACATGAGTGTTTCTAGTATTAGTTCAAAATGGCATATTCTAGACAAAATTTTGCCAATTTTTGTATAGTTAGGTCTTAGGCTGTGTTGAACCATCTTTACATCAATTTTGCGGATTTTGTAGAGACTATGGAGTAAATTGGTGGTATAGGTCACATTTTCCTATAGTTGGCTTTTCCTTTGTATTCGGATGACACCCCCCTTGGTGCCTTTCTTGATATATAGGTCACATTTTTCTCATTACTTATCAAATATATATATATATATATTTCCCATTTTCATACAGAAAAGTTAAGATATCTCAACTAGTCTGATTATGAATATTGAAAATGTAAACATGTTAGTACACTACAACTATAATGCAAAAATGTAACTGGAAGTGGTGCTACCTTAGAATCGGTACTGAAGGAACTTGTAATTCGTGATAGAGCATCCAACATGGCAGGAGATCCAGCTCCCTGTGCTGAATTAGATCCAACCTCCTCATGATCAAACAAGGCAACCATCCTTACACCAGTCTCATCATCAAGACTACTTTCAGAAGAGGTAGAGTCTATCAATGCCTGAAATAAAATCCATAAAAGAAATTAGATGAACTGCTGCCAATACTATTGTTAGTGGCTACATCATCATAACTGGCATTTCCAACTTTTAAGTTCCCAAAAGTGCGACATCTGCCAAGATAACTTAAGATTTGAGACATGCCAAAATATTCCCTTATGCAGTTCATACACTAGAACAGTTCCAGTAGTTTCCTTTTACATGATATGTCATTGACTGGAGGCAATTTCCAACCAAAGAATCAAGGTCAACTCCCTCAGAGGATTGAGGTGGAGAGGAGCTTAAGCCCAAAAGCGAACAGACTTTTGAATCTATTCACCAACATCCAGCACAGGGGATAATGACAGAGTACCACATATAGTAACACTTAGACTTACCATACGATATGACAGAAAGCAACAGATTTTGCTTAGTCAGGAAAAGAGGCTAAATTTCGTGGTCAGGACATTGAAGGGTGCCAAAGTACAGTTTGCTTGGCCAGTTGAACCTGACCAAAAACACATGCATAGACACAAACATGCACATACTCATTACTCAAGTGACAACTAACCCACAGCCCCCCTCCCTTCCATTGTTGAATTAGAGGAAGATCTACGCAATCTTATTGGTCGCCAGTTATTTGGAATTCAGTAAAGCCTTTTCTCAAAATACTTGGGGTTGATAACTTGATTTCTGTTTTGCCATGCTTCTTGTACCTCAAGTTAGATTAAAAAATGGCCATGTAGAATTTGTGAGGATTGAGAAAATTTAAAATCCCTAGTTGCTAATGAATGGTACTTTAAGAAGCTGAAATGGAAGCAACACGGTTCATTTAGCTGATACTGACTAATCATAAGAAGGCACCAATTCTAAGGACAAAAAGCATAGGAATGAAGACAGTCTATAGATATGAAAGTAAATTCAACACTACAACATTTTCCAAACTAATCCTGTGTGTTAAAACAAGAAGCCAATCCGTCAATTTATATGTCAAATTCTTATTCTAGGAGCAATAAGAATAGCACTAGAGTTAGAAATTAATTTACATAATTGCTCATTTGAAGACCTCTATAAAACACCTTTTGAGCTATAATTTGCATGAATTCAAAGGTTCATCAACCCCCCAACCAAAAGAGAAAAAAAAGAAAAGAAAAAGAGAAGGAAAAAAAAGAAAGAAAGAGAATGTTATCATATAACCATAAACAATAGGAGAAGAAAAAGAAGAAGAAAAGTAGCGACTACAAGCAGTTTTTAACTCAAGCAATGCACCTCTTAACTTGCACCAAAAGGAAAGATGCCTACATGACAACACACCTTTAAAGAGCAAAATGACATGCAGAGATTATCAAGTCTTCCTGAGAAAATGAATTCCTTTGTGGCACCAGCGATTATGCTTGGTTGTGTATCACATGCTTGCAACTCAAAATCACATATGTCGTCTGGTTCACAACCAACCTCAGCTGCAAGAAGCTGTAAGAAAGGAGAAAGGAACACAAGAATCACAACCAAGGATACCCATAATCGCTATCGACCAAGCTGAGATTCACTTATGGAAACGAAATCTCTAGCCTATAAAATCTGAGCACAAATGTCAAAAAACAAAATAACAAGGATAACAGCCCACAATAAACCTTGAGCTGACCAGTCTACCTGCAAAAGAAGGGAATGGTGCTTTTGGTTGTCAGTTTTTGACTTTTCATTAGACCTATTTCCATCAGTTGAACTTCCACTTTCAGCTGGACTGTTCTTGAAAACCACTTTATTAAGCTCTGCCTGTCCAAAATACATCAGCTTCAGTTGAATGGATGCAATCATGAATTGTAACAGAAGGCAAGTATTTTCACTCAATCCCAGCACCCAACCCCCACCCCCAAAAAAAAAAAATAAATAAATAAAAGAACTAAACACAAACACAAACACAAACACAAACTGGTAAGCATGATATTGATATCGAGATCAGATTGCTTGGTGTGGATATTTATGCCAACATAAATTATCTTCAAACAGTATAGCATCACTTTTGTTTTACATTGAGCACTCGGCCTCCATGAAATGATGTTGCATTTGCCCCAACAGATGACGGGTCCTTGTCCTTTCCCAATACTAATATGCCATGATTTCAATTGCCACATTAGATGGTCAGTTTGATAAGGAACCTTTTGCAGCTGACAACAAAGCCAATTTTGTGCATCTTTTGAATAATTCAACAATAACATTTTTTGTGCTCACATTAGAACAAGCATTTTCCAACTTTTAATTGAGTGAGATTCAATTGCCATAGGGATAAATCAGCTCTGTTAACCAAATATGATTATAAGGTACAGGGCATTTGTTTTTGAATCAGGCTAATGCCCAACAATAATTCTTGCCTGGAGTCCTGGTTAGATTAAGCAAATTGTTAGTCAAAGACTACCATAAATGACTTCCATTGACTTCAAAGATGCATAAGCTAAACCTATTGAATTTATAATTGGCAATTAATATAATTCCAGTCTCTTGCTGCGAAAAGAAAAAAAGGATCCACCAATTAAAAGATTGACCACCCAGCTTCTCTCTTCCACCATTCCAAATATTTGACCTAATTTCACAGACTTCATCATAGTGATTGTGATCCAATGTCATTACGAAGCCCACTGCCCTTAGATTGATTGAGAGGACAAAGTTCTTCACATTGAAGCCCTAAATTCATTCCTCAACATAATAAACATGCAATGACTAGATTTACATTGATATTATAGTTGTATT
>JAPPVO010000251.1:0-55893 GCA_030407325.1 Camellia japonica
TATTAACAACTAATATTGAGGGTAAATGTGTCAACAAACTTCCCACAGGACTTATGGGAACATAATTTTTTAGTAGGACCATATATAGCATAAATCTCCCTAATAGGACTTCTAAATAATTTTCCCTATAATTTTTATGTTTTGGCGACTAAATATTTAGTCACCAAAAGTGTTTTTCCTTTTTTTAGCTACTAAATAATTAGTCACCTAAAGTGTTTTTTTAAATAGCTACTAAATATTTAGTCACCAAAAGATTTAATTCTTTTTTAACTACAAACTATTTAGTCGCTAAAATATTTAACTCCATTCTTGGCTACCAATTGTTTAGTCGCCAAAAACATCATTTTATGTTTTATTTTGTTTATTTTAATTAATTTGCCCACGATCTATATGTATCCACCGCAACCTGTAACAGGTATAAACACAAAACAATATGTATATTTATCACCCATTCCATAACACATATTTCACTTACAACCATCAAACAAAAAAGAATAACTTGTAATGTCAACTTCTATACAAACCCAGTATATATTCCAATTGGAAATAATAACTTCATACATAATAGATGGAAAGCTACATAATTTTATTCCTTTAACCTTGCATACAAGACCGATCAAATTCAAGATCACATTATAGATGTTTGCAAATTTACATGATGCCACTAGTCTTGAATACAAAAAAATAAAAAAAATAAAATCCATCTTGATTTGCATTCGATTATGACCAAAACCCGATAAAGTTTCAAATCGAATGAGAATTTATCAATACATGTTATGAAACTGAAATTTGTAATCAGTAATTTATGACATCAGACAACATACCTGGTATTAGTTTCTATATATGGAAACAGCTTTTGCATAGGCCAAAAGCTTGTGGTGCGCAACCAAATATGGCTCTGTCAATGCATGTTCACATCTTCCAAGGGCAGATATTCAATTGGCATCAATAGAGGCAACATTATTTAGTAAATATATAGATGTTTGGAAACAAGACAATTATATTCAGTCCCTTCAAGCAAACTTACTTCATGAATACTTGCAAACACAAAAGCACACCAAAAGAAAATTATATTCAGTCCCTTCAAGCAGCAAGAGTAAATACATAATGAATAAGAAACAACATTTTGTTCCTTAATAATGATTATTGGCTTTTCAGTACACTATCCAGACTTCTCAAAAATATTAATATTCTCTATATGTTTGGTACACTGAAGTGAAGGCTGGAATAGAATAGTCATTATGTCGGAAACCCCATTTCCCATGTTTGGTTCCGTAAAAAGGAAGGAAAAGTACATATAGAATCACAATTCACCAATTTAGAAGATTGGCCATTCCATTGGGAGGTCAAGGAATAGCCATTCCATTTTCTTAACCAAAATCATTCTAGTGAGCCATACACTGCCTCAATATTTGTGAGAAAAAAAGTTTACCCAAATATTGCATTAAGTTATAGTTTTGAGAACTCTATGTCTATGTATAACATGGAAAGAAATTAAAAACCAAACATTATAAAATTTTCAGAACTTAGCATATTCTACCGAAGAAATATGGAAGGTTTGGCACATTAAAACAAACCCTCCAGCCAAATGGACCCAAGTGTAATCATCTTTTAGCACAAATGCTTCGGCAAACTATAGCGATTGTATTTTAAGTATTAAACTTTCATGAAACCACAAACCCAAATAGCAAAAGCAAATTAGCCCAGAAAAAGAGCTTTCAATTAAAGCTAATAACAAGTTTTGTGAACTGAAATGAACCCAAAAAACACAACTTTCAAGAAATTTTTGGGCAAACCTTAATAGTGAGAAGTGAATCAAAGTTATGGTGGATAAGGAAACAAGTTTCTTAGCCAAACAGATGAAAAGGGAAAGGAATAGAATAGATTCAGACGATATATATAACCAACTAATAACAAAATATACTGTTAAAGACAATCACACTAATATATATAGAGATAAATCACATGTTATAGAGATGAAACAATTAATGGAAAAGAATTGAAGAATAGGGGATAAAAAATTACCAACCTTTTCACATTTGGATCACAAAAAAGTGAAAACCCTAATAAATAGAGAGAGAGAGGATTGTTATTTTTTAATCTTAACTCTACAAATTACGAAGCTTCTTCATTATATACATTCCACACTAAGTATTTGAAAGAGAGAAAGAAAAAAGAAAAAGAGAAAGAGAAACTCACCAAGCCGGAGAATCACCGTGGTCAGCGCTGTTGCTGGAAATTCACAACATAAAACATCAAATTCAAATTTTCATCATCTTCTCATCTCCTTAGGTCTCTCAGCAACCAAACAGAGACCACACCCAACTATAAATAGACCCAGAAGTGCCAAGGCTCCATTTGGTTTCACCTAAAAAGGCGAAGTATTGGCTACATAACCCAAAATCATTTCAGTTTGGATTCAGCTCAATTATCTGACAAAATCATCTTTTAATTTGTATTAATTAGCTGTAAGGAAGCAATTCAAACATGATATTCGATGGGCAATCTGCAACATTAATAAGTAATGGCAACTCATTCATCATAAGTAGAATTTCCCAATGTCAAGACTAAAATGTACAGTGTCTAACAAAGAATACAAGGCAAGTGAAGTTAAGGTAATAAATAATTACAATAAATATGACAATGTTTAACAATTACAACCCTTCAATTACCTTGAAGTCCTGAGCAATTTCACGAACAAGCCTCTTGAATAAAAGCTTCCACCTGCAAACTTCACTACACATCAATTAAGATAACAACTTACTTCACTAGTTAATAACAATAATATATATCAACATAGCTTGAAAATTTATGTAACATTCTTTGTAATCATTGCCCACTTGTTACAAGCCCTGCGCTAAATATAACAGCCAAGCTGCAAAGAGGAACATGCATGAACAGCAAATAAAACTATAAGTATAAAATCCCCAAATGACGAAATTCAAACTTAGAAACAGTATGCAGAATATGAACCTAGTAAAACTGAGAGTCGATAGCTGGTCCCGAACAGCTTCATTAGCCTATTGTCCAGCTGAATAAAGGAAGCCTCCAAATCAATCTCCAACACTTCCATCTGCTAAAGTATAAACAGAAGCAGCTCCTTCCTGACTTGAAGAAAAATAACCGTATTTCCTGAGATTATATGGAAGAGAAAAAAAGAAGCAAAAACTGGGAATGATCTACTATATACTGCAATTCAGTTCTTTTTCTATTTTTGTTTATATAATGCATGAAACATCTTCATTTTCACCAAACTATAAAAATATATAGAAGAACGTAATTACTTAAATTGATATATGTGATTTTATGTGCATATACATTTATAATTTAGTCATATTAATAATTTAGTTTTTATTAAACACTGTATTCATTTTGATTTTAAACACTGTATTATATACTATATTACGATCGTAAATCGGAGCCTACGATGCTCGATCTAGTGAACTTTCACCATAAGAAAGAGGAGTGATGAAGCCCTAGATCTATCTCAGGACTGAGAGAAATGGAAAAATGAAAAACCCATGGGGCTTAAAAGGGGAAATATGCAAGTACACCAGCCAAGACGCGTGTTTTTTAAAATGAGTTACTTACAAAATATTTTGAAAACCTTTTCAAACAACGTTTTTTGAAAAAACGCCATATCAAAAAACGTTGTTATAGGCCAATTTTCTTGCAGTGTTTAAATCAATGGTCATCATGAAGCAAAGGAAACATAGAAATATGTACAGTAATGACAACATTATTTCAATAGTCAATTAGTCGAATCAAGCCTAAGATGTTAGGCCAAATATCAAATGCTTGATGGCCAATCCAATCAATACAATCCAAATCTCAATTACTAAGCCAATTCATAATCAAATCACAACAATTAACTAGATCTAAAATGGCACCCCTTGGTGCCACCCAAAAGAGTACAACGACCTAATTAACAAGCTCTACCCAGACCAGAACCGTTATATACAAGAAGAGGTTGGCAAACTTTCGTCTGCCAAAGCAATGTATTTGAAAGAATAAAAGTAATACAATAAAAAAAGATCCAGCAAGACCTCAACAATCAAAATGAAAATAATAAGTTAGTGCCTACAAAAAGTATCCAAAGAGTGCACACCTGACATTTGATCCGAAAGGAAAATAAAAGAAAAATATCTCACCTCTTGTTAAGAGATCTACCTCTTATTGGTCAATGAAAATCTAAATATTTTAAAAGCTTAGAAGTAACATTTAAAAAGGAGATATTACCGAGAAATATACGAGACCATGATATGGAAAAATGATAAGCACCAAATCCCAACTTAGCTAAAAGGTCAATATCTCCTTGTATTTATTTATAAAAAAATTAAAATTAAAATTAATATTAGCAATGCTAAGGATAAAAAAAAAAGTCACATCTAGAAGAATTAATCAACACACCCAGTTACATGCATAAATTATCCTTTCTAAATTAAAACAAAACCTTTACAGGAAACAACCATGTAGAAACTAGATCTAGATAGTTAAATTTCAAGTTTCAAAATCATGAAACATTAAAAAAAATAAATAAATAACAACTCATCCATGAGAAAAATTGAGAGAAAAATAAAAATTAAATCCCTTCATTATGGATGGTTATTCTCTCTGAATTTATATCCATACCTTTAGGTTATTCTCTCTGAATTTAAAAATTAAAAAGTTATTCTCTCTGTGTCTTTATGTATATATATGAAGTACATGAAAGGAATATTCTTGTCAAACTGAAAAAACATATTTACATTCACCAAATTCAAACAATATTGAAGTAATAAGTAAAGAAGGTTTGGGTAAACTATGAGTTGAAGCAACTTCATTGTGTTGTCAGTCACTAATAAGATAAGCTCTCAAATCAACAAAACTAAGAGGTTTGGCACAAGATTTTTTTTAGTTATTGTTGTCTTTTTTTATTATAATTTAATACATATATATATATATTTGCCAAACTCCAACAATAGCTTCGGATGAAAAGGGAATCCAATTGAAAAAAATATAGAAAGATGGACAATGGCGCTCGCATGCAGTCACAAGACCAAACTACAAATTGCATATATATACACACGTATAGAGACAGAAAAGAAAAAAAAAAAAAAAAAAAAAAGAGGATTAGAAATTAGAAAGAAATTACCCTTTGTTCATATTACTCAAAACAGAACCAATGTAGTTAATTTTATTAAGGTTGGCCTTGAGAACCCAATGGATATATGACATTGCAAAAGATAATAATAAATAAATAAATAAATAAAGATTCCTCCACAAAATGTGAGCCATGGTACAATGCTTTACATCATTAGATTTCTAGAAAACTTACCAACAGGCACAATAGCCAATGCCAGAGCATTCTTCTCATCTAATTCTGAAGCACCTGGAACAGGATCATTCAAACCCTAGCAATAAAAATGCAGACACTTCATAAGACTCCCATGAATTCAGGTAAAAAAACAAATCCATAATAAAGGTTCATAGTAGGATCCTAAGAATTTCCTTTAATAAGTTAGAAAGATACTAAAAATTACCAGCAGATCAAGTGGCCCAACAACAAGAGCTTCCACCTTAACTAGTTCTGGTTCAGGTGGAGATGGGGATGGTAGATTTGCCTCCTGTACCTCTGGACTTTTTTTGTACTCTATGGCTAAGATTATCTTAGGAGCACCGTTTGGTTTTGATCAATGATCCAACCCTGTAGCAAAAATTTTCAGATTGTTCACTGATTATGGGTTTGACATCAAAATTTCTTCTCTGTCAAACCCATAAAACTAAAATCAAACCCATAGAACTAAAATCAAATCCATAAAATTAAAATCAAACCCATTTTGGGCATGAACAATATCATAATTTCAAAGAAATCAAACACTTCAACCAAACCCATTTACGAAATCAACACAAAATTAAACTACAAAAATCATATAAACCCTAGATGAAGTGTGAGAAATGGGGAAATAGGGGAAGGGAGAGAGAAAGAGAGAGCGAGAAACAGAGAGATGGCGAGAGAGAGAAGAGAGAGAGAGAGAGAGGGAGAGGACCGAGAGCGACAGAGAGAAAGAGAGACCAAAACCTGTGATTTGCGGAAGTGTCGGTGGTGATTTGCGGCAGTGGCAGTGTTGAAGTGCAACGGTGGGGAGCGATGGTGGCCAGCGACGGTGGGGTAGTGACCATCAGCGAGCGTGCATTAGTGGTGAGTGGTCTGTGTGTTTGAGGCAGAATAGAGAGAAAAGATGTGTGAAACAAATTAGGAAAGGCGCCAATATTCATACGCTTCCCTCTAAAAAAAAAATTTCCTACATTTAGCGACTAAATTCTATTTTGTCGCCAATAGAGATTATGGTTTATATTTCCCGACTAAAGTTTTGGTTGGTAGAGAGTAGGGCAATAAAATACGCTTATCTTTTGGCGACTAAATTCTGTTTTGTCGGCAAATGTAACTGATGGTTTATATTTCCCGACTAAAGTTTTGGTCGGCAGAGAGTAAGACAATAAAATAAGCCTATCTTTTGGCTACCAAAATTTTTTTGGTCGGCAAACGGCTGTGTATGCCGACTAAAACCAGAATTAGTAGCCTAAAACATAGACAAACGCCGACTAAAACTTTCGTAGTCGCCTATTGACATTATTTTTAGCGACCAAATTTTTTTTAGTCGCCAATAACTACTATATGGCTACTAAAAAAATTTAGTAGCTAAAAGGCAAAATATTGCCGACCGATAGAAAAATTAGTCAGTAAAGGTCTGACTTAATTTGGTCACCGAATGTGCAAATTGTTGTAGTGATCTAAAAAGTTAGTCTAATTTTAGGGCCTGAATAACAGTACTCATTGAATAAACTATACTATCACTCTCTGAAGTATGTGTCTTTTTCTACTTCGATCATTACAAAGAAAGATTTTTGCAATTTGGTCCCTAACTCATAAAAAAGTGTCCCAATCACAATCTATCATATCATCCACTAAAATGTTAAAGCGATTCCGATTTTAACCCGACCCTTTTTGCATCTTGGACTTGGGTTTCTTGCTTCCATGTTGTATATGTATTACTTCCCTTGCATCTCCTTAATTTTGGTTATTGGGTTGTTGTGTTTGCATTTGGGACAGGTTAGTTGCTTAGTTTCCAAACTTTTGTTGTTCAGATTTTTGCTCCTCCGCTCGAGCGGTACTTCTTGAGCTCGAGCGGGCTTTGCAAACTCTCAATACCTTTGCAAGTCTGCAAAACTATTGGGAGAGTGTATTTTACGCTCGAGCATTTCCTATGCTCGAGCAGTGTGCGCTCGAGCGATGTTCTTTTGTCTGCAAAACTACTGAGAGTGTGCATTTTGCGCTCAAGCGTCACTTCTTATACTCAAGCGGAACAACTTATTGTGTCTAACGCTCAAGCGTCAAGTCTTACGCTCGAGCGAACTGTGTATATATCAGTTCGCGAAAATGACTTTTAAATCACTTTTTCAAATCTATTTCTCTTCAAACCCTAAAGTTGAGACCCTCTCTCTCTAAAACTTATCTTCTCTCTACTTTTTCATCTAGATCTAGTGATTTCTCCACTCTTGTGCCTTTGTTAAAAAGGTAGAGTACGTCGTGGGCTCTCTTTTCATTCGAACGAAAGTGGGTTTCGGTGTATTTGAAGTTCCCCTTTGCTTTGCTCGTCTTCTCACTTTGAGGTAGAGACTTTCTACACTCTTCTATGAGTTTTAACTTGGTTATTTGTTGATGGGTAAGAAATGTGGAGACTTGTTGTGAATTTGAACAAACCTAGGGTTTTGGTTAAAATCAAAGAGGGATTTTCGAATTAACGTATTGGAAATGGTTATGGGAGTAGATATGAGCTTGTGTTGTGTTAAAATGGTTGATTTTAGTGTTTGGAATGAGATTGAAAAATAGGGTTTTGCCCTAAAATGTCTCGAATAATTATTTTGTATAAATAATGAAATTGGTATTGGGAATATGAAATTGGATGGAGGTTTATATAAATTATGGAATTAGATCTGTATTATCTCGCACCTATGGAAATTTGGACAATTTATCCGTCATAAAGATTGTATATCTGTTGAGAAATATCTATTTTGGGCTATCGGTGAAGGACAACCAAAATTGTTGTAGAAATTGCATGCGGATTAGGCAAATTGAAACAAATCTCTTAGCCATTATCATTGAATATGATTATGATTTATATACATTGTACATGTATGATATTTGGAAGGAGAAAGTGGATAGACTCCATTAAACTAAGTTGGCCTGTGTGTTCAAGGTGAGAGTCCCGAAAACCGTGCGTATACATGAGAGCCAATTTCTATGGACGAAATTTCTGTAAAATGGCAAATGAATATGTTTCGTATGATAATTATGTTTGGTTGGAGGCCTACGGGGTATATCTTCAGTTTGGTTGACTAAATGAAGTGGATATAACTAATGGTTTGAGATGTAAGTTTGACATAACATAGTTTTGAAAAAGGTTGTAAAAGATTTGTCATTTGGGAATTGAGCATGTGCATCTTACTTAGATCTTTATTAATATTCATATATTGTGTTAGATTGTTTCTACTGGGTTTTGGCTCACCCTGGTTGGGAAACCATTTTCAGGTGCTGTGACATGCCTCCTCCAAGGACTTAGCTTGGGAGAGCCAGGGAGCTGAAGGCTTTATTTTCTCATTTTGCATTTAATATTGGTACAAGCCTAGGGCTTTATATGTATAGAGTTTAAGACTCTCTATTTTGTTATAACCAGGTACAGTCTTGGAAAGATGTAAGCTTGTAGGGCATTTATTTTATTGATCATTAAGTTGGTATCACATGCTATAGATTCAGGGTAGAGCTTGTGAATGTATATCGCATGTGTCCTTTTTGTAAATTAACTCTGATTAATAAAAGATTACTACTTTGTTTATGTTATTGTGTATATGTTGTTGGGGACCGATTTATGGCATTTACTTCAGGGTGTGACAAATGTAGTCTTAAAAACCTTATGGTAGGATTCGTCTTACAAATCTTTAGATATATAAGTTAGCGTAGGGGGATTTACGTGTACGTCTTAATAGGTGGACTTATTATCCAATAGATCCTATTATAATTAATGGCGTTTTTTTATCAAACACTATTAAAAAAACGTCACTAATTATTAATTTTCAATGACAATTTAAAATTTGTTATAAAAAATGTCACTAATTATAATTTTTAGCGATAGTTTAAAAAAAAGTCACTAATTTTTAACTTTCAACGACAGTTTAAAAAATTTGTCACAGAAAACATTACTACTTATAAGTTTTAGCGACAATTTACAAAAATCGTGATAAAAAAGTCACTAATTATCAATTTTTGGTACATATACAAAAAATCGTCACAAAAATTATTTTTAGTGACGATTTTATTAGGATTTATTTTCAATAAGACTTGATGGAAATTAAATCCAATTATTAAAATTTATTGGTAGTTTACCCTTAACTCTTAATTTGGTGTATTTAGTTGAACCTTTTTAAGACTTTTAGTAAATTTTATATATATATATATATATATAATGTTTATTTATATGAATATTGAATGTGAAGCGGAGGGAAAAATGTTTGAACTTTAAACAGAGGAAAGAGAGAGTGGAAGATTGAATGCAACAAACAAAATTATGAGTGTAACAAACAAAATTTTGTGTGCAAACAAATAAATAAATGTTATAAAAAATTTTAAAAAAACTTCTATTTATTTTTAGATCGAATTGATGGAGTCAGCGGACGCGGTATATCCCTACGAACTCCAAAAATCTTTGATCATTTTCTATCTCCAGCCATTTATGACAAGGTCACAGAGGGAGTGGCAAAGACCAAAAAGATTACATAAATTCAATGAATAAGTCCCTTCAATCTTTCATGCATTCTTGAAGTCTCTATCCCAATTCTTGAATATAAAATCTGCAAATCATCAGTCAGCTTGTGTTAATATGGTTGATGGACCCACTCCAACATCATCATCATGCAATGAAAATTACTTTTATTAACATTGTAATGAATAAATTTTTATATAATATTTATTTATTATCCCGTCTCTCATTATATTGAATTTCATTTTTTAAGCGTAGTATCAATACATAAATAATATATGAAGCATCTTTCAAATTGAACAAATGACTGACTTATAATAAGACAAAAATAGAATTTCTAATTTCATTCTCTAAGACGAACTAAAGGGATGTCTCTAAGCATATTGAATTTCGTTTTTTTATGCATGATACCAATACATAAATAATGCATTAAGTATCACAAGAACTAATGAACAAATTTAATATAAAAAATAAAATAAAATTTACCATTGTAACATTATTCTTTTATACATTCAAGTAGGAATGTGAATGGCCATAAAAAAAAATATAAATAAATAAATAAAACATCTATGACCGGATTGGTTTGACCAAATTAGACTCAACGTGACTCAACCTAAATCCATTAAAGAAAATTCGATATGATAATCTGATCAAATTTGAATCTGATTGGTTTGATTATTAACTATTGGAATTAAATAAATCCGATCAGACTATTTTTAAATTTTTTTTAACAAACTTTAACTCTAATCACACTCTTAAAACAATAAATTTGTATAATGCATGAATTTTCTATCACTCGCTGTCATTATGCAATAAAACAAATTATTTTCTCACCTAGTTTCTAATATATTGTTTTATTCTTTCTCATTTTCTCTCTTTACATCCAAACTCACCTTCTATGCCATCACATCATTCTCTCTTCTTTTTATCACTTACATTTAAATTTGAATAATTAAAAAATGAAAAATAAAACTTGAAATTTTTGATTGCATATCAATTGAATCAGATTCAAATTTGAATGACATTTTATTGAATTTTTCAAAATCGAATTCAATTTGAATTCAATTTTTGTTTTTAAATAAGCAAATTATATTCGAATTATGTCAACTCCGAATCTGCCTACACCGGCCTAAATCCAAAGTAGCATGGAAGGTTCTATAAAAGGAAGTTATTGAGTGGTTTTCGAATAGAGAGCTTTTTTTGATAAATTCTTTTTTTAAGTGTTTTATTTTATTTAATTTATATTTTTTTTTATTATTTCATTAAGTCCTATTTAAGATAAGAAGATCAAAAACCCTCAATCTCTCATGTCCCTCATTTATGTTGATATTTAATGTTGATTATCATTATATTTTGGTAGGTTCCATGACCATTCCTATTTCCCATATCTTCACTCCAAAAAAATACATTAACTACACACCATTATTTAATGTTGATATAGATTATACACAAAAAATTAAATATGGTTTCTTATTGATTGTCATTATGTTTTGGTAGTTCCCATGTATCCAAATTTTTTTTTTTTTTTTTTATCAGCAAAGAAACCTTTATTGATGAAAAAAGATCACATTCATCAAGAAAGGAAAAATGATGGGTGCAAAAAGCATCATAGCCAGACATACCAATCCCAACTAGGTTGGCACCAATGTGCCCGCCCAATCCCTTGCTAGCACACCATCAGGAGTTGGTGAGATGCCAACCGAAGCGGCTGTACGTGATGACGTGAATGTTCACATTAGATGATTATACGTGATGACGTGAATGTACACGTCATCATATTAGATGACTGTACATTTAAATGTTTACATCTAAATGTTGACTGTATGTGATCATGTGAATATTCACATTAGATGACGTGGACGTGAATATCAGATGACGTGAACGTGAATGTGAATATTCACATCAGATGACGTTGTGATAAAGATGATGTTAAGGTTCACATCAACATTGCATCAAATTACACAACTACAAGCCTCAACTTTCATTTGAATATAAACATGACTATATGTGATAATGTGAATGTTCACATTAAATGACATGAATGTGAATATTCACATCAGATGACGTTGTGATAAAGGTGATGTTAAGGTTTACATCAGTATTGTATCAAATTACACAACCACAAGCCTCAACTTTCATTTGAATATAAACATGACGTGTGAATGTTCACATCAAATGACATTGTGATAAAGGTGCTGTTAAGGTTCATATCAGCATTACATCAAATTATACAACCACAAGCCTCAACTTTTATTTGAATACAAACATGACGTGAATATTCATAATAAAATGGGGCAATTACATGGTGTGTTGTCAATTACATGATGTTGATGTTTAATGTTAATTGTCATTACCAATTGCAATCACAATCACAAAAAGAGGGAAAATAACATATTATCACTGCTTAAAAGTAAGAATGTTCACATGTTGTGAACGTTCACATCATTATATTAGATGAGAGAGAATTTTCTAGAAATGTGTTATGAACGTTTACATCAGGTAAGAGAGAATTCTCAAGGCGTTGAAGCCATTAAAGAACTTTCCGTAAAGGTGTCCATTTTATAAGATTATCAATTTTTTTAATAAGTTTGATGAAGATGGAGCTTTTTTGG
This sequence comes from Camellia japonica, assembly GCA_030407325.1. Taxonomy (NCBI): domain Eukaryota; kingdom Viridiplantae; phylum Streptophyta; class Magnoliopsida; order Ericales; family Theaceae; genus Camellia; species Camellia japonica. The sequence goes on from JAPPVO010000251.1 coordinate 12,410, forward strand.
TTTAGGATTTAGGGACATTAAATATCAACATTAAAGTTTGATGAAAATGGAGCTTTTTTAGTTTAGGGTTTAGAGATATTAAATATCAATATTAAGGCCTCGTTTGGGAACAAATTTTTTTAATAACTTTTTGACTTTTTGGCTAAAATGTGATGTAAAAAAAACTAGTATGTTTAGGAGATTTTTTGACTTTTTACGAAAAGATGTGCAAAAAATAGAAAGAAAATAGAGTTTTTGACTTTTTGGTATAGATTGTTGGCTTTTTGATTTTTTTAGTGACTTTTTGACTTTTTTACTAAAAAAAGTCACTTGTCAAACGATGCCTAAATATCAACATTAAGTATAAGAGCATAAGAGTTTAAAAAAATAGTATAAATCAAGAAAAATGAATTTATTGAATAAAAGTATACATATGTGGGACTAAGCAAGTTAAAAATTTTCTTCATGGTTTTTTAAGATTAGAACACTTTTAGATGGGATTTATCAATAAAAATCCCTTTAGAATATTAGTTTACACCATTCAACCTATGATATTTATTATATTATTTTTCAAAAATTACACAAAAATATTAATTTTTATTGAATTAGGCTTATTTTGAGACATAGGTTAAAAGTCAATTTTTTTATTTTTTAACTTTTTTTAAAAAAATATATTAAAAAAATAGAGAGATAAAATGATCCAAAAAAAATTTAAAAAGTTAAAAAATTAACTTTTAATCCATTGCTAAAATAAGCCTTAACCCATAAAATTTAATCGTAACATCACGTCAACTTATCCAAGACCAGCAAATAATCTCCACCACAAAAACATGTGGAGGCTGGAGTATGCATTGACGTGTGGACCAAAATTACATAAACACACTGAGCGCTAAGGGTAAACATTTGGCAAAATTATGTTAGTGGTGTTTTAAAAGATAAATTACAAATTGATAAATAAAAAATTAGGAAAATATTTTGACTGTCAAAAATCTCCCATAATTCAACTAACAATGATATGATCTGATAAGTGTCAGTTTTTGATTGATCATATACTCAATTATATGAAACTCACCACTTTTGTCACACCATTGTTGATGCATTTGTGGGTGCAAAATGTGAATCTCTAACATTATTAAAAAAATTATGACTTCGCATTTTAATGTTTGTACAATATATTATTGATTTGAAAATATATTTTTGAAAATACACACTAAAATGTAATTTTTCCAAAATATTTTTAACGGGATGGTTAAATTTATATATTAAAATATGTATTATTTATATTTAAAAAATGGTAAAAGAAAGACTGAAGTGACTGTTTGGGAGTGTTAAGAAAAAAAAAATTAAAAGTTCAATAATTTATTTGTCACTAGCTTGAAAAAGTTAAATATCGCATTAAGAATTATTTTTTAACAACTTCCTAAACAGATCAACTTTTTTAACTTATAAAAAAAATTCAAAAGTTAAAAAAACCACTAAAAAACCAACCATAATCACGAATCCACCCATTTTATTTTTCTATTTAATTGTTTATTAATTTAGAAGGTGAATGATTACTCTTAAAGTGTAATTAAAATGTGTCAAGTAATGTATATACATATACATACAAGGGAGCAACTCCTAGCCACGGATTGTTCATTTTGCAGAGCTCGTTAAACATGTTATTCATTCAAAAAATTAAGTTGATCGAACATTATTGATAGTCAATTGATTTGATTATATTTGTCTAGAAAAATAAAATAAACGGACTATCTTCAAAATTATACAATTTGTCTATTTTTTTGTAGACAAATATAATCTGATCAAATGAATAAATCAACTTGCTTTTTTGGTATAAATAATGTGCACAACAAACTTAATAAGATGAACTATTCGAATTATCGAATTGAGCTTACAATGAGCCGAATTAGACCTCTGTAGTTCAATAATATATAGGAGAGAAGTTTCTTCCCATATATTGAATATAATTTATTTATTTTTTACAAAAAAAAATGAACCATGCAGTTGACCCAAATCTAAGCCAATAAGTAGACTTTCTTACTTCAAAGAGAGAGTCTATGCATCCAAAAATATGGATCAGAAATTGACTTAGAATAGTGATATATGGTTGAGATCTATTTTTTATATAGTTGGGATAATTAATCTTAACTGTAAAATGTATTTTTCGGATATTTTTCTAGGACTACAGAACTTTATATATATATATATATATATACCTGAGCATGAATAGTGTAGAAGATTTGGTTTCCCACAGTAGTGTAACTAGCACTTACAACCTCAACTCCTTCTTCCTTAAGAACACTCAAAACTTCATGTAACTTGAATTCCTTGTCCAACCCAGTACTCAAATTCACCTCCAAAGTTGAACCCATGTTTCGCACCATCAAGACCGGTAACCTCTCCTCCTTAGAACCACCCTCATCGCCTTTGAGGGCTGCCTTTCTCCGCTTCAGCTCCTCCACATTCTGTTTCAGCTCCACCACATACGTGGTGGCTTGCTTCAACATATCACGTAATGGCAGTCCTTCCTATCCCAAAAAAAAAAAAAAAATCATATTAAGTTTGATGATATGTCAAAAATATATTATGTTACAAGTAAATATTAGATATAATAATAATTGATCCCGATTGTTTTTATTATCTTCATATCCATAATAGTGTGAAAAGAAAAAACTCATAAAAAATATTTTAGAAGTTCATAAAAGTCCATTTACAGACCAGGGCCATGAAAGCCGGTAAACTGTGGTTGTAACTTCAACGTGATAAGATAGCTTAGGTAGCTAAATTTCTTACTGGGTAAGCTTTGACCCGCATGAAAGGCATAACAATTTGAGCATTGTCTTTAAGGAAAGTAAAAATTCAGCGTAACAATAATGATGTGATATTATTAATAAATAATAAAGTCACCTGATGTAGAGGGTCAACTTCATTTTTTAGGTACAACTTTCTTACCACATATATATGAAAGGTAAAAAATAAAAAAATATTAAATAGTGATACTAATAACATGGTATCAACCCTTCTATTGAATTTTTTTTTTCTTTTCTTAAAAAGAGACTGTGAAATGAAGATGCAGACTACCTGCACCGAGAGGCAACAATGGAGAATTTTTCGCAATGGAAAAAAGCAACGCTACGTAGATAACTTTTTGTAAAAGTAAGTCAAAATATATATATATTTTCTCCATGCATGAAGTGTATTATCAAATTGAAGTTGTATATATTTTCTCCATGGAGAGAGAGAGAGAGAGAGAGAGTACCTCTGAGGGTTGGTTAGGGATGAGAGAAGCAAGCTTGGAATAGAGATCTTTGAGTTGTAATCTTCGGCTTTTCTCAATTTCATTTCGATCAAGTTTTGATGAGCTACCACTCCCCCTTGGCTGCATTTTGTATCTTCTCAATCTGAGCTCTCTCTTTCTGCACAAAAGCAACCAAAGATGTTATATATATATATATATAGATGGAGAGAGAGAGAGAGAGAGAGAGAGAGAGAGCCCAGATCCATTGACAACATGTATGTGTATGTGAATGCACACATGTGCTCTAATTTTTTTTAGAGAGAGAGAGACATGGATGCTATTATTTTCTAGAGAGAGAGATTAGTTTTAGACAATTCGTCAACCTATTCAAACAGGATATTTATACAAGTGTCACATCATCATCATTTGCTTTTCAACAGAATGTAATATCTAATATTAAGCAAGAGTTCAGATTTTCTCCAGCTTCTCTCCTTAATCCTTTCTCTTCTGTCTCCAATTCTTTCGGGGAATGATTTAGATTGGGCCATCTTACCTCACTAAAAATTTATGACCCAAATTAGCTAAAAAATGAAAGAATTAAAATTTTCTCTGACACTCTCTCTATCTCCCTCTTTCACCAACACACGCATGCCACTCACACACTCTCTTTCTCTCACATTTTTAATAAAAAATTATTTTAATCTTTTTTATTTTATTTTCATATATAATTTTTAATATAAAATTAATATCATTGAAAATATATCCTTAAAATGAGAGTAATATTAAATATATTTTAATAAAAAAATAAATAAAATAAATATCTTATATTAAAATTTTTGCTGTGCATATTTATTTTAATTTTTTATTAAATATATTTAATATTAGTCTCATTTTAAAAGTATATATTTTCAATGATATTAATTTTATAAAATTAAAATTTTATATTAAAAATTATATATATTATGAAAATAAAATGAAAAAAATTAAAATAGTTTTTTAAATTTTTTTATTAAAAATGAGAGAGAGAGGGGGGAAAGGAGGAGAGAGAGAGAGAGTGTGTGTGTGTGTGAGTGAGTGGTGTGTATGTTAGTAGGGTAGGCAGAGAAATTTAAAATTTTAATAATTAAAAAAATAAATAAATCCTATGGTCGCACAATAATACAAAAGCTACCGTGATTCATGTGATATAATAATGTCTCAAAACCACCCAACCCAACAAGCTGTCGTCACCGGAGAGCAAAAATCACACAGTACGTCGTACCAAAGTACTTTGTCCTTTTTGCTTTTGGTCATTGTGGAAGGAGAAATTATTGTGGAAGACCACCGTCCAATACAAAATATGCAATGATCCATCTAATTTCGGCGCTAGGTTTGGAAGCCGCCGCAGAACAATTATTTCTTGGACCCTCTTTTTCTCGGAAAAATGTAAGGAAATGTCAAGGGAAGCATTTTAGGGGAAAAATACTCTTTCTGTTTTAAAATAATAGTTTTTTTTGAAAAATGTATAACTTTTTTTTTTTATAATACAATTGTTGCATTTTAAAAAATTTGATTTTTCAAAATAACCCTTTGATAGTACATTTTTAGAAGAATATCAATTTCATAATTATACTTTTTATGTTATTAATGAATTTAAAAGAAGGAAAAAATAAGAAATTTATATTATTTTTATACTTAATTTTTAAAAAGAGACTAATATTTTGAAATAATAAAAAATAAAATAAAAAACTAATATTTTAAAATAGAGGAAGTATAAGGAAATGTCCAAGGACAGCACTTTAGAATCTATTTGGTTACACCATCTCTAATCTTTTATTAAATTTAAATAAAAATTTGATCTGATATAATTTATTGTAATAATAAATTTAAATTTTTTATTAAATTTTGTTATAAGCACGATTGTTCAGGGGGTCGTCCGCAACAAGCACGATTGTCTGGGAGAATGTCAAGACGGACGTCCGAACATGAATAGAATTTGACGTTCAGATAAAAAAAGTCTAATTGTCCAAGAGGATGTCTAGACGAACGTCCGACCCAACGGCCACCTACAAAATTTGATGGAAGGTGAAAAACTCTCTTAATTTGATGAAAAATTTAACTCTCCCTTCATTTGATATCGATTTGATAAAACATTTGATGAAAGATTAGAAATAGTTTTAGAAAGCAAAATTAATAAAGTAAAAGAGAAAAAAAATCAATTCAAAAGAAAAGGAATAAAAAATATATATATATTTTTTCCCGTAAGTATTTGATTAGGATGATGAAAAATTGTATAAAAAAAATTACAGAATTTTAAATTTTAATTATAGATAATTATGACAAGGACAAATTTAAATTTTATTTGTTTCCTTATATTTTTAACAAGAAATTATAAATTTAGTTACAATGCTAATATGACTTGACTAGAAAATTCTCTTTCTCTTGCTTTGTACTATTTTCATACTAAGCAAACACTTCAGAGTAATTATTTAGTCCTCGTTTGGCAAATGGATTTTTTTGATTTTTGGACTAAATTAGTCATAAAAAGACAAAATAGGCTAAAGCCAATAAGACAAAATATTATATCTACACTATAATCATTTTATTTTTTCTTTCACAAAAATTTAAAAAAACAAAAAAAAACCAAAAAAAAAACAATCCAAATAAACTTTTTAGTCCCAAACTAAAATAATCAAAAAAACTAAAAAATCAACCCTCTAAGAATTTCAAAGTGAGAGTGTTCTCATCCAATAACAATATACATGGCCCAAAAAAATTAAAATACATATATATATATATATATAATGAGAAAACATGATTGGTTGAATATAGAACCACAGCGTTCCCGAAACACTAAGGCTTGGTTTGTTTTTTGGGAAAAAAGAAAAAAAAATCAGATTTTTTTTAAAAAAAAATGGAAACTAGCTTGATAAAAATGATAAATATTTTTTACTTTTTTTATTTCTTTCATCAAATTAATTTTTAATTTAAAAAAACATCTAAAATAAATTTTTTAAAATCAAATTTGATCTAAATAATTTATGTACGACCACTACAAAACCAGGCCCTCCTCACCCTTTAATGCCACCGGCCAGCCCCTCTCAACCTTTTTGGACACCACCAATGGATAGTGGATGAGATGGAGAGACATTAGTATGTTTGTGTATATGAATAATAATGACCCATAATTAAAATTTGGAGAAATTAATTACTACAACAATAACAAAAAATTTAGGATTTCAGTTTGATAATAAATTAAACCTTAATTTTTTTATTTTGTTAATTTAAATCTTAATCTTCTGATTCATTTTCAATATCAATCATTTGATCATTTTTGTTAAGTAAAACTATCCGAAAAAAGTATATTTTATTCAATTATTAAACTCAATGTAAGCGTACGACAAATATCTAAAATACCTGTTTTTATTGAGTTTTAATAACTAAAATACATTTTTTCAATAGTTTTACTTAACAACAATGTGCGAAAGATTTAGATTAAAAACAAATTAAAAGATTAATATTTAAATTGATAAAATTAAAAAGTCAAAATTTATTTTGTTATATCCGGAGTTCTTTTTAATAATTTTCTCTTAAAATTTTCATAATAATTGGTCAAATAATGTGAAACACGTTCGTAGGACAATGGAGTAGTGGCAATTATAATGCCAAAAAAGTCCTTGATTGTGATTGAGGCACACCATTTAATGCATTATTAGTTCATTACACACAAAGTAGCGGTTTGGGGTTTTTTTTGTGGTTTTTTTTATTTGTTTAAATTTTTTTCGTTAATGTGTTTGGAAAATTATTTAAAAAATTGTTTTTGTGTGATTGAATTTTTTTTAAGGAGAATTATGTATAAAAAACATTAATTACCTAAACATCCTATTTATAAATGTTATAGTAACTTAAATTCTATCTAAAATTTTTTGAAGCAATAAACTCTATTTAGTAAAACTAAAAATATTATTCGTTTTTTTCAATTTTAAGACTAAGAACATTATCAATTTTACATAGTAATATTCCAAATAATTGTTTTACTAACTGTTGAAAAAAATAGAGTACGAGATTAAATGTTTTTACTGTTGGAACAATCTTCTGTGTAAATAAAATAACTTATAAAATAACTTGAAATAAATTCAAATAAAATAAATAAATAACATATCAGATTTATTTATCGAACCGAATTAAAATTAAGACCAAGTCGAGTGTGTGACACTCTGTCCTTAAGACAGATTCGCCCCGCTACGGTGCTTACGGTTGAGTGGCGTCTATCTCCCAGGATACAATGATCTTCACAAATTGTAGTAGCACTCCAAACAATTTGTTCGGCGAACCAAACCTTGTGTTCTAAACTCTCTTTTATTTTTCCTTAAACTAGAATGAAGATTATAATGTAAAATAAAATCTGGACAGCACAAAGGAACAAATTCTCACTGATTTTCGGATCAAAAAAGAACTGCTGAAAATGATTGTATTTATAGGCAACCAATTGATCCGAACAGGTACCACTATTAAGGGAAAAGGTGCACAAAAAACTTTGAACAGTGCACTCACTATTTGAAAAGTGGTTTTGTCCGTTAGTGGAAAAAATTTGTCCGTTAGAGCAACTGTTTCAATTTTATTACATAAACTACTAGCCTATCACCCGTGCTATGCACGGAATAATTATAAATATTTATATTTGTTTTAATTTTTTTTAATATAAGGTGCTAACCACTTTAGCCACACTTTTAAGTATTTGTAGGATGGTACTCTTCCATGCCACAATTCATAAGGTGTTTAATTCACTTTCTTTCGGGGTATTTTATTTAAAATATAATTAGCAGAAAGTATTGCTTCCCCCACAAGTTCTGAGGTAATCCAGAACTGATTAACATGGCATTCATCATTTCTTTTAAAGTCCTATTTTTTCTTTCAGCAATTCCATTTTGCTGAGGTGAGTAAGGAGCAGTGGTTTGATAAATTATTCTATGTTCTTTACAAAATTCACCAAAAGGTGATTCATATTCACCACCTCTATCACTTCTAAGTTTCTTGATTTTCTTACCAAGTTCATTTTCAACTTCATTCTTATATTGAATGAAAGTTTCCAAAGTTTCATCATTGGTTCGAATTAAATAAACATAACTATATCTAGTATAGTCATCTATAAAAGTGATAACATACTTTTTCCCACTTCTGGTTTGAATTGATTTAAAATCACAAATGTCACTATGAATTAATTCAAGTGGTTCCGTACTTCTTTCAATTGAATGAAAAGGAGTTTTAGATAATTTTGCCTCAATACAAATTTCACATTTATGATTTGAATCAATGTTAAATTTAGGTAAACATTCCATATTAATTAATCTACGCAAAGATCCATAATTAACATGTCCTAGTCTACCATGCCATAAATTAGAAGACTCAAGCAAGTAAGAAGAAGATGTATTATTATTAATAACTGAGGGTACAACGGTCATTACATTTAATTTGAAAAGGCCATCAGACATGTAACCTTTTCTAACATACATCCATTCTTTGTAAGTACAAATTTATCACTCTCAAATACTAGCCTAAACCCATTCTTACTCAACAAAGATCCGGAAACAAGATTCTTGCGAATGTCCGGTACATGCAGCACATTGTTGAGAGTGAGTTCCTTTCCTAATGTCATCTTGAGTAAGGGTGTGCATAATACCGCCGAAACCGTCGAAACCGCCAAAACCGCACCGCCAAGGCAAATTCGTTATTATTTGCCAATCGAACCGCCGGTTTTTGGTATGAAAAATGGCAAATTCTAGTGACACTTTTATCAATCCGCCGGTTTCTATTTTTTTTCCAAACCGCATCGACCCGCACCGCTATTAAATCATGTTTTATAAGATTCTAAAAATTCTTTTTTACTTAAGTTTGCTTGTTGTTTTATACCTTAGAATATAGTATTACATTACTGCTCGAGGGGAATTCAAGATGTCAGTAATCCAAAATAAAGTTGGATTCCAATTCACTTTTCAATCTTTTTTTTTTTTTTTCTGGCCATGTTGCAAACTTGCATCAGCTCACTTTTCAATCTAAATACTTTTCAACAGTAAACATTTTCAATATATTGTAAACCCTGAATTATATTAATTTTATGTATTGTATTTGATCATTGTAGCTTCCACAGATGCTTGTAATGAAGTGATAGCATAGTCGTTGATATTATCATGTTGTTACTACACTTGCTGCATCAGAAGAAAGCTTCGCAAGATACTTAACATCACGGTATCTCTCGTCTTTTTTTTACTTTTTGATTTAAGTTTTGTAATTTGAATTATATTTTTTATAAACCGCCAATCCGCCCGAACCGCCAAGGCAAATCCGCTATTATTTGCCAACCGAACCGCCGGTTTTTGATAAGGAAAATGGCAAATTCTAGTGACACTTTTATCAATCCGCCACCCGCCATACAGTTTCTATTTTTCTCTCAAACCGCACCGACCCGCACCGCACCGCACCGCGCACACCCCTAATCTTGAGAACAATCTTTCCTTGTCCTTCAACTTTGGAAGTTGAGGAGTTGCCTATAAAAAGTTGTTCACCATTGTCCACTATAGAATAAGATGTGAACATCTTTTTGTCGGCACAAATATGACGAGTAGCACCAGTGTCCACCCACCATTCTTTAGGATTTCCGACAAGATTTGCCTCGGAAACAACAGCAGAAAGATTGATGTCATCTACACCATTGGAAATTTTGTCCACTTCGGTCATATGGGCTTGAGCAGGCTTCTTGCTTGTTTTTCTTTTGCTTTTGCCTTTGCTACGGTAATCTTTGGCCCGATGTCCCTCTTTATCACAGATGTAACATTTGCCATTAAACTTATACTTTTTATTTTCCCCCCCTTTAGAGCCTTGTGATGAACTTTCTCCAGAAGACTTTCGTTTCTTGGTTTTTGAAGCATGTTCCACCACATTTGCCTTAGACTCCATAGGATTCTTACCTACCCGCTTTTCAGAATTGCGGTTGTCCTCCTCAATCCTTAAACGCACAATTAACTCGTCCATAGAAATTTCTTTGCGCTTGTGTTTAAGGTAGTTCTTGAATTCCTTTCAGCCTTTTGGTAATTTTTCAATTAAGGCTGCAACTTGAAAGGATTCACTGAGAGACATACCTTCTGCGTGAATGTCATGCAGAATGAGTTAGAAATCTTGAGCTTGGTTGATCACAGTTTTTGAATCAACCATTACAAAATCTAAGAATCTGTCAACCACAAATTTTTTGAGCCGGCATCTTCCGTTTTGTACTTTTTCTCCAACGATTCCCAAAGTTCCTTTGCTGTCTTGATTGGACTGTAGACGTTGTATAACGTGTTGTCAAGTCCGTTCAAGACGTAGTTCCGGCAAAGGAAATCGGCATGTTTCCAAGCATCAACCGCAGCAACCACTTGCCAGTCGGTTTCATCCTCTTTCAGGATAGGAGCATCTTCACGGAGGAAACGAGCCAGGTTCAGAGTTGTAAGATAGAACAACATTTTCTGTTGCCATCTTTTAAAGTCAGTTCCTGAGAACTTCTCTGGCTTCTCTCCATGACTTATTGGTATTGTCATCACAGGAGATGGGGTTGGTGCAATCGCAGCCACCACAGTAGTACTTGTTTGGGCATTCGTCTCAGTAGCCATCAATTCTAATATATAAAAAAAAATTATAATTAGAATTTACACTACACAGAAAATGAAACCAAATTCACAGAATTAAATTCTGTAAAATAAAAGAAACAATAATGTAGCTTTTATTTTCCAATTAATTTGAAAATAAAATAAAATTTTATTTAAACAAATTAATTCCACACAGAAAATAAAAGAAATAAAAACAATAACTTTTATTTTTCAATTAATTTGGAAATAAAATAAAATTTTATTTAACCAAAATAATTCCACACAGAAAATTAAATTCTGTAAAATAAAAGAAATAAGAATATAACTTTTATTTTTCAATTAATTTGGAAATAAAATAAAATTTTGTTTAACCAAATTAATTCCACACAAGAAATTAAATTCTGTAAAATAAAAGAAATAAAAATATAACTTTTATTTTTCAATTAATTTGGAAATAAAATAAAATTTTATTTAACCAAATTAATTTCACACAGAAATTTAAATCTCTTGTTACACTCCAATAATTAAAATACTGAAACAAAATTTTAATTAACGAAAACTCAGAAAATAAATTCTAAAAACCAAAATTAATTTTCTGACAAAATTCCACAAAAATATATTCTGAATTGTTAATGACACCAGTATCGTACTACTAGTTGTCAAAGAAAAGAGACAGTATATTACTACTATCTGTCAAATAGCATATAATCACTATTTGTTTTTCCAACCAGAATATTATTTTGTAAATTCACAGAAAATAATTTTCTAAAAAGAAGAAAGAGAAAAGGAAAGAAATGAAAAATTCTGTAAACAGAATAATTCGAAGTTGTCTTAAGATTGTTGGAACAATCTTCTGTGTAAATAAAATAACTTGAAATAAATTCAAACAAAATAAATAAATAACATACCAAATTTATTTATCGAACCGAATTAAAATTAAGACCAAGTCGAGTATGTGACACTCTGTCCTTAAGACAGATTCGCCCCGCTACGGTGCTTACGGTTGAGTGGCGTCTATCTCCCAGGATACAATGATCTTCACAAATTGTAATAGCACTCCAAACAATTTGTTCAGCGAACCAAATCTTGTGTTCTAAACTCTCTTTTATTTTTCCTTAAACTAGAATGAAGATTATAATGTAAAATAAAATCTGGACAGTACAAAGGAACAAATTCTCACTGATTTTCGGATCAAAAAAGAACTGCTGAAAATGATTGTATTTATAGGCAACCAATTGATCCGAACAGGTACCACTATTAAGTGAAAAGGTGCACGCAAAACTTTGAACAGTGCACTCACTATTTGAAAAGTGGTTTTGTTCGTTAGTGGAAAAAATTTGTCCGTTAGAGCAACTGTTTCAATTTTATTACATAAACTATTTTGAATATATATATATATATATATATATTAAACCATTTGAATATATATATATTAAACAAATTGAATAGTTTAATAAATAAATGAAAATGTACAAATTTTAGGAAACCACTTAGGAATTTAAAATTTAAATTTAGAATTAAATTAAATTCCCACAATTGCAAACTTTAGGAAACCACTTAGGAACCCAAAATTTGAATTTAGAATTAAATTAAATTCCCACAATAATTTTTATTGAAAAAATTCAAAAGAATTTTTATCTAAAAAATTAATGTCAAACCCGAAAACGACGTCAACTTCCCATTCACTCATAAATGGTTTGGACGTTCCGTCTTCATCGTGTGACTTGCCACACGGCAAGGAACACGTCACCTCTTCGGACCCACCCCAAAAGACGTTTGGGGCCCACTCAACTTGGGCTCAAAAATTGCCTATATTAATATTAAACCATTTTTCCAACATTTACCCTTCTACTTATTGGTTTGATTCAACTATCCAAATAAAATCGAGAATATTATCATTTTTTTTCAGTTTTAAAACTGATAACATTATAAATTTTTCATTTTTAAAGATATTTTTTTTACAATTTTGCACATCAATTTTCCATCATTATTTTCCTTTATAGACACAAAATTTTCAGTTTTACACAAAAATAATTTAGTTTTTTCAATTTTTTCAAAAAACAAACTGTGTTTGGTTTTAGTTTTCTGAAAATTGAATTTTTCATTTTTCGTGTTCTTTTGTTTTTAGTGAATATTTTTAAAATTTTAAGAAATTTTTTTACTTTTATAGATACACCTTACTTAAATGTATCTAAATATTAAAATATTTTGAAAAAATATTTTAAAAAATTAATAAATACACAAAAATAGAAAAAATGTATTGAATTTTTTTTTCTTTTCTTTTTTTGTATTTTTGGTATTTAGTGAATTTTTTAAAGATTTTTTTCACAAATATTATATTTTTTAAATGTAATTATGTTAGGTGTCTAAAAAATTTTTAAAAAATTTGCTTAAAATATTAAAAAAAAATTCATTGAAAACAAAAAAATAAGGAAAATAAAAAAATAAAATTTTCTGAAAAATGTTTTCTGAAAATCAAAATGAAGCAAGCTAATTAGTTTTTTTTTTTATTGCACATAATTTTTTTTTTCAATTTTTTCAATTTGAAAGTTGATGTTTTAAAATTTTGAAAATCAAAATAAATGTCAAATCATCATGTTCGCTTATAGATAATCGTAAATAATGAACAATCATTATTTAAAGAGCAATTCTGACTATTAAAAAAATTCAATAAGACTTGAAGGTTTAAAAAAATCTTAATTAAGACTTAATAGAGTATAAATTCATAAATTAGGACTTATGTGTAAATTCAAAACAAAAAAAAACAAAAAAAACCCTCAGGGCTTGACTCTTAACAAAATACATCCTAAATCAAAATCTTTTGATTTATTTTCAACATAAATTATTTGTCTATTTTTGTTATGTAAAAATCCAAAAAAATAAATAAATAAATTGGTATGTTAGTCATTAAATTCAATAAAAAAATATTATTTTAGATATTGCATGTTGTTGACACTATATTTTATTTTCTGTCAATTTTGGCCTGTCAATATGTAACGCTCCAAATTTTTAACCCAAATGATAAGATATCAATCATGGCTCTTTCAAGGAAAACCGAATATAAATCTCCAAACTTACATTACATGATACAATAGTTCTTCATGTAACAATACATTAATCCAACAACAAGTAAATAAACAAGTAAATACCCCAAAGGGTTTAATGTTTTCAAGACTTGACCCTGTTACACAAAACGGTTATTCAAATCTACACAAACACAGCCCTTGGCTTACATACAGAGTCACAGCAAAATGAGAGCATTGTACTCCCAACACACATACTTCCACGCCCCTAGTTGGATGGGATCACCACATCTTTTCCTGCACAAAAATCCCGTAGGGTGAGCATAAAACCCAGTAAGAAATTCTTAACAAAGTTTATACATTTTATACAAGTCTCAAAAGATGAAATACACATGCCATGTTATACTCTTTTTGAAGATAAATCACATTTTCATCTTTTGAAAATCATCATGCTCAATGATATCATGCAATTTCAATTGTTAAAAACTTAACAATTTATTTCAAAAGCGGTAAATACGACTCTGGTAATCCCTAGGTCGATGTCTGCAAATAGACTATACAAGTACTACCAATTTGTCATTTTTACCAGCATTGACTAGAAGGCTCGACACCTATAATTTTTCATTTTTACCAGTATTAATTGGAAGGCTCGACACCTATTCAATTTCATCTACACCACCTGTCAAGACTTACCACCATATTTACCCCAAAACCAATTCATGGAAACTTGTTTCTCAACGTTCTTTTCTCAATGTAAGTTTTCAAATCAACTTTCAAAATTTAATGTAATCAAATAAATTGATATGCCAATAACACAAGATGAATATAAGTACTTTTATTCCAATTCATCATCCAAGGAATAACACAATTCCCTCTTCTCAAGTATCCTCAACAATTAATCATTTCAAGACTATTTCAACGTTTTGAACAATAATTTTCAAAATGAACAACAATTCTCATATTCCCTGAAATTCATCATTTATATAAATATAAATAACAAATTTTTTAAACATCCATTTATTTTGACACACAAAATAAATATAACAATATCATTCATGAATTTTCAGTCTCCTTTAAAAAAAATCCCCAAATTTTAGGTTTTCTCACCAAAACTATACAACTCAAATCTTTTGAAAGAAAAATTTCCAAAATCATCTTTTCTTTAATCAACGAAGATCAAAACCCATAAGATCATTTTAAAAGAACAAGAGACAAACACACTTTTAAAATCGCTCAACTTATGAAATCAACAATCAATTTTCAAAGCTATCGAAAGATGATTTCGAAAATCATATAGATCTTGCAAAATATATATATATATATATATATAACTCTAAGAAATTCCCTACCTCAAGTTTTGAAGAAAATTTGAGATGAAACCCCAAAATTTACGATGTCAAAACTCGATCTTCACCACATACAACGAAGCCCTCGAGAAATTAACCAACTTTGATGAAGAACTTATGGCAGAACTCTAATGGATCTTGAGAAATCAAGATTTTGATCCAATTTGGCATAGGAAAATGTAGAGAGAATGGAGAGGAAAGGGTTTTAGAGAAAGAGAGATATACAAAAGTAATCTGAAATATTAGATTCACGAACTGATATAACATGGTCCGTTCGAGCGTAGAAAGCCCCGCTCGAGCATCAAATACACTAATCCAATACTTTTGCAGACAGGTCAAACTTCTGAAACCAAACATTCTCCCCTCGAGCGGACAAGCAACTTCTAATGCTTTTTTCATTTTTGCTTCGGGGGCGCTGCCCCTTGACCCCGCTAGAGTGCTGCCCTCGGACCCGCCAAAGGGCGCTACCCTTTGGACCCCCGAGCAACTCGATCCCCAACCGGCCCAGTCGAAGTGGCAAAACATGAAAGAAGGATTGAAATTGGGATCGCTACAACCTTCTCCCCTTAAAGAATTTCGTCCCCGAAATTTCAAATCAAACTACCCAAACAAAGGGTTTCTAACGATCAAAACTACGCTATTTCATTTTGAAATCGCAACATTAACTCTCAACCAAATTCCACCATTTCTACCATGATTATCTCATTAACAACAACCTCCCAAATACGCATAATCATGAAATTTCCCAAAAAGTAATGCAACTCTAAACAACCTTTTGCTTAAAACAACAACACACATATCAACATGTGGTTAATAACTTTAAATATGTTTCCCTCAACACTAGGGAATATTATAAAGAAAAGCAACTTAAGTATTTTCAAATAAATCCGGATATTTGGAGCGGACTTCCGCCTCCCGTTCCCACGTCGCTTCTTCAACCCCATGGTGTCTCCGCAACACCTTTACCAACAGTATAGTTTTTCCCCGTAGCACTTGCTCCCGGTATCTAATAATTGAACCGTCGTTCTTCGTAAGAGGCATCCTCATCTACCTCCAAGTCAGCCCAATCAAGCACATGAGAAGAGTCGGGTTCATACTTCTTAAGCATAGCTACATGAAATACGTTGTGAACTCCTGAAAGTTGTGGTGGTAAAGCTAACCGGTATGTCACTTCCCCAATTCGCTCTAAGATCTCAAAAGGCCTAATAAACCTTGGAGATAATTTACCACTCTTACCAAATCTCATCAAACCCCGCCTTGGTAAGATTTTTAGAAACACATGGTCACCAACTTCAAAAGATAAAGGTCATCTCCTCTTATCGGCATAACTCTTTTGTCGGCTTTGGGCCGTAGCTAACCTCTCCCGAATGAGAACAACTTTCTCGGTTGTCTCTCTAACAATTTCTGGACCCAGTAATGGTGCATCACCCATTTCGGCCCAACAAACCGGTGATCTACAAGGTCGACCATACAAGGCCTCAAATGGTGCCATCCCAATACTAGCTTGGTAACTATTGTTGTAAGCAAACTCAATCAATGGTAAATGTCTTTCCCAAGGCCCCTTAAAATCAAGAACACAAGCTCTAAGCATGTCCTCCAAAATCTGATGGTACGTTCCGACTGTCCATCGGTTTAAGGATGATAAGCGATGCTAAGAGTTAACTTAGTTCCCAACGCTTCTTGAAGGCTTTGCCATAACCAGGCAGTAAAACGAGGATCCCTATCTGACACAATAGTCAGAGGGACTCCATGAAGTCAAACTATCTCTCTAATGTACAACTCTGCCAAGCGTTCAACTGAGTCGCTAGTGCACATCAGAATGAAATGGGTAAACTTAGTCAACCTATTAACAATCACCCAACGGCGTCATTGCCACGTTGTGTTCTAGGAAGCCCAACTACAAAATCCATGGTAACACGCTCCCATTTCCACTCGGCTATCGGTAAGGGTGTAACAAACCCGCTGTCTTTGTTGTTCGGCTTTCACTTGTTGACAAGTAAGGTACTTCGATACAAATAAAGCAACATCCCGTTTCATACCCCTCCACTAAAACTGACGACTAAGACCATGATACATTATAGTGCCTCCTGGTGTACCGCAAGGCGTGAGTGATGGAACTCCCGAAGTACTTCCTCTCAACAAAATTTTGGTACAAACAAACGGTCTAGGTAACGTACACTCAGATCCGAGTGAATGTTCAAGCTTTTCTCTTCCTTCCCATTGGAAATCTTAACACGAATTAATTCCACATCACGGTCTCCTTGTTGTGCCTCTATGACCTTACTAACCAAGATAGTTTGAGTATTCAAAGTAAACAAGGTAGCACTCTCTCCGGACTCATCCAAGTGCAAATTAAACTTGCCAATAACATCTAGCATATCCTATTCCCGAATGGCCACACTTGCCAAACTACTCACAGATTTTCGAATCAAAGCATTGGCCACCACATTGGCCTTCCCTGGATGATAGTGTAACTCAAAATCATAATCCTCCATAAATTCCATCCACCTTCGTTGTCGTAAATTCAAATCTTTTTGAGAAAACTAATACTTTAGACTCTTATGATCGGAGAAGACTTCAAATTTCTCACCGTACAAGTAATGCCTCCAAATTTTCAAAGCAAAAATCACCGCTGCTAATTCTAGATCATGGGTGGGGTAATTTTTCTTATGAGGTTTCAATTGTCATGAGCCGTAGGCCACAACTTTTCCCTCTTGCATCAAAACACAACCAAGTCCATCCCTGGACGCATCACAATAGACAGTGTAATTCAAACCCCTTTTCGGAATTATCAAAATCGGTGTGGTAATCAATCTAGTCTTAAGCTCTTTGAATGATTTTTCACAAGCCTCAATCCACACAAATTTGATATCATTTCTAGTCAACCTAGTCAAAGGTGCAGCTAGTCTAAAAAGGTCCCTTACAAAACGTCGATAATATCCCGCTAATCCCAAGAAACTCCAGATTTCAAAAACATTCTTGGGTTACTCCCAATCCTGTATGACATCTATCTTTGAGGAGTCCACAGTCACTCCCTCTTTAGACACTACATGCCCCAAAAACTTCACCTATGTTAACCAAAACTCGCATTTTTCAAATTTGGCATACAATTGGTGCTCACTAAGTAAACCCAACACTACCTGCAAGTGAGTCTCGTGTTCCTCTTCAAAGGTTGAATGAATCAAGATATCGTCCACAAAGACAACCACAAAACGGTCCAAGTATTCCCGAAAAATTCTGTTCATCAAATCCATAAAGGAAGTTGGTGCATTAGTCAACCCAAAAGGCATTACAAGGAATTAACGAGTATGAAAGGCCGTCTTTTGAATGTCCTCCTCCCAGACTCTTAACTGATGGTACCCTGACCTCAAATCTATTTTTGAGAAGCAATGAGACCCTCTAAGTTGGTCAAACAAATCATCTATTCTGGGTAGAGGATACTTGTTCTTAACTGTCACTCTACTCAACTTGCGGTAATCAATACACAACCGCAATGACCCATCATTCTTCTTTGCAAAGAGCCTCGGTGCTCCCCAAGGCGATGTACTAGGGCGAATGAAGCCCTTGTCTAAAACTTCTTGGAGTTGAATCTTCAACTCATGCAATTCGGCGGATGCAAATCTGTACGGTGACATGGAAATCGGTGCCGTGCCAAGCACTAATTCAATGGAGAACTCAATCTTCCAGTGAGGTGGTAAACTAGTAAGATCTTCTGGAAAGACATCCAGGTATTCACAAACTACCCTTGGTAACTCAACACGAGCCCCGTCACTCTCACTATCCAAAAGAGTTGCAAGAAGGCCACTACGCTTGCTCCTACTACGAGGGTCAACAACTGGTGACAAGGCTCTATCAACTCGGTTCCCCAGAAAATAGAAACGATCACCACCCGAAGTGCACACCGTAACTCTCTGACGGTAACAATCAATCACCGCTTCATAAGAACACAACCAGTCCATGCCTAAAATGATATCAAAACTCAACATATCTAGCAACACAAAAGCAAACGGAAGTCGACACCCAACAACTTCTATTTCACAATCACAACAACCCTTGTCTAAATCAACTGTACCCCCAACAGGTGACTCTACTCTGAGTGGAGGCACTAACCGTGCTACCTCTAACCCCAATGCAGAAGCAAATGCAGTAAAGATAAATGAATGAGACGCACCTGTGTCTATCAATACATTAGCCAAAGAATTACACACAACAAAAATACCTCTCACAACTGAGGATTCTAGCAACTGCTCTGGCACGGTAACAGCATACACACGCCCCTGTGGCCCCTGATTAACTTGCTCCCCTCTCGGAGCATAGGCCTATTGTGCTGACTGAGCCAAAGTGGCTCCTTGATTAACTCGCGAAGCTTGGACTGATTGAGCCTGCTGGTGGCTCTGAGTCTGCCTCGACCCTGATGCGCCAAGTACGCCTCCCAGCTGTGGGCAAGTTCTCTTCATATGCCCCGGCTAACCACACTGATAACAATTAAACCCTTGACCTTTATTTTGAGACTGAGACTATCTTTGAGATCGGTTAGGTGGTGGTAACATTAACTGTCCTCCTCCCTTCTGTGGGCATGAGAAGGCTTTATGACTCGGTTGGCCATACTTGAAACACGAGAAGCTACTCGATGCACTTTTTCGGGACTCGCGCTAGGCAAATAAAAAGTGGATCTAGACTACTGTGGTTGGGACTGGGATGGATAGCTGTTCCTGCTCTTCTTGTTCTACCTATAGTCTCCTAGAGACTCTTGGCCCCTAGATCTCGAACTCCGAAGCCTCTCATCCTCAGCTTGTATGGAAATTTCTACGTATGTCGCCGTCTCCACAAGATGGTCATATTCCCGAATCATATTTCCAACCAGCTTGAACATAATTTTTGTTTTCAATTTCTTTTCAAATTCAATGCAAAACGCTCTTCCGTTGCCACCAACTCTAGTACAAATCTAGACAAACTAGAGAAGACCACCTCAAACTTGGCCACAGGCATGTCGAGTTGTTTGAGGTCTTTAAACTCTTGCCTTAATCTCTCCCTAGCAGTGGGAGGTATGTACTTATCTTGGAAAGTAACCACAAAGGCTTCCCATGTTGGCTCCACTTTACCCTTGGCATATTTCCACCATTGACCCGCGTCTCCCTTAAGGTAATAACTCGCTAGAGTCACTCTTAATTCACTATCTTCGATATGAAGCATCTCAAATGTCTACACAGTTTGTTCGAGCCACTCATCCGCTTTCTTGGGCTCAGGACCACCATGGAACTCATCCGGTTTGGCCTGCAAGAACTCTCTAGTAAGGAAACTCGCCCTTGACTCCACGGTATTCTCTCGGGCTTGATTCTCCACCCTTAACAAGTTCATAGACTCTCTTAAAGCCCCTGCCATTTCTGGAGCTAGGGCCCCCATTACAGTTTGACCCGCTTGTCCCACCTACTCGGCCACATTAGCTTGGCCTGCTTGCTCTCGCCCATATTAGCTTGGCCGAACCCTTCTTCTTGCACCGGAACCCTATGGACTGGTACCTCATGCACACCTCAGCGAGCCCTACCACGCCTCCCGCCTCTACCACCACGAACTTGACCCCTTGCTGACATCCTAATAAAGGACACAAGAGAAATAATTTAGCACATTAACTTATATGTGCTCGTAACTTGACTCACACGTTGGACTACAACAATTCTATATATTTCTCTACCATATACAAAATTCAATTTCACTCCACACAAGCACTTAGTCATGTAAACACATACGGACTATTCTTTTACGATGAAATCCGTCCCACGAAAAACCAAGAATTCTTAGTAAAACAAGTATTGATCAAGTACCCTTCTAATGAGACCTCAAGGAATTTAACAGGTGCAAACAACATCCCAAAAGTCCAATCTCATACCCATTTAATCACATAAGTATGTTATCACATAGTCACAAAATGCATAACACTTCCTGAACATGCTAAATGAACCCATTGTGATTAAACAACCACTTCCAACGAGCTCCAAGTATTCAAACCCAGTAGCTCTGATACCAAGTTGTAACGTCCCAAATTTCTAGCCCAAATGATAAGACAACAATCATGGCTATTTCAAGAAAAATTGAATATAAATCTCTAAACTTACATTACATGATACAATAGTTCTTCATGTAACAATACATTAATCCAACAACAAGTAAATAAACAAATAAATACCCCCAAGGGTTTACAAGTTTCCAAGGCTTGAGCCTGGTTACACAAAATGGTTATTCAAACCCATACAAACATAGCCATTGGCTTACATACAGAGTCACAGCAAAATGAGAGTATTTTACTCCCAACACACATACTTCCACGCCCCTAGTTGGGGGGGATCACCACATCTTTTCCTGCACAAAAATCCCGTAGGGTGAGCATAAAGCCCAATAGGAAATTCTTAACAAAGTATATACATTTTATACAAGTCTCAAAAGATGAAATGCACATGCCATGTTATGCCCTTTTTGAAGATAAATCACATTTTCATTTTTTGAAAACCATCATACTCAATGATATCATGCAATTTCAATTGTTCAAAACTTAACAATTTATTTCAAGGGCGGTAAATACGACTCTGGTAATCCCTAGGTCGATGTCTGCAAGTAGACTATACAAGTACTACCAATTTGTCATTTTTACCAACATTGACTAGAAGGCTCGACACCTATAATTTGTCATTTTTACCAGTATTAACTGGAAGGCTCGACATCTATTTAATTTCATCTACACTACCTGTCAAGACTTACCACCGTATTTACCCCAAAACCAATTCATGGAAACTTGTTTCTCAACATTCTTTCCTCAATGCAAGTTTTCAAATCAACTTTCAAAGTTTAATGTAATCAAATGAATTGATATGCCAATAATACAAGATGAATATAAATACTTTTATTCCAATTCATCATCCAAGGAATAACACAATTCTCTCTTCTCAAATATCCTCAACAATTAGTCATTTCAAGACTATTTCAACGTTTTGAACAATAATTTCCAAAATGAACAACAATTCTCATATTCCCTGAAATTTATCATTTATATAAATATAAATAAGAAATTTTTCAAACATCCATTTATTTTGACACACAAAATAAATATAACAATATCATTCATGGATTTTCAGTCTCCTTTAAAACAAATCCTCAAATTTTAGGTTTTCTCACCAAAACTATACAACTCAAATCTTTTGAAAGAAAACTTTCCAAAATCATCTTTTCTTTAATCAACGAAGATCAAAACCGATAAGATCATTTTAAAAGAACAAGAGGCAAACCCACTTTCAAAGTCGCTCAACTTATTGAATCAACAATCAATTTTCAAAGCTATCGAAAGATGATTTCGAAAATCATATAGATCTTGCAAAAATATATATATAACTCTAAGAAAATTCCTACTTCAAGTTTTGAAGAAAATTTGAGATGAAACCCCAAAATTTACGATGTCAAAACTCGATCTTCACCACACACAACAAAACCCTCGAGAAGTTAACCAACTTTGATGAAGAACTTATGACAGAACTCTAATGGATATTGAGAAATCAAGGTTTTGATCCAATTTGGCGTAGGAAAATGTAGAGAAAATGAAGAGGAAAGGGTTTTTAGAGAGAGATATATATACAAAAGTGATCTGAAATATCAGATTCACGAACTGATATAACATGGTCCACTCAAGCGTGGAAAGCCTCGCTCGAGCGTCAAATACACTAACCCAGTACTTTTGCAGACAGGTCAAACTTCTGAAACCAAACATTCTCTGTTCGAACACATAAACGGCCGCTCAAGCGAACAAGCAACTTCTAATGCATTTTGTACTTTTGCTTCGGGGGCGCTGCCCCTCGACCCCGCCAGGGCGTTGCCCTTGGACCCGCCAAGAGGCGTTGCCCCCTCGAGCCCCGTGAGCTGACCGGGCAGCTCGATCCCCAACCAGCCCAGTCGAAGTGGCAAAACATGAAAGAATGATTGAAATTGGCATCGCTACACAATAGGTCAAATCTATTCTAATTAGTTGTGGCCTGTCAATTAAGGCCAAATTTAATTTTATTGATTGTGACTTGTTGATCATAGGCAAATCTAATCTCATTGATTGTGACCTGACGATTTTAATCTGTTGATTCAAATCATAAATCATCTTTTTAATTTATATGACCACATTTGTTTTTATTATTATTATTATTGTTATTGTTATTTGTTTTTCGCAGAACACATCGAAGCAATATGTTTCTTGCAAGTTAGTTGTCCAATTTATAAGCATCAAATGGTGGCACCACATCCAACAAAAGTTGAGGCAACCACCATCTTCTTTTACGCACCAATCATGGCAATGTGCATAAAGAGAACAAAAACGACTCTAGGCAGTTTATTAAAATCATCGATGGAGTCTCTAAATAGGCAAAGAGAATATGAGCAAAAGGACCTTCAATCAAATTCACAACATTTGTAAAATCTAGGAGTAGTGTAACTTATCTAGGAATAGTTCTGTAACTTAGGAGTAGATTATCTGTAATTTCAGTACTTGTAACTCAATTTGGACTTGTCGATTGTATTACTATGAAACTTGTAATTTCATTATTGTAATTAAGTGACAAGTTAAAGTGTTATTAATCACATTTTCAGTTTGTTCATTTTGTTTATTCATATTACAACCTCCAAAGAAATTCTTGAATCTGTCAAGGCGTAGGACACCAATCACATTACCTGACCAATTTGTTTGTTTGTGAAAATTGGTTTCTCTGTCAAATCCACTCCTATCGATTTGACCCAAATTAAATTTTTGCTAACATATTTTGCACGTCCAATGGGACTTGTCTAATTTGGAGTAATGGCAAAGAAGGAGCAAACAAACATGCATAGAGATCCAAAATTGGGCCAAACTAGTGGCTTGTACATAAAAATCAGAAATGTTTTTCTTCTTCGAACAGAGCAATTATTGAAAAGCATGTTTCCACATAAAAGACAAGAATTTGTTGTAGAAATGAAAGCCATATTAGAATTCAATTTGGCTAAAAAAACTACAAACTATTTTTCATGAAGAGCCAATGTATGAAAATAATGTGGCTCAAGGGATCAACACAAGTCCTGAAGATACAATAATTTTGGAGAGTTTTCATAAGCGATAGATCATCATATTCTCTCGAAAAATGTTAAAAATCCATCACGAGATGATGGTGAATATTTACTTGGGGACATAATTTTAAGCCAAAGATGGCTGAAAATTATGATCATGGGAGGCATGATTTTAAGCTAAACATAACTGAAAATTATGAATAACATACCTTTGTTGAGTTTGAAATTTTTGACATTGTTAATTTTGTCAAAAGTTTTAATTTTCTAAAACTATTTGATATTATGATTTTTGCTACTCAATGACTACCATGGATTTGTGATTTACATCAAAAGTTGATTTTGTTAAATTTATTCTTATAAGTTTGATGCAATACAAAAATATATAAAATGGCCATATAGCAGGCATTACTCAACCAAACAATGGCCAATTATTTAAATTCTACATGAAATTTGATAGAGTTGTCACCTCGACAGAAGGCCAACTGATTATACATGAATCAACAGAAGAAGGAATAAAAAAAATTATCAATTGGTTTGTTGAAAGAGCCACTGCCAATCTTAATTGAAGCAAAAGCATGGTAGTGATGCCTTAAACAATGAACATTGGAATGAAGACCATCGTTAAACTCTACAAAAAAATGTAAGTAGTTTTGATTTCAAAATTTGAAAAAATTGCTAAATGTTATGAGTATAAACATACATCTTGTTTTAGTAAGTATGAGTGATTTCATTCTTAAAGAGTTGGGGTATTGTTTGTACCATAAATTTAGTCTTATTGATTATGACTTGTCGATTATAGCCAAAATAGTTTATGAATTTTAATAAATATGGATTGTCCCATTTTGGCATTTATATCATTTAAGGAAAAATTCACTTTTACCTTAAATGAGGGGACATTGTTGACACCATATTTTATTTTCTGTCGATTTTAACCTATCAATAGACAAAATCTAATCTAGTAGTTGTGACCTGTCAATTACGGCCAAATCCAATTTTATTAATTATGACTTGTTGATCATAGCCAAATATAATCTCATTGATTGTGGCATGTTGATTTTGATCTGTCAATTCAAACCATGAATCATCTCTTTAATTTATATGGCCACATTTATTTTTATTGTTATTATAATTGTTATTTGTTTTTTGCAGAACACATGCTAGCAATATGTTTCTTGCAAGTTAGTTGCTCACTTTATAAGCATCAAATGGTTGCACCACATCCAGCAAAAGGTGAGGCAACCACCATCTTCTTTTACGTAGCAATCATGGCAATGTGCATGAAGAGAACAAAAACTGCTCTAGGCAATTTATTGAAACCGTCAGTAGAGTCTATAAATAGGCAAAGAGAAAATGAGCAAAAAGATCTTCAACCAAATTCAGAACACTTGTGAAATTTAAGAGTAGTGTAACTTATCTAAGAGTAATTCTATAACTCAGGAGTAGGTTATCAGTAATTTCGGTACTTGTAACTCAATTTGGACCTATCGATTGTAATACTATGAAACTTGTAATTTAATTATTGTAACTAAGTGACAAGTTAAAGTGTTATTAATCACATTTCTAGTTTGTTCAGCTTTGTTTCTTCACATTACAACTTTCAAAGAAGTCTTTAAATTTGTCAAGGTATAGAAAACTGGCAATATTGCCTGATTAGTTTGTTTATTTGTAAAAATTAGTTTCTTTGTCGAATTCACTCTTGTTGAACCTAAACTAAATTTTTGCAAACACATGTACACCTATATTGAGTTTAATAGCTAAAATAATATTTTTCTGTCAATTTTACTTAACAAAAATAAGTAAATGATTTAGATTGAAAATAAACTAAAAGATTATTGTTTAAATTAACAAAATTTAAAATTTATCAAACTAAGTGTTTTTGGTAATTTTTTTCAAAAATTTATGTTATATTTACTTTTTTTTAACTGATAATAAATAATTTAATAATTTTTTTAAATAAAAATTGACCTTTTTGAGTGTTCTCAGACAGCCTCCAAGTAAAAGATAGATTGGAACCATTAGATCAGTGCTACAACTTTAGGATTCTTACTGCTGGTAAGCTAAGAAGCACCTGTACGGATACAAGTATTGATATTGGTATGATAGGAATGAGTATGTTGATATGAT
Organism: Camellia japonica; assembly: GCA_030407325.1. Lineage (NCBI taxonomy): Eukaryota > Viridiplantae > Streptophyta > Magnoliopsida > Ericales > Theaceae > Camellia > Camellia japonica. The sequence goes on from JAPPVO010000251.1 coordinate 38,784, forward strand.
ATAAAAGAATAAAAAAAAAAGGGACGTGTTCAACTTTGTAAATAAATATTTATTTTTAATTTAGAATAATGCTTAAATTAGTTAAATGATTTAGTTAGTTAAAATTCAACTCACAATTCACATTTAATGTTAAAAGTATAAATAAAAAAAAATTAAATGTCATTATATTAAAGAAGTTACAAACAAAAGTTAATTTTAAAATTATACAGAAAAAGAAGAAAAAAAAAAGTCTAATGAAATTAACTTCACCTTTCTATAGAAGAAAATATTATTTCGGCTAAGATACAATTTGAGTATATATTAGGTACAACTGAGATACGGTAAAAATAAATAAAAGAAATTAGGTACATTTTTCATGTACCCAATATATATATGCCTCGTTTAGGAACAGGCTAATTTAGTAACTTTTTGGTTATTTGGTTAAAATATGAGCTAAAAAAAGCTAGTATGTTTAAGATGACTTTTTGACTTTTTACGAAAAAATGTGCAAAAAGTAGAGAGAAAAGAAAATCTTTGACTTTTTGGTATGAGTTGTTGACTTTTTTAATAACTTTTTAACTTTTTGGCTAAACCGACCTCTTGTCAAACGAAGCCTAAATAAGCACCCTACAAAATATCAACACTCCTTGAATACTTGATACTGACACATATTTATCAAAATACTCATGGTTCATAATTGGTAAGTTGAGAAATTAAACCTCAAAGTTCAAACTAATATGAGATCACAAAAAATATTGTGAGGTGTCTTTCACTTTTGTTGTATACTTAAATTTATTGAGGACATTAAATTGAGGCTCGGCCGAAGTTTTGGTAATATTTATTATAATTTTTTACTAGAATTTTAGTGTGTGTGAGTGAAAAGGCATTGTAGAGCAGTTGAGTTAAGAAGCACGAAACTCCATGATTCTTATTGCATGTTTGCTACGTCATGTTTAGCTACGACTTTTTTAGCTAACAATTGTGAAAAAATAATTTTAAACAAGATTTATCTCTATTTAGCAAATGTTAAAAAAATCATATTATTTTTTTCTCTTTTTATCTTTAGTAAAAGAATTTAAACTTGGCATTAATTTTTTTTACTTTTAAGGTCCTAGTCTAGAAAGATCTTAACTTGACTAAACATTTCCAAAAAACAAAAAGAGAGGGTTTACTGCAATTCATCCAAAAAAGTAATTTTTTAGTATGTGTCAAATGCATTAGCTTTTTAACGGTAATTTTATTCTTAAAAAAACTTAAAAATAATAAACAAAACCAATTTAATGATGTGAAATTAGAGAGAATTCATTTAACTAAAAATAAAATTAAAAGGATAAAATTAAGAGATGCAGCACCACATTTTTAACAAATGTGAATTTCATTTAATTTGTTTTCATCTAAACCCATTCACTACAAATGAAGTCAATCGGAAAACGGTGGGTTGTTTCAACACTTTTTTTTTTTAAAAAAAATTTAATGAGCTTGTCCTTTGTCCTTAAAGTAACCTAAATTGCAACAGGTTGCTTTCCTAAACAGTAAGTGTTCGTTTGGCATCTGAGTTTGGATGAGGTTAGGATTATTTTAATTATAAAAAGATAAAATAAATTTTTTAACTTAATAAGATAAAATATCTCATTCAAATCATAATCATTTTATTTTTTCTCTCACAAAAGTCAAAAAAGTCAAAAAGTCCATCCTAAATGAAGTTTTTTAGCCACAAGCTAAAAAAAGTCAAAAAACAACCCACATTCGAAACGAACACAGTGTTAAACCGTGCCACTAGGGGTGTAAACTTGGCCTGGCCCAGCGTGGCTCACCCTAACCCGCGCTCGGGTCAGCCCATGTCAAGCCTTGCGGGCTCCCACCGAAATTCGGGTCGGGCCAAAAAAATTAGACCCGAGGGATATTCAAGCCTTAGGCAGGCCGACGGACCGGGGCCTAGGCTCAGGCTTGGACATAGCTTGAACATTTTTTTCTATTTTTTTACCAAAATTTTATTTTTTTCCATTAAAAATGACATTGGACCTCGGGTGGGCCAGACCTCAGGCCGGGCTTTGAGTCGGCCTTGGGCTGGCCAATGGGTCGGAACACCAGCCGAACCAAGCGGGCAGAGCCCATAAGTCGGATCGAGTTTCAAAATGATGGCCCAAGCCCAAGCCCAAGCCCAAGCCTAGGGTCTCGGGCTGAGCTCGGGCCCAAGCCCAATCAGGCTGAGCCCACCACAGGCCAAAGGTGGATTTCAAACTACCTACGAACTGCGGACCATTTTTACACTCCTTCCTATAACGTGTTGTTTCAATTTTTTTTTAATATAAACAAAACAGGACCATTTGTTATGACAACACACATGTACGGCTTCCCACTCTTTTTTTTAGACAAGTCAAGCATGATATTAGAGTATCCGCATCAATCTCAGAAAATTTTGAGCCAAATTATAACCCAAAATTCACTTTTGTATTTTAGCTAACTTCTTTTTTATGTACACACTCCATCAAACACTCTATTCTAAAATTCTATTTCCTTAAAATATTATTTTTTATTCTTTTATCTTTTTCAATTTAAATATATTTTTTCCAATGCACTATAGCAATAGCAGAGAGCAGCAGCCGAAGGAGGCAAACCCATTGTGGGGGCGGTCGATCGGCCTGTCAACCGATCGAATGACCAGGCGGTCGACCAGTTAGGCTAAAATTCAGCAAAACTTCCTTCTCTACAAGGAAATCTGGGTGGACATCCGAGAGAACGTCTAGTGAGTGAAAAAATATAATAGATCAACCTGTCTCAAAAAATAATAAACTATTGAATAACTAATTAATAGTACCTCAACAAATTTGTTGAGGTACTATAGCAAATTCAACCAAAAGCTAGTTTAGAAATAATTTGTTCAGATAGATAGAATAAAAATTTTATGATTTGTTAGCTATATTTAACCAACAACTATATTTAATGAGACTAATGTGAATGTTGTTATATTATATTAAAAGAGGAATGATATGGAGTTGCATCAAATCACAACTAACCGACAAGAGAACATTCAACAAAATTTAAAACAGTAAACTATTGTTTAGTAAACATGTTGGGCTAAATAATCACAAAAGGACAAAAAAAAGTCAAAAAATCACAAAAAGCCAAAAATCACAAAAAGACAAAAAAAAAATCCACTATTCCAAAGCTAAAAAGCCAAAAAAGCCAATCAAGAATACCAAACGAACAAAAAAGTCTCAGGCTAAAAAAATTAAAAAAGTCAAAAAGTCAACTAAAAAAATCATTGCCAAACGAAGGCTAAGACTAGTCAAGCATGATATTATATTATAGGGTAAATTACAAACACACATCGTATGATTTACTTATATTATAAATTATTTTTTGTGGCTTTAAAAATTATATTATGTCTCTTAAGAATTCTAATTTCATAACAAATAGATCCTTTTATTAATAAATCATCAAGTTAAGGGTCTGTTTTGTAACGTTTACGTTTTCAGTTTATATTTACAAAAATTTTATAAACTGGTTTTTGTTTATTTTTAGAAAAACATAAACTACAAACGCGTTTGGTAATTGATAAAATGTTTTAAAAAATTTTAAAATATAAAAAAGAGTAAGAAATGGCAAGTGGTGGTGGAAGACGGTGGTGGAAAGTGGTGACGGTGGTGTGGGTAGGGGTGGTGTGGTGTGGTGCGGGTGGATGGTGGTGGTGGGCGGGTGGGGGGGTGGGTGACGGTGGCGGGTGGTGGTGGTAGCGAGTGGTGGTGGTGATGGTGGTAGCGGGTGGTGGTGGTGGTGGCAGGTAGATGGCGGATGACGGGTGTGGTGGCGGGTGGTGGTGGTGGTGGTGGAGGGTGGGGGTGACGGTGGCGGGTGGTGGGTGGTAGCGAGTGGGTGGTGGTGGTGGTGGTAGTGGTGGTGGCGAGTGGTGGGTGGTGGTGGTAGTGGTAGTGGTGGGGGTGGCGGATGGCGGATGGCGGGTGGTGGTGGTGGATGGTGGGGAGTTGGTGGTTGTGGCAGGTGGTGATGATGGGTGGGTGGGTGACGGTGGCGAGTGGTGGGTGACGATGGCGGGTGGTGGGTGGTAGCGAGTAGTGGTGGTGGTGGTGGTGGTGGTGGTGTGGTGGTGTGGTAGTAGTGGGTGGCGGGTGAGTGGTGGGTGATGGTGGTAGTGGTGGTGGTGGCTGTGGTGGGTGGTAGCGGCGGTGTGGTAGCAGGTGGCTGGTGGTGGTGGCAGGTAAGTGGGAGTGGTGAGTGGCAAGTAGGTTGCGGGTAGTAGTGGCAGGCGGTGGATGGTAGTGGCGGGTGGTGGTGGGGGATGGCATGGGGGTGGGTGGTGGTGGGGTGGTGAGGTGGGTTGGTGGCGGTGGCAAGTGGCGGCGAGGGTGGTGAGTGGCAGGTGGATGGTGGTGGGTGGTAGGCGGGGGTGTGGTGGTGGTGGCGGAAGACGGTGATGGAAAATGGTAGCGGGTGGTGGCTAGTGTTGAGTGGTTAAAAAAAAAAAAGTCAAAACTCAAAACAGAAACACATTTTTTGTGTTTACATTTTTTGGCCAAATTTATAAACTGAGACCACTGATTTATAAATCAAAAATTTTACCAAACAAGTTTTTATTTGAGTTTTTTAAATTTTTGTAAATATAAATAGAAAACTGAAAACGTAAGTATTACCAAACGGCACCTTAACAATTTTTAATAATGTTAAAATTTTATTTCAATTAATAATTCAGATAATTTTATATTGTATAGGTGAACGTTAGAAATTTCACTTTTTTAATTAATTCTGTTAAATAAAAAATTCTAACAGAGAGGTATTTATAATTTTCTAAATTACAAGAGATAATTTATATTTTAAGCAAATCTCATAAGATGTATTTATAATTTACCTTATATTATATTAAATGAGGAATATTATAGAGTTACACCAAATTACATCAAATCAAAACTAACCGACGAAGAAAATTCACCAACATTTAAGCCTTCGCTTGGGGAGTGGGTTGGCTTTTTGGCTTTTTGATTTTTTTGGCTATTTTAGCCTGGGCTAAAAAGTCTGGTTTGGGAAGGATTTTTTGGCTTTTTAGCTTTTTGGTGAGGTGTCCATATGTAATATTACTAAACTGCCCCTGGTATTAAATTTTGTTTTTATTTCGACGGCTGTCCATTGTACTGTGACGTCACCAACCCAGGCTAAGTTTTTTTTTTTTTTTTTTTTTTTTTTTACAATGGTTTTTTCATGTGGTTTTTATTTTTATTCTAATTTTAATTTTAATTTGTTTACATTTTCTGTAAAATGATAAAAAGTGAGGTTTTATTTTATTGTCCTGTGTATTTTAAATAATTCAATTTTAATTTTATTTTATTTTATTTTAAATATTTAAATAATATTTAATTTTATTTAAATAATCTAAAATTTTAAATCGTAAAAATTTAAATAATTTAAATATTCAAAAAATTTAAATAATTTAAAATGTTAGTATATTAATTTAAAAACAACTCTACACTAATCGTAACTAAACACATAAAACAAAACTTAATTAAGAAATTATTTTAAAACTCATAACCAAACACATAATTCGAAATTCCATACTACTTTCACAACTCTACACTCAATCATAACCAAATACATAACAAAAAAATTAAAATATTTAAAAATATTTGTATAAAATAGAGTTTGAATTTTTTTATAAAACATTTTAAAATTTAAAAAATTTAAATCGTAATATTTTAAATTTAAATCGTAATATTTTAAATTTAAATCGTAATATTTATTTTTCCTATTTATTTATTTTTTTGCATATTTATTTTTATTTATTTTTTTATACATTAATTATTTATTTTTTGCCTTATTTATTTTTATATTTATTGCCTTATTTAATTACGTGACGAATGGTAATTTATGTTTTCATGTTTTTTTTTTAAAAAAAAATTCAATGAGCCGTATTTTTGTCGTTATTTTTTTTAATTTACGATTTTGTCTTTTTTTTATTCACCCACATTAATTTGTTTTTATATTTCAAAAATGGATTTTCATGTGTTTTATGTATTTGTAAATTACGTGACAAATGTTAATTTCTATTTTTTTTTTCCTTTTTTTCCTTTTCCTTTCCCTTATATTTTCACATTTTTAATTTTAATTTTAATTTTATTTTATTTTTATTTTTAATATTTAAATAATGTAAATAATCTAAAAAATTTAATGCGCAAAAATTTAAATTAAATATTCAAAAATATGTAAATCGTAAAAATTTAATGAATTTAATAATAAAAAAATTATTTTAACAACAAAATTTAAATAAATTAAATATTCAAAAAAATTAAATAATTTTAAATGTTAATATTTTAAATTTAAAAACAACTCTACACTCAAGTCGTAACCAAACACATAAAATGAAACTCAATTAATAAATTATTGAGGTAACTCATAACCAAACACATAAATCGAAATTTAAATAATTTAAAATGTTAATATTTTAAATTTAAAAACAACTCTACATTCAAGTCGTAACCAAACACATAAAATGAAACTCAATTAATAAATTATTGAGGTAACTCATAACCAAACACATAACTCGAAATTCCATACTACTTTCACAACTCTACACTCAAAGCATAACCAAATACATAACCAAAAAAAAATTTATTTAAAAATATTTTTATCAAATAGTTTAAATTTATTTTCATAAAATATTTTAACAAAAAACAAAAAAATGTTTTTATTTTTTTTTTCCAACTTTCTTGTCTTTCCTGGTAAAAAGCCTCATTTGATTTTTTTTTTTTTTACTTTGCCGCCCCTCTTTCTGTGGGGGTAGTATGGTAAATTTACTTGTCAAATTGTTGCAGCCATGCTCCCAACTTTCTTTTGTCCGTTTGTGGCTAAATTAGCCACTTTTGTCAGGCTCGTTTGGGAACAGGCTATTTTAGTAACTTTTTGACTTTTTACGAAAAGATGTGCAGAAAAGTAGAGAGGTGATGTGACTAGTTTTAGTTGGCTTTTTGGCTTTTTGGCTAAAATAGCCACTCCCCAAACGAGGCCTAGTGGCTAATTTAGCCCAAACCCAACTTCCCAAACGCAGCAGTCTTCTTTTTTTTGAGCTGACATTTAAGTCTTCTTTAACCTTGGTTTTTTAAGCTAGCTTTTTTGTGTTAAAATTTTTTTAACTTGACTTTTTTAGTCTCATTTGGTTTAATTTTTTGGTTTTTAAATTTTTGTGAGTGAAAAAATATAATGATTATAATTTAGATATAATATTTTGTCTTATTAACTTATATAGTTAATTTTATCTTTTTTTAATTTTTTAGCCGAAAATCTAAAACCAAACGAAATTTAAAATAATAAGCAACTAAAGACTAAGGACTATTTTAAAAAAATGATTAAAAAGCATCTTTCGATTTTTAATTTATTTTGAATCATATCATTTATCATATTTTTTATGCATTTTTTTAAAAAAATCAAAAAATTAATTTTTAACTACTTTTCCAAAACAACCCTAAAAGTCATAACCACAACTAGCAAACGTAGCTTCCCACACCTTCGAAGACATTAGAGTTTGCCTCCATTTTAATGATTCTTTAGTCTTTTTAATTTTTTGGAAAAAATAAAATTTAGGGTAGTTCTTTAAAATTAATTACAGATTTATGATAAATTTTATAAATATTAATAATTAATATTATAAAAATTTTCATATATGTAAAAAAAAAAATTGTGAAAATTTCACTGTATTGTAAATCCCAATAATTTTTATTCAACAAATTTATTCAGTAATTTACTTGTACAATGTGTGGTTTAAGTATGAAATGAATTTGAGTCATAAATTAATATTTCTTCATAAAATTCAGATTTTTTTTTCTATTTCATTTGGAGTTTTCATAAATATTTTCCTAAATTTTTAATTTGTATTTTTATATTTTTAGGGATTTTTTTAAATATTTGAATCAATTTTTAAAAATTTTTTAGATCCACTTAATCTTGATAGGAAAAATTACTCATAAATCTCATTTTGGTAATTGTTGCTCTAGTTAGTCCTAAGTATTTTTTCTTAAACCATTTAGTCCTTTTTATTTTTAGTATGATATATGTTTTCTATATATTGTGTATGGAGTTTACATTTTTACCCATATTGTATTTTCATTTTGATTTTGTCATGATGTGTGTGTGTGTTTAAAGGATGTTGTAACATTAGTATTTTGTAGGAGGAGATTTCACAGACTCTTCTAGAAGTTGTTTCACCAATCCCAGTTTGGTGTTTGGTTTATAATGTTATATTTTGGGGTGTGTTGATGATCGATTTTTGGGTTGGCTGTTTGAGTGGTATTAATTGATTCTTTGATATTTTATGCAATTAACGTGCTGTGCGGATTTATTCAAGTTAGTTTTTATTTCAGTTCATTATAATACAACTACATCATAAAAATAACCACAACATCAGCAACCATTAAACCCAACTCCATTTCCCTTCTGCCATTGACACACACCAATGTATGCCTTACTATACGACATCATTACAACGTATTCTCATATAAAAGACCAACAATCGATGTGGTGAAACAACGTAACAACTCTATTTCACCAATACGTAACGGAACATCACAGACAGACATCACAAAATAATACAAGTACATACCTGGCACCATATGTTCCTGGGACGATCGACGGCGCTGTGAATGTATAGATGTCGTGTTCACAACATATGAATGAACCAAACGGTGATCACACCTGAAAAATCTAAAATTCCCAAGATAGCATCTCCAATTCCTAAAAAAAAACAATCTACTAAGAAGACAAAAATGAATTATACAAGTGTACTCTCAATTATCTAGCGAATCAACGCCCAAATTGAACCGACCTCAATGTGTCTCTTCTACCACCGTCTTCACCTCAGAATTGTCTTGTCCAACATTGAATCCATAACACCGATGTCAAATCCACGACGATGAGCCACTCCGGAATCCACCAAAGCTTCAGGCCCAAATTCTACGAAATCTATCGAAGAACAACTCTCTCATTTTTGAATAAAACAAAATAAACAAACTCTTTGATATAATCCACTCAATTCATGATATAAACTCTCATAGATATCGAAGGAAATGAGCAAAAAAGAACCAAATGAAAACCCTAATACCCAAGAAGAAGATTTGGAAGCCGTATCCTAGAAACTGAATTAATCACAGATTTATAAAAAACAGAATCACGATCTCCACTCCAACGCAGGAATAGACGCTTGAGCGGTCTAACTAAAACGCGTGTTTCAGAATAAGGATCTACACTCGAGCGCAGGAAAGGCCGCTCGAGTGTAAAAATACAACTCCCAGTACTTTTACAGGCAAGTGAAACTTCTAAAAGGATTGCATCTTCGCCCGACATAGTCAGCAAAGTGGCAAATATGATAGGATTAAGATCACAAATTCCTCTGCATAGGCACAATACGGGTTGGATTCGCATCTAAATACTCATAGCCTCTCTGAAATAAAAGATCAAATAAAATTACAACTGAAAGAAATTTTGTCAAAGGGGATTACCAATTACAAAAACCTTACAACACCCAACTTCACGATCACACCAACGTATTCTACGACTAAGGGTTTGAGCAACCTAGGGTTTTTGGTGATAAGCAAATGTTAATTTGGGAATCAACATCAACATTACCAAACTGAACCAAATCCCTCGCGAATCACGCAAACAGAAACGTTGCAACATCAGAATGTTGGACCCACAACCCAGAAATTACCTTCCATAGTCATCCAAATAGGAGGGACAGCATCAACATACTGCAATTTGATGTTGGACACTTTGGTAAATTTAACACCAAGGAACCCATATTTACCCTCAATTTATGACACCCAGCGCATTAATACCATGGATTTTAAGGTCTTTAATATTGGAATAGGACTTACCAATCCTTCAAAAAATCCATAGGACTAAATGGTTTAACACTCCTAAAATTAGGATTTAATGGTGCTTTACCCATCTTGATATACTTAAAAAGTATAAAATTTGTACAAATTTTTTAAAAAAATTTATTGAATACAACAAAACACGAAACGTATTGAATTTTTATATTTTTGTATTTGGTGAATTTTTAAAAGTATTTTTTCACGAATATTATATTTTTTAATTAGGTGTATCAAAAAAAATTCATAAAATATTAAAAAAAAGAAGATTTATTAGGAAGTTATTTTTCAAGCACTTATATCTCATTTAGTCCATAACATATTCTTATATTCTAATAAATCCTATTATTTGAACATTTGATCCACCAAATCCTTAATTCTCATATGTAAGATATTTTATGGGTAATTTTACCCTTACAAATATTTTTTGAATGCTTAGCAACTTGATATTGTGAACATTCATATTTTACAGTGTGAATATTGACAGTGAATATTCACATTATAGAATATTCATACTATCAATGTGAATATTATTATTAGGGGTATTTTGGTAACTATGTCACCTATAGAACTTATTCGAACATAAAAAAATAATTTTGACTAAGTGAACATAAGTAAGTGAAGATAGATTTATGAATAAATTTTCCTAAAAAGAATTCACTAAAAAATATATATATATACAAAAAATGAAAAATTCAATTATCTAAAAATTGAATTAAACCAAACATTATGAGATGAAAAAGGTTATGATTATGTGTTTTTAAATATAATTTTTATTTTGTTTTTTGTATTTTTAAATTTTTTTAATATTTTAATAAAGTTGTAGGTTAATTACACTTTTCACTCTTATAGTTTGACTCAAATTTCACTTTTATTTTTATTATTTCAATTTAAACAATTTGACACCTAAGATTAGTTTTAGTTTGGTCATTTTGTCTTGCTTTCTGTTAATTTTATCTATGTATATACCTTAAAAAATTAACAAATGTTCTAAAGTTGTTAATCTAAACCCTCATTTGGATGGAAGAACCAAATTGTTAATTAACCCTAAATTTATTTTATTATTTAGAAGCACAACCTAAATGTACCTACAAAATAAAATATTTGTAAAAAAATAATAATAATAATTAAAAAATTCACTAAATACATAATAAAAAATATAAAAAAATTCAGTATACTTTTGAGTTTTTTAGCTACAAAAACCAACTTCTTGAACAAGCCCTAAATACATCACAATTATAATAATTGATTGGGACAAAACGGGATAATGCTGTGGTACACATAGTTAGATGCAAATTATGATATTTGTGATTTTGATTATCACAAATGTTATAACTCAATTATATGAGAGTCATATTTAAAATAATAAAAAAATTATAAGTAAACACCACTTAAATTATAAAAACTCTTTGATCATAACAAAAATAATTTCTTAACTAACATGTGTCATAACTAATATCACAATATGTTATAATTAAATATAACAAAGCTTGTAATTAAAAGTGCATATGGTACCATAAAATTTCTCGAGAAAAAGACTTTTAGGCCAGCTTTGGCAATGAGTTTTTTATTAAAAAAATCATTAAAAAATTATAATTAAAAAAAACCAAAAAAACTAAAAAGTAAAAATGCCACATTATAAACATCAATCAATTTTATTTTATTTGTGGGTTATAACTATCTATGTTTAAAAATAAAAATAAAAAATCATTCCAAATACATTAAGTTTTTTCACCTTATAAAAAAACCAAAAAATTAAAAATTACTTAAAAAAATCAAATTGCCAATTGATCACTTAGTCAAAACTCAAAAAATGAGATAAAAAAATGACAAAATTAATTTGATTTAGTTTTTGAATAATGATTTAAGTTTTTAACTGTATTTTGAGTTTTAAGTTTTTGAAAATGAGTTTTGAAAAGAGTTTTGAATTTTAAAGTTGTATTTTGAGTTTTAAATTGTATTTTAAAATTTTTTGGGCTTATTTTCTTTAAATATTTAAAAAATAAATATTTTTGTCTTAAATATTTATTTATTTCTTAATGTGTGTTGTATTTACTATATTTGTGCGCTGTATTTTTTTAAAAAATATTTTAAATATTTAAAAATTAAAAAATATTTTTTATTTTAACTATATAATTTTTATTTTAAATTTTAAAATTTTTTATTTTAAAATTTTTTATTTTATTTTTTAATATTTTAAATACTAATTTAAAAAAAATTAATTTTTTTAATTTTAAAAAATTTTGGATTGCCCATATATATGTAAATCATAAGAAATTAGTTGGCTAATACTTAAAAAATAACGAAATATTTTTTTAAAAAAATAGAAAAATTCTTCAAAAATAAAAATAAATATTTTTTCAAAAAATATAAAACAAAAAATAATTGTAAAGAGGAAAATAAAAAAAATCTTTTTTTGAATTTTTGTTTTTTTTTTTAAAAGAGTTTTTAAATTGAGTTTTAAGTTGTGTATTTATTTCTGAATTTGAAAAATAATTTTTGAATTAAATTTTAAATTATGTATTTAATTAATTACGATTACAAAACAAAATGAAATGCTACCAAAACTTTTGTGTCTTCATATGCAATTTTAAATTGAAAAATGTTTTAAAATTTTAATTTTTGAATTTTAAAATCAATTCTAATGAGATAGTAATAGATCCCACCCACTATAATATGATATTTTGATCTTAAATTCTTTTCTTTCCTTTTTATCATGTCCTTAATACTCTATTAAAACACCAAAATCAGTGCTTCAAATCACAGACACACCAAGCGTGAAAGGAAAGGACAGCCTAGCTGTTGTGAGAGTCAAATCACTTCTTTATTCTTTTTTATATATTTTTAAGTTAAATAACTTCTTTATTTTTTTTATACCTTTTAAAAAGAATTAAAAAATTAATTTTTAATCAACTACTCGGAACAATCCTCCTTAATCAGCATTATCAGTTTAAGTTAGAATAATGGATGAGAAGTGTTTTCCAACATGGCCACTGTACTGACACGCTGTAGACATGGAGGACAATAATTGATGTGGAGCATCATGTATGCAACACGTGTGGTCTAGGAATGTTGAATAATTTCTCAATAAGGGAAAAGCGGGGGAGCTCGAGGGGGTGCCCCCGAATCCCCCGAAATTGCCTTTTTTGGCAAAAAAAAAAAAAATGCAAGGCAAAGTAAAAAAAAAAAAAAAAAAACAGTTTACTTAAAATGGAAATTAGGGGGATTAGGGGGGATATTTTTAGGGGGATGTAGCATTGTTGAATTAATAATCAAACTTGACTTTTGTACCTTTAATTTGATTTTAACTTTTTTTTTTTTTGGTGCATTATGTAGGAAATAGTGTTACCGTTGTGTGACGTAGTTGTTTGTCCTTCCGATTTCTTGGCAATTATTAAAATCCAAACTTTTGTCATTAGTGTTTTTAAAATTTTACATTAATTTCTTTTTTAGGTCAAGTTTGAAAAGACTAAATAAGTATATTTTTTGACTTTTTTTGTATTATGTATAAAAAAAGTAGAGAGGAGATGTTAATTGATGTGACTCAAAAAGATAAAAAGATGAAATAAGTACACTTTTTTAGTTTAGCCAAACTTGCCCTTACATTTCAAATCTTTTTTAGTATGCAAGATCTAAAAAAATAAAATTAGTTAATTAATTAAAGAAATCTAACTCAAAAAAAAAAAAAACAAACAAACAAACCTACCTAAACTTTCCTAATAACAAAAAGAGCCCTGCTAGGGGACCTCCAGTGAGGGGTGACTTCCAGCACCCCCACCTCCACGTCGGGGGCTGTGAGGCAAGGTCAAAAAAAAAAAAAAAAAATTCATCCAATCAAAAATCAGTGAGGGTGGTGGGAGTCACCACCACTGAGGGTCCAAAGTATTTTCCTAACAAAAAAGACAACCCTTTCAGCATTTGCCAAACGCATCAATTTTTAGGTTAATTATACAGAAACCTCTCAACTATTAGTGTCACTTTATTATACTTATTTATGGATCAGTACATATTAATCCTCATCAATTATGAAAATCATATAAATCTACTCCTTTAGGAGATGGTCTAGAAAAGGTAAAACTTATATATTTTTATCAACAATGATACATCCCTCTAAATCAATGAGCTCTAATGACATAGAAAGTCAAAAAAAAAAAAAAACACACACACACACACACACAAATATCACTATCACAATGGACCCACACTCCATTAGAGCTATTAGAGCTCCTTTATTAGAGTTTCAAAATATTTTTGTATTTTTATAATGAGTAATGATAGAGAACACTAGAGTTGGAACTCTAATACCAACTCTAGTGATGTGGCAATATATGAAAAAAAAAAAATGCAACCTCACAAGTTAAAACATCAAATCATAGGGTGAGAGCCACCTCTAGAGATCCTCATTTAGAAGTCTCAAACATTTTTGTTTTATAATTGAATGAGTTAAAATATACGAGTTGATAGATAAAAGAATAAAATATATTGACTAATAATTGAGATGGTCTTAGTATAATTAACCCTCAATTTTTTAACAACAATTTTATCTAAATATTAAAATATAATTTCTAAGCTCAACGTGTTTATTTCTACTTTTATGTGATTTGATCCATTTGTTACTAATTGTGATCCAATGATCTATGTAATTGTTTCATAGGATAGTCAAGGTTCAAGTCGATAGCGGCCTTTATGTTATCTAACTTATTAAGGTTGGTTTGGAAATTAACTTTTTTTAGTTTTTAACTAAAATATAAGATTAAAAAAAATTTGAAACGTTTAAAAATTATTTTTTAATTTTTTAGGAAAATAAGTGCAAAAGTAGAGAACATTAAAAAAGATGTTTGATTTTGTATGATTTTTTAATTTTTTGATTTTTTTTAAAGTAGATTTTAACTTTTTAATTATTTTATCCGTGTCCGAACATTTCTTAATCCAATACCATCCTATCATTTGTACAAAACCCAAAAAAGAAAGATTGGATCCATTTGATTTGTGCTTTGATAAAACATATGAAGAAAATATTGTTAAGGGATTAAAATATTATTTATGCTAACAAACATGGCAATCGTAGAACTTCAAGGTAGGACCCACAAACCTTTTGAGGACATACGTGGCTTCCCAGCACTTGCCAAGACTAAAATAAATACAAATCACCTATAATATTCATTAAACAAAATGATATATAATCTGTTTTTTAAATTTGTTGATGTGTTAATAAAATGATTAGTTAATAATTAAAAAATTAAAAAAAAAATTGATTTAAATATTTTAATAGAGTGACACATCATTAAATCTAAAAAATAAATTTAATTTTTAGATATAAATAACAATACTTCATAAATAATTAACTTTTGCCAAGAAGGATTGTTAGCCCATAGACTCCAAATCCCAAAAATTATTCAACGTCCCATGTCACATTGCCTCCTAGCGCTGTGTTTAGTTGGAGGATTTGAGGAGGGATTTAGAAAGGGAAATGAAAAGTTAGGTGAAATGTGAATAAAATATACCTACATTTTACCTAGTTTCCCTTTCCTTTTCCAAATCCCTTCTCAAATCCCCAACTAAACACAGCATAAGGCAATGAATAATTGCTCCTCCAAATCACAAAACAAACTTTTGTTTCCTTTCATACTAAATTATATATGTACACACTAATATAAAGTTAACTCTTGAATTACGCCTTGTTGGTGGAGTTTGAATTTTAATTTAATAAGTAAAAAAATTATTAAAAAAAACTAAAAAGCTAAAGTTTTATTTTTTATACGTTTTTTTAATAGAAAGTCATAAAATTATTCTAAATATAATAATTTTTTTATTTCATATTTTAACCAAAAAATTAAAAAATTATTAAAATAATTTATTCCCAAACTAAACTTAAGAATATATTAAAGTCAGTTCACACTGAAATTGTCTAGAGCAATTATCAAATACCAAGAATTGTTTAGAGCAATTACCAATTTTATCCAATTGTTTTGATGAATAAATATTAGATTTAATTGATTCACACACCTAATGCGTGCAAAACTTTAGAAAAATAACCCCAAATGCTTGGAATGATAGATGAGACCTGAGACCTAGAGGTTTGCCCTCTCTAATGTCTCAAATTCAACTTCTTTTGCAAGCAAAAACTATTAGCATGTTTGTTTTGAGGGATAAGATGGTGGGATTGGACTATTAGTCCCACGGACTAATAGTCCATTGTTTGTTTGAAAAATTTTACTTCGGACTAATAGTCTCCCGGGACTATTAGTCCCACAAACATGGGATTATCCTATCCCATGGGGGGGCTGTGGGATAGAAACCATGGGATTGGTATCCCATGGGATTATTTTGTAAAATGTCCATTTTACCCTCCATACTATTACTTAGTAAACAATTAGAAAAGGGTAAAATAGTCTTTTGAACATTTATAAATTATTTTTTTAGTGTTGTTAATTTAAAACTATATATTAAATAAAAAATTTAAATTATAAATTATAAATTATAAATTAAATTTAATTAAAATAATAAATTATAAATTATGGCCTTATAAATTAAATTTTTTTAGTGTTGTTAAAAAATTAAATTTACATATTAAATAAATTTTTTTTTAGTATTGTTAATTTAAAATTATATATTAAATAAAAAATATAAATTATAAATTAAATTTATTTAAAAATAATAAATTATAAATTATGGCCTTATAAATTAAATTTTTTTAGTGTTGTTGAAAATTTAATTTATATATTAAATAAATTTTTTTTATTGTCGTTATTTAAAATTATATATTAAATAAAATATAAAATATAAATTATAAATTTAATTTAATTGAAAATAATAAATTAAAAATTGTGGCCTTATAAATTAAATTTTTTTAGTGTTGTTAAATTATAAATTATAGATTATAAGGGTAAAATAGTCTTTTGAACATTTATCCTTATCCAGTCCGTCTAACCAAACATTGGATTCACTAAAAATAGTCCAATCCAGACATCTAATCCCATGACTAAACAAACATAGGATACAAATCCAATCCAACCAAATAGTCCCGGGACAATGTATCCGGGACTAACAGTCCGATGGATTATAATCCCCCCTTATCCAGTCCGTCCAAACAAACACACCCTTAGAACCATGGATTGGAGGGCAAAAAATCCTATTTCAGAAGGTTTGTTTAGGTTATACGAATTTAGTTTGGTACGCACAAGTTCGCCCAGGATATGTCGAAAAAATACATTTTAATTGCACAATGAAAAAATAATCTATTTTTATGAAGTTGTAAATTC